>JADMLL010000004.1:12107686-12458204 GCA_016920875.1 Columbicola columbae | reverse complement strand
TCCTTTTATAACTCATTTCAAAAATATTGCACACTTGATGGTAGAACTCATTTTATAAATATTGCACACTTTCAGGGTAAAATTGTTTCATAATTTTTTCACATTTTTCAGGATAATTTATTTCTAAATGTTACACTTTCTCAGATAATTTTTTCTACAGTCGAAAGTTTTAGAAACCAAGCTTTTATCCACGGAGGATGACGTTTGCTGTGAGAGAAAGCAAAACGTCTACCCAACGTAACGGAAATTTCTCTTATCGGCCCCGAAAATTTGACTTGGACGGCTTATCAGTCAAAAGTGAAACCTTAAAACACTACTGGTACTATTAGTGAGGAGCCAGAAACCTTATTACACCCGAAACATAGTCAGTGAATCGAAAAATTTTTTTAAAGATCATCAAAGCATAAATTTATTACTTTTAATTTTTTTATATATTCAATTTTAGCCATGCAAGAGGCAAAAAACCGCACGGTCAACTTCAAAGGTCACCTCATCTCTCTTTCCTTCCATCCATCTCTCATCCCTTAAAAACCTTTTTTTCCTCCCTCGGTTCCAAAAATAGCCTGGAAGGCGTGAAGGCTTATTAGAAAACATTTTTCATCAAAAAACCGCGAATCCTATCAAACAATTCACTGAACAGAAGTGTGCTTTTCCATTTCTTCATTTCCTCTGATTGTGCGAATCACACGAGACCCAAATTATCTACTAAATTGTATACTAATTGCTTGCCTTGGAGGAAAAATTTTAAGAGTCAGTGGATGAGGGAGGTCGGGGGATGACGACACACTTGAAAAACGAAAGGTAATTAAGCGAAATATATTTGGTTGGATTATCCGTGGATTCCAACGCCTTTACAGTTGATTCTAAAGAGAAGAAAATGCCAGAAAATTGTCAGGGAGGTAGAGGGAAAAGCGTGACTTTCGTGCGTTTTCCTCCCTCAACCCTCTCTCTGAGACAAATTAAATGTAAATGGCATTAAAAAATCTGAGGAGGGGGTTGCTGCTTATTTTTTAGTATTTTCTCCTTCCGTTGTTACGACATCCTACTTCCAGCCTCTTCCGTTTTCGAATGTTGGAAAACTCCGTAGAAATCGCTTCATTTACTGGAGCTGAAGGATAACAAGACAATGGTTTTAAGGAATTATTTTCATTTTGTATACTTTCAGTGGTGGCACATTCTTCTCGTTCCTCCTCTTCCCGGTTGTCTTCTCCTCCTCCGCTTTCTAGTCTCCGCAACCTTGGTTTCTAATCGCATTTCCCGCGTGTCATTCATTTTCTTTCCATCTCTTTCAAGTGTTTTGATCTTTCTTTAGGAGTAGGGGTGGCCAATCCAAATGATGACGATTCGGAAATGCACTCCCAACTTCGCGGGGCCAGTTTTTTTTTGGAGCTTGGGCGCGGTCCTTGATGAACCAAAAATACTCGCATTCCGTCACCGCGAAGGAATCAGAACCCGTATTTCTATTTATACCTGATTCATGAGGTAGATAATTTACGTCGAAGACGAGACTAAAATGCCGAGAAAAAAATAATTGTTGGGTCATAGTTACGGGCGTTTGTCGACCTTGGTTACCAAACCCAAGACGAAAACAAATTTGAATGGAAGTAAGGCTAAATTAGGCTCGGAATCGATTCAAGCGACTTGATTTTCTCAATCCTTTGGGTTTTGCGTCACCTGTCGTTTCAATTCGAACCACTTTCCCTCTGCTGGGGCTTTGTCTCTCGGGTGTATGCTATCCACACGTGACATCTTCGGATATTTGACCACGTTTCTAAATGACAATTCACAAATTGGAAGAAATTTCACCCGAGAATTCCTCCAATTTCCCAAATTCTCGACTGCTAAAGATAATCAACATGGGGGGTCACAGCCACAGTTCGACTTTGTTGGGTGTCTTCTTCGTCTTTTGATTTTCCCTTCAAAAAAAGCTTCGAAAGTCGGTCAACAATTTTTTTCTCATCGCCAAAGCCGTCATGTTTGAAGGGAGAAAAATTCAAATTTAAAAGGAAAATCAAGACAGGAAAGGTATTGCATGAGAAATTCGATGAAAATGTCAAGAAGGAAGAGAAGGAAAATCCTCGTTAAAATTTACATTTCGAAAGGAAAAGAAAAAGGAAAGTGCAAGGGGCCGGGGCGGGGAGGGAAAAAGGCGGAAAGAAAAATCTTAGGAATGTCGGAAAAGCTTCAAAAAAATTTAAAGAATGATACATCATCCGGGATTGTTAGATAAGAAAAAAAATCTCGGGAAATCAAAGTTTGTTCACTCCCAAAAATGAGAGGAGGAGGAAGAGGGAATAAAACTTGAGGAGAAGAGATGGAAAGAAGATGGTTCTTTCTTTTCCTTAATTAAGAGCGTTCTACTTAGAATTTTGAATTGAGGAATATGAAAGCAGAAGAATTGAATGACTGAATTCATTCATCCGGAATGAAGGGAAAAGGTGAAAGGGAGAAGAAAGAAAGAAACAAGGAAATTTCTTTTAACTGTCTTGATACTCCTATTAATCCGACTAGTTTCCTTTCTGATGAGCGCACGCGGGTATTGTTAACTATGAGCTTTCTTCCTCCAGCCTCCCTCTCCTCTACCCACCATATCCAAGATGAAATTTTAAATGCCAAGGTAGAGAGAAAACGGATTTGTCGGGAAGGATATTCGCCCGAGGTATCGATTTAAGGTTTTCCCCTTTTTTGTTGTCTTCTTCACAGGCTGTGGGGCCGCGCCCGTGGACGATGTTCGAAGAGGGAACGGCGGTGGCAGCTACCGAAAAATTCCCGGTTTCGAGTAGTCATTCAATTGACTCCACGGTGACTCCTACAAATCTTGCGTCGGTTTGGGATCCCCGAAGGTCGAAGACGCCCAAATGTCCGCCTCTTCGGGAAAACAAGAAGAGGGACCGGTTGTTGTTGGTTCATCAACAATCGTTTTCTTTTTCAAATTTGAGGATTATCTGTGAGAAGACACGGCGTTGGGGGTGGGGTGGGGGTAATCCGCCTTTGCTACCATTTCGAGTTTTTTGTTGTCTTGATTAATCGCTCTTCGAAGTGGTCGGTTAATCAGTACGGGTCTTATCAACTTTTGAAATCGAGTTTTTCCATGGAGGACGTCAACTATGAAAAAAAATTCTTTTGCTCTTCTTTCAATGCGTTGGGCTTGGTCACACCCTCCTCGGTGTTGTGTTGGACCGGTTTTTATTTATAGAAGTGGTTCATTTGTCTTTTGTTACGTTAGGTTCAAACTGGTGTGTTTCCCTGTCCCCTTGGGTGAAGGAAGGCGCGGGGGGATGTCAGCGCTTCGGGTTTTTACTCTAAGTTACCACCCATAATCTTGGCAGTTCGTCATTTCTGAGATGATGCGTCTTGGTTTTAAAAAAAACGGGAACTGGATGATTCCGCTCGTTGTTTATTGTTTCCCAAGGTCAGCAAATATTTTCCCACGGTTTTGTTTTTGGATTATTTGACGAAGGAGGTGGTAAATATTATCCAACTACAACCTTTCCTATCTCAATTTTTGTCTTAAAAGCAAATAAATAAGCAAAAAGAAGACAGGAAACCTGAGACTTTAGTTACAGTTTCTAGTTTCTTCGCCAACAAATTTTTGTCCTTTGTCAGATTGTCAATTTATGTTGATCTTCTTCCTACAGTTTGTATAGTTGCTAACCAGGCGTACACAGGACAATTGAGAAGAACGGAAACTTTATTTTGTTGTTGTTTGCGGATATCTTGCCAACGTCACGTGGTTTCGTAGCTTAGTGGGTTCGAAAATATTTTTAAATGCCTTCAGACAACGCCTGTTCCCAAAGAAGGCAACATTTAAATTTTCTTTTGTTCTTTCCCTCACGCAAGTACCTGCCCTGATTCTTTTCTCTCCTCCTTCCCGCCTTATTTTCTTTTTCGCTTCCTGGCTGCAAAGTTGGCATTACGTTTATTAACAAACCTAAGCCTGACTATTTATTAAAGTCTTTCAGGTGGAATAGTTGGTGTTGAACCTTGCAAATGTATTTTGACAGGCCTGTCTGTTCAGGTGTGAGATCCACTTGTTTCCTTGTCGTAATTGCTGGTTTCGTTTAAGCCTTTAATCTGATTTTTGGTAGCTGAATTGATTGTTCAACTACTTTTCAGTGAAAGGGAAAAGGGGCGTTGAGCTTTTGGATGCTGTGGGGGTGACCGTGTGGATGGGTGGATGGATATCTGTCAAAGAGCGATAATAAAGGAGAGTTTAGTATCGGGTCAATGAACACAACTGTTGATAGTTTATTGAACGTGCTCTAAACGGATTTGTTTTTAAAGGCGAGTGACGACTATCACTTGTGGTATGAGTCCTCCGTGTCCTGTCATTAGCTTTTATCTTTCTTTCGTTATTTTCATCCCACTCATCTCATATTTAAGTCATTTTTAGACTTGTCTTCACTTTTGGTTCGCTCACTCACCTACCCACACCTCTACTTCGAAATATTATGTAAACCCGAGAGTATTATCGTATATATGTTACGGTAAAACTGACGAATCTGGCTACAGTATGTATAATACCCAGCGAATATTAACAATGACCGATTCAGCACAGTAAATGAGATAAATTACTGAATATTTATCACGTTTACCGGCTAGTTTATAAAATACCAACATCTAATGGGGGAGTTTAATAACAGTTTGCTCAGAATAAGAGTTGAATACTTTAAAAGTGATAAAAATTCATTAATCCTCACATTCACCAAGTTAAGTAGGCGATTGTAAATAATCGCCGGGAATTATATACATTTTCGCCTCATTTAACATTTTCACCGTAACGTATGCTAGGTAACAATACAGAATTAGAGTATTTATCACATTTACCGGGCTGGTTTATAAATCTCCAATTCATGGAAATTTAATAAACTCATATTCTTAGCTTGTGTCATCTTTCTGACAAACAAGCAGATTTGTGTACTCAGTACATCGTTATGATAACAGTGAACGACAATAGAATCGCGAATACATGAGAAGTGATTTATTACAAGTTAGGTTTATAAACTGGCCTAAATTGATAAATATTCATAATTTGTTATAACGGTAAAATGATAAATGTATAATATAATTCCCTTATTCACGTCACTATTTTTCGATTGTGAAAATTAATGAATTTATCACATTTAGCTGTTTAAAAACACTCATATTCTGAACAAACTGTTATTACTCATTAGAGTTGGTATATAATCTAGAAAGTGATAAATATCAGTAAGCCAATAACTTGGCTTACGTTATATATTTCAAATTCAAGCATTAGGTGTAACGCTCAGAACCGACATTATTTTAAACCACCTAATAGTAATAATTTGTGGGTTTGTATAAAGCAGGATCTGAGGAAACTTTAATTAATACCCCCATTACAGTTGGAATTTTATAAACTACTAAATGTGATAAATATTTAGTGAATTGTCAGATTAAACAGCTTAATTGGTGATTATAAATAATCGCAGGGAATTATATATATGTTCGCGCGATTTATCACTTTTACCGTAAGGTGTATTAGGTATAACGCATCATTTTTATATAACCGCGCCTAAAAAGCTGTAGTGCATCGTAACTTGACTAAGCTCTTTTGATGGTCGATTAAATTGTTAAAATAGAGTTTTTCATTTTTTTTAATTTTACTCTTCGCTTCGCCTTCTAAACGAAAAGGCCTTTTGGTAGACCGTTACGAAAATGATTAAACGGAAATTTAAAAAGAAAAAAAATAGAAACCGGGGAGAGAGAGGGATGAAGAGAGATGAAAGAAGGTCCTAAAATACGTGTGATCTCTTTTGCTCATAATTTTCTTCTTTCCAAGCGGCTTTTCCGCCATTTTAATATTTATTTATGAAAAAAAAATTTACCCGACCACGAAATGAATTACCAGCCATGGACCCAGTGTTCCTTCGAGATCAATAAATAACGTACATGTCTGAACCTGTCCGGTTGGGCAAACAACAAAAAGATCGATCGATATCTTGGATCGGATGATATCAGTTACAGTTGATCTGGTGACAGCGCCTTGACCTTGGTAATTTAGATCGGGGACCAGCGCCCAATAAAAACGGCCCTCGGGGCTTTAAAGAAGCTTCAACACGTAAATCGCGTTCGACTGTGATGAGTTTCCCGGGTTTCCGAACCACGCCCCGAACCTGAATTAAGTTATTTAAAGAACCTTAATTAAGAAGAAGGATCTCATCAGTGGATGGAACGTAAATCAACGGCTTCTTTGTTTCTGCCAATGGAATATTTTTAGAACTGTTTTGAATTTATTGTGGGGGGTTGGCATACCTGAAAACTTGTTGGTGGATTAATTTGAAAGTGAAAATTGGGGAAAACACACCAAAACTCTTTTTTTTTTCTCTCGTTTTTTTGGGAGGTTTTAAGTTTTTTTTGGGAGAGAGAATTTCCGTTTGGAATTTACAATTGTAGGCCGGAAACGGTGGTAAAATGTAAGGTAGGAAATTATTACTCCTTCGAGGAACGTTTCCCCATTTTGTTTTCACGCTGAATTTCCAGAAACCCCGTCAAAATGTCTTTGGAAGATTATCATGGCGGTTGAATGAAACATGGGTCCCTGGGTGTTGCCATTCCCTTTACAATGCATGAAATTTTTGGGGGGAGGTTTTGCCGACTAGATTTTTGTCTTTCTTCCTTTCTAAAAATTCTAGAATTCTAGTATTTTCCTTGTCTTGTTGTAGAATTAGGCGGAGAGGCGAGTTGATACGCTATTATTTAATTCTTGTTTTGGTTGACCTTTATCACGTGACAGGTTTTAATGAGTCGCGTTTTATGGTTACAAACCTGATTAGAACGATGATCTGTACATAGGTCGAATCTTGACCCTCGATGGTCAACTCCCAGAACAAGTCACGATATATGAAAAACGATTTTTCTTCTAGTAATGAGACTTATTCAAATGAGTATACGTTTGGTTGAGCTTGTGTGTGGGTAGACCTTATAACTCAAAATGCCGTGGTCAGATTTGAATCAGACTTTCTACTCATCTACTGAGGAAGCAAACAGTATATCGGATAGCTCTGGAGTATCTTTCATCCGTTCCCTCCTCCCGTGTTAGTGCACAGATCAATGAGTGATTTATACTGTTACTGTTTAAAAAACAAACAGAAGTTTTGGTTTAATTAATCGCTGTGGACATCTTCAGCAGCCTGGTGTTTGCTTAGATATGAAAGGTGTCAGGAAGATGGATGAAGATGTCAACAGCAGTTGAGTGAGCGAAACCCAGTTTCCAACTTTGTTTGAGCAGTTTGTGTTTCAAACTTTATTTTCTTGTAAAAGTGTGCATTATTTATGAAAAATGATGTTCACTCAAGTGTGCATTACTTATGAAAAATACTTCTCCTTGGTTGGAGCTTTACGAACACTTCCCGATATCTTGAAGTGAAGGTTAACCTTTACGAACATCTCAGAGGAATGGGCCGTGGGGACTCACGAACCAATACTTTTTCAGAAGAACACAGAAACAGATCTGACGGTGCTAGCAATCACACCAAAGGTATCAGAGCAAATTTCTGAACCTGGTTTCCAAAAGTCAAAACAGGCACCATATAGTTGAAAAGAATAAGAAACAACATTCAGAACTGGGCGAAGAAATTGAAACTTTGGAACTCGGGACTAACATTAGTGTTAGTCATGTGCTGTTGCTGTATTATTCTGCTCAAATATTTTTGAATAGAAGAGTTTGTTCTCTTACCTCATTTAGGTATTTGGCCAAAGTTGATAGCTGCAATCAGCATCAGTGGAAGGAAGTCAGGTGTGACTAAGCTTTCGAAGATGTTCTTTGAGGTCAACGGCGTAACAGCCAAAAGAATAGCATAACTAATACTAAAAGCCTTTTTATGTTGAAAATTTAAATATTCTAATAGTGATTTCAAATAATACGGCTAACAAGAAACAGCGAAATGATTTTAATAAATTATTTATTAACCCAAAAACATATTTTTGACTCGAAAGTCCGAAAATCGCTGACAGTCCTAACATTCATCCTATTATTCCTCCAACCTGCTTCTCTGATCTATCTTAAATCCAACCACCTGTGTCTTTTGTTGGCAAGTCAAAAAGATTGAAAAGATAATTTCGGATCAGGTTTCAAGTTGTACCTGAATCCTTTCGGAACTAATTAAAAGCACTAAAAACGATAATCCGTCAACCGTTTCGAAATGGAATTAATCAGAGGTTCGACAAAAGCGACAAGACGACAACAAAAAAAGGAATTAATTCCAGGTTTTCTTACAGGTACACAGATTTCCCCGCTCCTCGTCTTTAACAATTGGTCGGAAGCCTACACCTAAGAATTCCTAGGGGCCCTCAAATCATATTCTTGTGTTAGTTTAATTAGCGTAGAGGTTAAGGTCAACGGTTAAAAGGTTTCCCCTCGTGATAAGTTAACAATAAGCGTGTTGGATCGTTTTGCTATAATTTGTTTGTTTTTAGTTTTCGATCAGTTCCTGAACTCGGGCACTCGATTTAGGAGGCACACCCTTGCACCTGGTATATAAAGGAACTTAGGGAGGTTGTACCCTATTGTTCTACAGTTCCAGACTCCTGGAGGTAGACGGGAGACACGCACCTGCGAACATAATGAAGTCTTTCGTAAGTAAAAATTTTTTCCTTCCTCCGTCGAGCTTTCCCTTTCCTTTCCTCTCCCTCGGGAACCCATTTTTCCTTTCCTTCTTTTTTTCCTTTTCAAAGAAGGCGGTGAGGGGCGAAAAGGGAAAAGGAAAAATGGAGGACGTTGCGAACGAGATCTTATAAATCACATTGATTTATTTTTAATAAGTTTTTGCTTAATTTTTTTCTCCATTTTCGAAAGGTGAGTGCGTGAGTGAGTGAGGGAGTGGGGGTTCCAAATTTTTCTTTCTTCAAGATTTCTAGAAAAGAGATTTGTCACAAAACCTTTTTAGTGATTTACTAGTTTGAAAAATTTTTCAGGTTTGAAAGTCTTCTTGCCTTTACTGTTTGAAGTGGGTGTTTGTTTAAAAGTCAAATTTTTGTTTTGTCAGTTTTTCCTTGCTTACAAATTTAATTTAATTAGTTTTAATTGCTGCTGATTTAAGAGGCTGTTGTGGGTTTCATTAAATTTAACCCAACTGGAACAGGTTTATAGGTTTGACTGTTTCACTCTTATCTGGGTTGATGGGACAAAGAGAAGTGCCAATTGACTTGTCTTGGTGTTTACTTTACTAAATATTTCGCTTTGTTTTGGTCTATTGGTTTCATAAATACTGCACACTTTCATGAAGGATTAGTTTCATAATTATTGCACCCTTTCTTTGAGAATTCATTTCATAAGTATTGCACATTTTGTCGGAGGATTCATTTCATAAATACTACACGCCGTCTTGGAAGATTTATTTCATAAATATTGCACACTTTCGTGAAGGATAAATTCCATAAATATTGCACTCTTTCTTTGAGAATTTGTTTCAAAAGTATTGCACATTTTGTGGGAAAATTCATTTCATAAATATTTCATACTTCCTTGGAGTGTTAGTTTGATAAATACTGCAGAACTTCTTGGAGGACTCCTTTCATAAATATTGCACACTGTCTTGGAGTTTTCGTTTCATAAGTACTGCACACTTTTTGTAGGATTCATTTTATAAATACTGGACTACTTCTAGGGTTATTCATTTCATAAATATTGCACATTTCTCAAAGGATTCAATTCTTATTTTAATTTTTATAATTGAAACTCAACTTCAGTCCACTGAGGATGTCTTCAGTCATAGTAAAAAGGTAAAACCTTTGAACATGATAAGAAACAGTTCTCTTAGCCAACAAAAAATTTGAGTGGAACGGCGTAATGGCTAAGAACTGAACTGTATATAACCATACTGACGACAGTGTAACTTTCCAGAAGTCGTGAGATATCTTCATTTTGTGTTAACTATTCTTTGAATGTCTTCTCACTTCCTCTCTGTTCTTCCTTTTTTAATATAACGCCTTACTTGGAAAAGTTTTTAAATTAAGACAAAAAATTAATTTAACAAGTTTTTTGTTTGTTTTGCTTCCAACTAACTTTATTTAGATGTTTTATAAATTTTTTTTGCTCTTTTTTCTTATAATGTCAAACAAACAATAAAAAGTGACTGAGAAATGGCTAGAAATCAGGTTTTTAATGTATTTATCGCGTATCATCATCTTTATTTATTTATTTATTTGTATAAAAACGACTCTTTTGAATAAGTTGGTATTAACTCCTGTCGTTATTATCGGATTTTGAAATTTAATGACATGATTTAATGATTTGAGAGTGTTATTTTGTTTTGTCTTCAAGTTTAGTTTTCATTATGAACGTGACAGGAAACAGAAATTGGGAAACGGGGAAGAAGGGGAGAAGTGACAATTTTGAGTGATTTTTGTAATTTTTTTGTGTGATCATCAATTTGTTTTGGAGGATACTTCTCGAGATCGGTTTTTTAGGTTCGTTTTGTTTTTTTTTTTGTTTCGTGTTTTTTATTTCGCGCCTAAAATTGGTCGGAATTTTGTTGTGGAGGTTTCAAGCATCAGAGTTTTGGTTTGTTTAAAAATTTTGGTCATTCGAAGTAGTGAAGGAGGGAGTGGGGGTGATATTTGTTATTTTTACAAACTTATTTACACTGTCGTGAAATGAATTTGGTTTATGAAATCCAAAAACTGGTTTTTAATCCCGTTTTTCAATTTTTGGGATATAACAGGATGAGGGAGGAGGATTCGAACTCACGAAGTCAGGAACTTTGACCACTACACTACTCCTTTCACTGAAACCCAAAAACTCGGTCGACGAACACCTTGAACTGGTCGCTGTCCTCAGAAGTCTTAGCCATGAGTCTCAATCATGAGTAAACTCTCGACAGCGGATTTAATGTGTTCCTTTCATAGTATAAATTTACATGCTCACTGTATGTTCATTTTGTAACATGTGAGTGAGCATGCTTGTAAACTTTTACGTTACTACCAGTATTTATACTTACTTGACAACGCTAGCTGAAAAGTGCTTACTTTCAGTGTTGATTTTCAGTGGAAGGTTAAAATTAGTGTCGCTAATGTTCTAGTTGTTATAGTTCTCTCTTAGGGTTGTCCATTTTTGATGGGTTTAGTGGGAAAATGTCCGACATCATCAATTTCCTTCATCTTTGATTGTTTACAGATAGCACTTCCTGTTAATTTGTGCAAAAATTTGACAAAATTTCTGTCACTGATAGTACCTGAGTGGTAGGCTAAAGTTTAAGACTGAGTGCCACTGAGTGGTAGACTAAAATTGACTAGACACACAATTTCTTAGGTCGCCTTTCTAATTTCCTCGTTTCCCAGTATTCTTCTCCGTTCTCCCTTAAGTCTTTCGTTCCCTGGCAATCCTTTATCCAGTGCAAGAAGTCCTCAACACCATTGCACGCCACACCCACTTTCTCTGTTCCTAGGGTTTTTCCACCTATCTGTTCTAAATCTAGAATTAGCTATCACTCTCTTTCAGAATCTTTGTGTAATTCTCTACATTTCTTCCCATCCTTCTGATTATTTCTAGTCTGCTTTTTGATTTGATCTCCTCCTCTACTTCCTCTTCCTCTTAGTTTTCTATTTTACCCTTCATCTCTTCTGCCTTTAATTTTAGTTCTTCTGTTCTTGTTCTTTCTGCTGCTTTTACAAAGTCATGGTCTCTTTTATTCTTTCTCCACTTCTTGTAACATTTTTTCTGTAGCACTTTCCCCTTTCGATTCCTTCAATTTCATTTGATATTTAGTTCTTCTAATTTTGACTTTGGTTGATGTTTTAACTCATCCTAATCCTTTTATAGCAGCTAGATTGGGACTGTTGGTGTTGTGATATAATAATATATTGACCTTACATCACCAGTGGTATTATAGGTAGAAGTGCATACGTTCTAAACAATAAACTGTCAATAATATACACATAAGCCGAAAAGAAGCTTTGAGTTCTGAACGATTTAGAACAGAGATTCCCAAACTTTTTTGTGTCGTAGACCCCTCGCCATGTTTTTCGGTTTTGGGTAGACCCCCTACTCACCTGATATTGATTTTTGTAAGCTTCTCACTGTAGTGTGTTAAATTTTTTACTTCATTGATACTTTTATAAATAATGGGTATGTCTTTATATTATAAGATAGTATAATGTGAGTAAATAGGTACTATCAGTGTATGTTGAGATCCACTATCCTGGACTCCCATTTTCAATTAAGGAACCCCAGAAATTTTCTTCACTGACGTAGCCCTTGCAGGCTGTCATAGACCCCTGGGGGTCGATATAGAGCACTTTGGGAATCACTAATTTAGAGAGTGGGTACTGTCCAATAACAAATAGGATAGAGTCAAACGATTTTAATTTAACTCATGACAAGAATTTATTAACAATTTTAATTTATTTTATGACAACTTGAAGGATCTAATAATAAATTAAGAGCAAAATTAATAAATTAAGTGGAAATAATCAAATTATATCGGTGAAAGTTTAAAAATAAGTAAAAATTATTAACTTTAAACGTTCCCTCTTTAGGATAATTTGAGAAGATTTATTAATAAAATTATGATAGGTCAAAATAATAATAAATAAATTAATTAATTAAATAAGTTTAAGTAACGTAGTCAAAATTAAAAAAATAAATAATAAGTTAATAAAAAGGTTTTTACCTTAGAATAACTTGAAGGTTTTATTGATGAACATTAGTGTTTGTTTATTTATTAATAACTAAAATAAGTTCTCCCGTTAATTAAATAACAGTTAATAGGAATATGATTAATAACTAGATGTGAAACAAAGAATGAAAGCTTACAATGTTAGCGAGTTTCAGTCTTCGTCGTAAATGAGTAAATTGGCAGATTCTTTCTCAAACACTCCTCTCGACTGACGGATCATCTCATTCCCACCGCAGCATCCCTTCTCGATGAACGACAAGACCAATGACGTCTCAAGAGACGTAAACCACTAGACTTCGTAACAAGCTTTTCCCTTCCTCACCCTTCTACTTGTCTTTTCCATTTCTTCTGTATTCTTTTCTGTTTTATTGTTTCTTCCTTTAGTCTTGTTAAATTCTTACTGTATAACTGTCTTGAATGCGTACACTAATTATAGTTAAGAGTTAACTGGAGGATAATAAAAAAATTTTTGGTTAGCTACCAACCACCACCAGCACAACAGCTCTTTGTAGGTTCGACTTTAACAAACTTTATCTGGGAAATGGACCAGTGTGTCAGCCTCAGGAGCGGAACCTTTTCGGATCTTAAAATAACTTTTATTTCTCATTGTTGATTTTGAACAATTTTCATTTTGAAAACTTTGAATAGTTTTAAAAACTTGGAAACTGGGTTCGAATTCAAGACCAGACTGAAAACCGGAACTAGAATCTTGTGGACCTCGTAATTCAATAATATCACGGCCCTAAATCAGAGTTTAGTGAAAATTGTTCTGTTGTTCTGTTTCTCATTGTTTTAGTTGTATTGCTGGAATTGGGTCGTAAAACATATAAAGACATTGTCATTTCATAAGTATACCATTTGTAAAAGTGTCAACTTACCAGATAAGATGTTTTGTGAAGTTTCCTTCATCTCTAAGTGTGCTATGAATAAGTTTCTTAGGCACAGTTGAATGGTAAATTGATCATCTGTGATGATTATAGGCTAGTGTGCATTATTTATGAAATAATTTTCTTTTGAGGGTATATTTTATGTTTTGAATTGAGTTTGGGGTGAGTATTAAAGGAGGTACGATTTTGAATGCTGTCGCTCGGAATAGGGCGGCGGATGTCATACCGAACCAATCTCTTTGGTTCTTGAACCACGAAGTTTTCCGTCTTCCGGGGCGTCGCTTTTTCTCTATTTTCACCTCCATGATGAGCTGGAGTAGTTTGTATTTGTTGTTTCGCAGTATAAATCCGAAGTATTGTAGTTTCCGGCGCTTAACGTCATACAGCAACTCCTTCTTTTTGCTCATATGGGTTAGCACTTCCACGTTAGTTCTTCGTCTCGTCCAGGCTATTCTAAGCATGCGGCGGTAAAGCCACATCTAAAAGGCTTTGTTGGTCGAAAGTTTGGTTCAACTCTGGGGAGAGCTACGAAGTGGTCAAAACCCCTGAGTAGAGGGCTATACTCGTGAACTCGAATTCTCTTCCGTGTCCTGTTATAGGTAAGAATGGAAAACGATGTCGAAACCCAAAACTGTATAAACGATTTGAATTATAGGTGTAAACACACCCCATTCCAAAGGGAAAATTTATCCACAAATTCATTTTCAAAATAAAAATTACCGCAAATCATGGAGGAGCACAATAGGTATGTGAAAAACGCGCCTAAAAAAATACAAAATGGGGTTTCGATAAAAGTCTAATCACTCACGTTGACACAATTAACAGATGCGAAATTGGAGATGAAAAAAAATAAAAATAAAAATTTTTATTTTTCATCTGAAAAGCTCAATCGTAATTTCATTAGGAAAGCGAAAGTTCAAGCTTTGTTGCCCCCGTTCCTCAACCTCTTCCTCCTCCTCTCTTCATTCTCTACTCTAATCAAGTTTCGATTTTTTAGGCACGTTTCTAAAAATCAAACATGGTAAAAATCCTCGAATCGAATTAAGACTTATAACAAGTTTAGTTTCGTTGATCTTTTTAGACGGCGGGGGTGCAGTCGTGATTAACTTTCGAAAGTTATCTTATACTTTCCTCCTCTTCCTCCTTTCTCTCTTAGACGGATTTCGTAGATAATAGTTTCTATAGTGGAACATTTCGAAGAGGTTATACTTAGGTGATTGAATGGGAAGGAAAAAAATTAATTAAATTCAAAACCGTTTTTTGCGTTTGCGGGATGCGAGGTTGAATCTCACGACTGCGCCTAAAAAAAAATTTTGAAGGCGAAAAATCGTTTCGAAGACACCCAAATACGGTAATTTGTAATTATTAATATGTTAATGAGTTATTTAAATTGTTAATTTTATTAATTTATGAACAAAACGGAGACATCTTTAGATAAATATTTTATTCCACTTTTTAGGCGAATCGTTAATTTGAGGAATTTGTTTAGCGTTAAAGTTATTTGCAATCGGTCAATTGACCGCTCTTCGGATTTACTTTTATAAATGTTGTTACGAGATGAAGAGAAAAATTAATTGTTGTTGATGATTATAGTTTGGTCTTGATTGTAGCATTTTGTCTTACAGAAATGTCAGCTCCTGGTTTTCTACTTGCATACTGTAACTTACTTTTCACATTTTGGACAGACTTTTGACTGTATTGTTGTCTGTACTGTATCTTATCTGATTTTTATGTTTTTATTTGTTTTTGAGACTAATTACTGATTTGATTGTCGCTGTTCACTTTTGTGTTATGGTGCAAATTTTATTTTCTTTACTAGCAGTGTAGTCCTTCCTTTACTGTCTGTAGTACAGTAATAGCTCTCTAGCCAAGCTCCAAGTCTGTATTCCCTTTTTTATGGCTATGAATCATGTTCAGCTGCAAAGATATTGGTCTTGTATATGGTATTTTCGTTTTCTTAAATCTCAGCTTTTCATTTCCCACATGTATACTGTACTTTATACATTTTGGACAGACTTTTTGCTGTTTTGTACTCTTCACTTGCTTTGTCTTTTAGCCCACTTTCCGACTTGTTTGTCGCTAATCATTTTTGTAACTGATTGAATGCTCACTCTCTCTTGTGTTGCAAATTTTTTTCCAGTTCACTAACCTTGTTATAGTCCTTCCCTCACTATATATAGTATAGTAGTAGCTTTATAGCTTCAGCTCCTAGCTAGAGCTCCATTTTTATGGCTAGGAACCATGTTCAGTTTCAAAGACATTGGTTTTGATTATGGTATTTTGCTTTTTAGAAGACTCAGCTCCTCATTTTTCATATCCATGCTGAACTTTATACATTTTGTACAGGCTTTTGCTGTCTTGTTGTATTACTGTATCTTGTCTCATTTTTAAGTTTTTGTGAGTAATTCCCGATCGTTTTTGTATCTGATAACAAATCTCACTGTCCTTTGTGTTGTGTTGCAAATTTTTTCTTGTTTACTAGAATAGTCAGTATAGTTCTTCCCTCGCTCTGTACAGTATATTTGTTGCTGTCTAGCTTATATTTACATCTATATTCATTTCTTACGGCTATGTAACACGTTCAGCTGTATAGAAATTGTGTATTATCGTTGAGTCGTTTCATAAATACGACACACTGGATTCATTTCATAAATAATGCACACTGTATTCTGGTTGTTAAGCATTTTGCTTAGTTTTGAGTTATTCTCTCAGACTACAAATCAGTATTTTGACTATTTTTTAAGCCTAAAATTGGAGTTCTGAAGTTTTCGATCGTTTTCTGTAACAAACGCTTATGAACCATATCAGCTGTCAATTGACCGGTTTAGTGCTGAAATGGTGCTTAATAAATTAGAGCAGAGAAATACAGCTTTTGAAAGGAAGCAAGAAGATTGTGTAGATTTCAGCACGTTCTAAATGTCGAAACTATCCACTCTCTACTGTTTCGCCTAAAAAATGAGTAAAAGTTGATATAACGCGCCTAGGTAGAGTTACCAGCCCGGAGGTTGATTAAAGTTTTTATTTGGATGAGTAAGAGAGAGAATAAAAATTTTGATTGTGACTGTATTCCGATGTAATTCTATATGCCATCGCGCCTAAAAGAATTAGGTTACGAAGATTGAAAATGGTTTGGCAAACTCATTTAATGGGTTTGGAAGAGGAGGAGGAGGAGAAAGCATTTGAATAAATTCAAAAAATTTTTTTATATTTTTGGGGGGAAAAGTGGATTTCAAAAGCGAGAAACCGATTTAGAGTGAGGCGGGGCTGCGAAGGGTCGGACGAAGTGTGAAAGCAATTGACTCCGATTTCTCCTCCAGGAGGATTTTTTTTCTTCTCTTTTTTCTTTTGTCATTTTTAATTACCTCTTAATGAAGGAATTTTTGCCTGACATAATTAATTATACATTGAGGCTAATTAGGACTTAAGGAGACACTGTCTTTAATTACCGGAATCGGATGTTCATCAATTTCCTGTTAATTAACTTTTTTTTTCTGGCAGAGGTGTCTTCCTGATGTTAAATCTGAGTTTTTCAATTTTCTTCAGATTCTCATTTCTTGTCTGCTGGTGGCTTCATCCTCGGCCAGTCTTCTTGCGGCTGTTCCACATGTTACGACCACCCAGTACCATTCTCAAGATGAATTAGGACAATACAGCTATGGGTGAGTTCTTGAAAGTCGGTTGGTTGTCTGGTTTTCAACTTGTTTGACTTGGTTGTTTTGGTTGTTAGTTATTCTGGTGGACCATCTGCCAAAGAAGAAACAAGAACCGCCGATGGGATCACGAGAGGAAGTTACAGTTACATCGACGCAAATGGTATCGTTCAGTCGGCCTCGTATGTCTCCGATCCCGTGAATGGGTTCCGTGTGGCCGCTACTAATCTTCCGCAAGCGCCAGTTCCGGTTTCGACTCCTATTGCTGCTTCTCCGATCGTTGTTGCTGGTGCTCCGGCTGTTGTTCCCGTTTCACCAGTTTTTGATCATGCTAGTTCAGTTCCAGCGGAAACCCCGGAAGTGAGAATCGCATTGATTTGGTTTTTGTAGCTTGGTGAGCAGGTTTCTAAATTTGTTTTGGTGGTGTTCTAGGTCATTGCTGCCAAAGCCGCTCATTTCGCTGCTCATAACGAAGCTGTCGCTCGTCTAAGTAGACGTTGGAAGAGGAGTCTCGCAGCTCCTGTTGCTTATTCAGCCGTAGCTCCTGATTCTACAACTGTTGTTCATGGTCCTGTCGGTAGATCTTTCTCTTACTCAACCGTTGCTTCTGCACCAGTTGCTGCTTCTGTTGCTCCAGCTTCGACTACAGTTGTCGCTGCGCCAACCGGTAGAGCTTTCTCCTACTCCACCGTCGCTTCGTCTCCAGTGCTGGCTGCTGCTCCTTCTCCAGTTCCCGTGACTTATTCCGTTGTTTCACCAAAATCTTTCTCTTATTCCACGGTTGCTACTGCCCCGTCTGCATACGCTTACTCTGCTCCAGTTGTATCTGCTCCCGTCGTAGTCTCACCAACTGTCGTCACGGCTGGTTTGCCACTAAGCTCTCAATTCCGCACTCAAGACGCCTTCGGTCAATATACCTACGGATATTCAGACGGATTGAGCAGCAAAACGGAATCCCGATCTGCTGATGGCATCACACATGGAGGCTACTCCTACGTGGACTCGAACGGTATCCTCCAAACCGTCAAGTACGTTGCCGACGCCGCCGGGTTTAGAGTTCATGCCACCAATCTTCCTGTCGCACCCAGCGCTTGATTTCGAATTTGAAAGAACTTTCTCAGCCGTTTTCGTTGGAAACTCAAAGCCGAGGTTCAGTTTCCTCGTCGAGTATAGTCGACTCTAGTCCATGTAGTGGAAGTGAGCGGTCGGTCGTTTTCTCGTACTGTTGGAAGTTCGCCGAACCCTTTTTTGAGTTTTCCAACGAACGGAAAAGAGAAAGTAGAACAAAAGTTTTTTTGATCTATTTATATTTGATTTTCTTTTGCTGAAGAATGATTGGGAACTTTTTTAAACATTTCTTTTGATCTATTTTTTGAAACGTTTCTCTTTTTTTCTTTTTCAAATTCTTCTGTCTCTCTCGTTCTTCCTTTTCTCTTAGCGAAGCAAAATTCTTTCGTTCTACATGTTGGTCTCCTCCCTTCCTTCCTTCCTTCTTCCTCATCTACTTCGATAAAATTCGATTTCAGGAGTCGTCACACCACAAACAATCAACTATTACACAACCAAACGCTTAAGCAGGGCCGTAATCAATAAATCCCCCGCGCTGAATGTTTTAATTTGACAAACGAAGGGCTCTTTCATGATTGAAGGGTTTGAGAAACTTTGAGAAGGAAAGTAAAGAAAAGAAAGGACATCGCACAAAGTTGACCACAAAATCTCAAAATTCAGATGAATTTCTCAAAGGTGATGAGGGTTGGAAAGGTACAGGCGGGAAATTTGCGGTTGGAGAAATGTCGAAAGGTCCCAAAATCGGAAAATCTTTATTCGTTACTTTCCAACACCAATCCTCCTCCGAATTCGTTTGAGTGAAAAGGTTTGTTCGAATGGAAATTCTTTTAACTTTTGTCTTGGAAGGCACACACGTGTAGTAGAGCGTGTTAGGTGGTGTTTAACAGTAAAATAATCTCCCGGAACGCACGTGACCTTGGAAAATTCCAGTCCTTCACATGGAACTGTAGTCACACACATGCACGACCTTGAGGATTTGATTTGTTTTGTTTTGTTTTGTCTCTCCGTGAAAAATGGAAGTTAATTAGTTTGGTTGGTGTGTTTTTGAGATTTTCCTGTTAGCCAAAAACCGGAAATCGGATTTTTCTGTGTCAAAACCAATCTCTTGAGAAATTTTATTTAATTGAAGAGGTGACAGGAGAAAACCGAAAAAATTTGCAAAAATTATTTTGGATTTGTGTCAAGGAGAGGCTATGGTAGATGTGTCCAAGTGCAAGAAAAAAAAGTTGGAATTCACTTCCTGATTGATCTTCGAAGATGACGAAGACCGTCGATGGCATCGCGTTAAATCATCGAAACGAGTCGAACACCAATTAGGGGGCCTGAATATAATGCAAGGTCAAGACTTGAGGTCTACTCGTCCAATACACATTTACAGATCTAAATCAATCGTAACCAGAATTTATTGGGACTGTGTGAGTGTGTTTGTTGCCAGGTATGGATGCCAGTCCGAGGGTTGAATCATTCATGATTTATAGCGTGAGCTTTTGCTATAATTCCGAAATCCGTGAACCGTCTTCTCTCTCTCTCTCTCTCTGTCTTCGTTTGTTTTTGTTCCTGTTTCGGTTGTAAGTGTGTGAGTGTGTTCAGGGGCGTTTGGCCGACCAAACCTGTTTTGATGTTCCACATAAATTTTTGTCTTTTTTTGTTTGAACGGCAATCGATCTTGAAGGATTAAAGATGGCGCATTAAAAGGAAAAGTAATTAAAGGAACGATCACGGGGGTCTTGGCCTGTTGGCGTGAGAAGGTCTCGAAATTCCTTAAAGATGAGTCGATGAAACTGGGTGCCTTAACGGGGAAAAGAAGATTAAGATGGAAAGTTCGAGATAAACGAGGCTCATTAATTAGAAGAGAACGCGGAAAGACTGCCTAAGGAGGAGGTGGAGGTGGTGGAAAGAGTTAGACTAACCTAAATAATGGGAGATCTGTCAGACGATGCATTCGGAAACCATCTCGAGGGCTAATAGTAAAAACTAGAAACCCGACTAACGACGTCATGATTCTTGGCGGGAAATCATCCGATGAGGAGGAGGCGGAGTAGAGAAGAAGAACAGAATAAGAATACGTAGGCGCGGTACGGTTTTCCAAGTTGAATAATAAGTGATTCACGGTTAGCTTTTTGTTTTTTCATCTCCCGTTAATGATAACCTTTTTTTTCTTTTTATTGCTTCCTGACCTCATCGAACTGGATCTTCAATTAGCATTGTTTGTCATGATTGCGACATTTTTTTTATCTTGTTTTGTTTTTGACATTTTTTTTTTGTTGTCTCTACCTCGAAGGTAAACTGAAAGGTAACTTTAAATATCAATTCATAGCCTTCGGGGACTCATCACTCTCTTCCTGAAATTGAAATTATAATTAAAAAAAAATCGAAGTATTTCTCTCCGGGGGAAATTCGTCGCCGGATTAATTCCATCGTCGGCCTTACTTTATTTGGATGAGTTCTTCTTGTTTGAAAAGTGAACGAAGGAAAGTCGTTGAAAAGCCCGAAACTATTAAAATGTTGATTTATTTATAAAAATAATGTCGGGGGAATTGTGTCGCTCCAACACGGTTTTACGACCGTCATTATTTCCCGAGGATTTTCAAAAGTTCTGTTCTTTTCGTTTTCCCCACATCTTTTACTGCGGTCAAACTAAATCAAGATTTATGTGTTTCTGTATGTGTGTATTTGTGGAAGCATATGTTTATTAGGCACGAATCATTTTTAACTGAATTATACCTCGAGGTTTTTGCAAAAGAATTGGAAGTTATACTGAGAAACTTGCGGATTGTGGAAGAAATTTTCATGTTTATGCGGCCCTCCCTTATTTTTATCGACTTTCTCCCATCGTTATATTGTTATAATATTAATTATAATGAAATGGTAGTTTATACTAAACCAAAACAATTTTTTGTGATGAGTTACTCAGTTGTCGGCGACTTGTTCAAACACGAACCCGCTATGTCTGTGCTTGTTTTTGTTGCCTTCTGTCACACAATCAGTTAGTCTGGTAAGCTGTTAACTAGCAATTTCAGCAATTTTGGTGTTTCTTGAAAGGCGCGAGTGCAATATTATTGTTAAAAGGTAGAATTACATTTGTTATTCAAAACAATTTTATACAAATTGCAAGGCCCGCCGAAAAATTTTAAAATTGAAATTGACCCCTTGATTAAAAGTTGCTCACCCCTGGTATAGTTGGTCTAACTTTTTTATCTAGGGAACAGTGTAGATTCGTCCTTCAAGTTTCCCCTAGCGGCTGGTTTAAAAAATTTGACAAATTCTTCATGCAAATGATCGATTATTGCAAAACATCAATATGTCATGTGTGATTGCTTTAACACTCGAGGAATCAAAATCTAAACAATGAACTCGGACCACTTATTAAGATGGACCTCAACTTCTTAACGAGAACCCGTGGCTAAGAGCACCAATAACGTAGTGGCCGAAAGCCCGACCCTAGATGAACTGGAAAACTGGGAAGAACATGGACCACTTATCCGTCGAAGAAACAAGTGTTTTCCAGTGCTTTGCCTAATACAATATTCTCTTTTAGACATGGAAGCAAAGAAAACAGCGAGTACAAGAAAAAGTAGTAGAATGAAGTAAGAACAACGAATATCATGGAACAGAAGAAGACGGAAGTAGTGTAGAAGAGAATAAGATAACAGTATAACAGGAGTAGAGAGGTAGGAGTAACTCTTCATACAGTCATCTCCCTTGAAATAAATCAATTTTTATCTTTAACTGGAGATCCCGGAATTATTTATCTACATCTAATTTGATTTTAAAATTTATTATTCTGCCTTGTAGATAACGATTATGTGGTCCATCGTTGGATATGTGCCTGAGTTTATTGGAGACACTACCTTGAGACAGGATTTTTCTGGTAGACAAAGGAAGAAATTTTTGAATCAAATTAGATTACTGATAATTAAGGAAATACCTTCTTGTTTGTTCACTCTCAAAAAGGGATTCTCCAGATTCTCTCAAGTGTTTCTCTCAATTAGGGGTTCATTTCAACCCTTCCGCAGCATCCCTTCTCGATGAAAGACAAGACAACCGACATCTCAAAAGGCACGAACCTCTTGAGTCGAAATATCACGTTTCTTAAGAACTCACCCTTCCACTCCTTCTCTTCCTTTCTTTATTATTATTTCTGTTGTTTTGTTGTCATTCTGTTGTTTAATTCTTCGTGGGGGGTGGTTGAGTGGTCAAAACGACTAAGTAGTGGTTGAGAGTTTGAAACTCCTCCCACGTTCGGTTATACTCAAGAATGAGGAACGGAATTTATACTTGGCCTCATTATACTCGTTCCTGTTTTTAAGTTATTGCTCTCCTACAGCATTGATGATCTCGCTGTCTTTGGACTTGCCCTTTTCCTTGCTTCTGTTGTTTTTTTTCTTAATTACAACTCTTCTGTTGTTGTAGTATTCTTCCTCTCTATTTCAGTCTCTCTTCCTGCTCTGGACCTTAACTCACTAGACTTAGCTAACTTCCTTTGGTCATCTACAGTCCTTCTACTCTTTTCCTCCTCCTGTTTTTTACTCATCACTCTTCTTTCTTGCCTTCTTCCATTTTCTCCTTAGGTTACAACAATGATCTGTGACCCAGATAAAGCTCCTCTTATCTTACCAAAAATCTACTTGTAGTCTCAGTTTGGAGACGGACAACAGCTTATTCAGATCTAAGACACCGGTCTCTTTCCCAAACCCTAAAGCTCTTACGGTCAAGTGACCAATTCCGTCATAAATGAGTTAGAACAACTCGGATCATCCAAACCAAGACAAGCACCCAACAGACAACACAGCTTTTTGGGGCGGCAAAAAGTCGAATAATCAATTTTGGATAATCACGTTTAACCCGAAAGCTTGTGCATTATTTATGAAATGAGGCCTCCATATGTGTGCATTATTTATGAAATAAACGTTTGATGAAAGTGACCATCATTTTTAAATAGATTGCGTAGAATATTTACAGAATGAATTCTACATGAAAGCGTGCAGGATTTATGAAATAGGTTCCTTGCAAGAGTGTGCAGTATTTATGAAATAAATCCCATCTCAAAGTGTGCAATATTTATGAAATGGATTCCTCACAAAAGTGTACAATATTTACGAAAATAAATTCCTTACAAGAGTGCGAAGTATTTAGGGGATGAATTTATTGCAAGACTGTGCAAAATTTATGAAAATTGCTCAATATGCAAGCGTGCAGTATTTATGAAATGGATTGCTTACAAGACTGTGCAAGATTTATGGAATGAACTCCATACAACATTGTGCAATATTTATGAAATAGATTCATTATAAAACTGTGCAAGATTTACAACTCAATAGGAAAGTGTGCACTGTTTATGAGAAGAATTTCTTACAAGAGTGTGCTGTATTTAAGAAATATATTCGTTACAAAAGTGTGCATTATTTTTGAAACATGGTCAAAGCGTGAATATTTGCAGAATGAGCTCTACATGGAAGTGTGAAGGATTTATGAAATGGATTCCGTACAAGATTGTGCAATATTTATAAAATAAACTCCATACAACAGCGTGCAATATTTACGAAAATAAATTTCTTACAAGACTGTGCAATATTTATGAAATGATCTTCGCCTGAGACTGCAAAAAAAAATTACGAATACTAATCGAAATTCACAGAGAATTCTAAAACGAATGAGACAGAACCTGTAACCTAGCTATTGTCTCGCACTTTGTCGGCAGCTGACTCTCACAGACACTAGTGAAAATCTTGGGGAAACTCGTGTCAATTATATCTCGGCGGCGTTCGCTTACTGTAATCGACAATTTAATCGCTTTGATGTAGCTTTATAATCGCCATTTTGTACTTTTCCGATAATTTAAAAAATTCCCTTTGACTCTCCCTTCATTTCCGTTTTTCCGATAAAAAGAAAAATTAAATTTGAATAAGACAAAAAAGGAAAACTAAAAATTCGAAATCGACATTCTACTACAGAAGACCAAAAATAAATTCGATTCTGGGAAACGTTAATCGGAAAAGCGGAAACAAAGTCAATTCGAATTGATTCCATTTTTAATTTTTTATTTGTTTCGAATCCGAGAAAAATTTTTATATTTAGAACAGTTTGGAGTGAATTCCGTTTCCGGTTCGAAATCGTCTATGTTTGGTTTCGAATCAGGTAGATGGATTTGAGTTGAAGAGCTCGTATGTTTAGAGCTTTCTTCGAATTTGTGGTGGGATTTTGGTTTTTCGACTCCGCCCCCGCCCTCGAAAAAAGAAACATTTTACAAGAGCACCGGAAGTGGAAAGTCTTGTGATTAAATGAAAACGAAAATAAAATGTTTGGGGCCTTTCTGAAAAGCTCGACGAGCTTTTTTTCCTCTCTCTTTCTTTTTATTGCTGAATTGAAAAGCGAGTGTCTAGAAAGTGGAGTGTAAACTGTGATTTGGCTTATCTCTTAAACCGGAAATGGGACTTTTAGAAACGCTTTTTTCTGTTTTATTCTGTCCAAGTTTTCCTTTTCCGTTTTCCTTCTCCTATCTGAGACCGTCGCGGTTTTCCTCTCTTTTGACTGTTTCGTGTTGATCCTTTTGCAGTCGAAGCTGCTTTTTTTCCCTGAGCAAACAAATCGACGAGTGGAGATTTTGTGCAATTAGTCCTCATAAATTATAACATTTAAATATATACTTATAAATTTATAAAATTATAACAATTTTCAAAACAACAGTGAGTGATTGAAGTCTTGTTTTATTATTTTTGTTAAAATCACATTTGATTCGGAGGCTTGTGCATTATTTATGAAATGAGGCCTCTATATGTGTGCAATATTTATGAAATCATTTTCTCACAAGGGTGTGCATTAATTATGAAATGAATTTCACATGAAAGTGTCCAGTATTTTGAAATAGATTTATGGTCAAATGGTGAAATATTTATGGGAGAAACTCAACATGAAAGCGTGCAGGATTTATGAAATGAGCTCCACAGGAAAGTGTGCAATAATTATGACATGACACATGATAGTGCAATATTTACGAAAAATGAAAGTGTGCATTATTTTTGAAATAAACTCATGGCCAAAGAGTGTGGTATATTTAGGGGAGGAACTAAACATGAAAGCGTGCAGGATTTATGAAATGGATCGCCTACAAAAGTGTGCAATATTTATGAAGTGAAATACACATGACAGTGTGGAATATTCATGAAGTAAACTTCATATGAAAGTGTGCATTATTTTTGAAATCGATTTGTGGCCAAAATATGTAATATCTATGAAATGGGTTCCTTAGAATAGTGTGCAATATTTATGAAGTGAACTTCATATCAAAGTACGTAGTATTTACAGAATGGATTCCTTGTAAGACTGTGCAAGTTTTAGGAAATGAACTTCACATGAAAGTGTGCAGTATTTTTGAAATAGATTCGTGGCCAAAATGTGGAATAGTTTTGGAAGAAACCCTTCTTGGAATACTTATGACAGTGTGCGATATTTAAGAAACGACCTCCACCTGAAAGTGTGCAATATTTATGAAATAAATTTTTCCAAAAAGTTTGGAATAATCACGAAAATCAAATGGTTCGGTTCCCACAACTTTAAGTTTCGAATTAATCCCAAAAATCCAGCCCTCAATGCACGCTTGCGGATTTATGTCACAACAGAAAATCTTTTCTCCGTTTAAAGATATAAAATTATACTATAATTAATATAGTTTTATAACAAAAAGAAATTAGGAACTTGGTTCAAAGAAACAAAACAAAGTACAGTAACGTTCACACATCGACTTCGCGAATCAAACCAAGTTGTGAGTTAGCCTCCACCTCTCGAGTGAAAATTTGGAAATTTGGAGCTTTTGAGACATGATAGATGATGCGAACTGATTTTGATTGTGTCAAGGACGTGAACAGGCTATAAGGCATTCGGTCGTTGTTCCTCAGTGGGACAGTAGGACACAAAGAGAAGGCGACAACTCAAAATCACCATGTTGGTTTTGATGATGAGGATGAGGGGAGGCAGAAGAGGGGGGAAAGGTTTCAAAAATTGACATAATCTCAGGCTTAAAGATTTAGGTTTTTGAGGTTCGGCAAAATGTCAGATTAATCGCTTTCGGTTTGGTCGTTTTGAAAGTGAACGCGAATCGTCGGACGTGATCATCTCGTCTGTAATCTGTTACGCATAATTCAAATTTTTTGTTTCGTCTTTTTTTTGCATTGTCGTCCTCTCGTTTTTCAAATTTCAAACCTGAAATACTTGCAGGGAGGTTGTCGAATTGACGGTTTGAAGGTTATAACCGAAGAATTTTTCGAATGCCGACCGACTGGTCTTCGGTTTTTAATCTCTTAATCTCGTTTTTTAATTCTAAATTCATTATGGCGGACTAATTGAAAAAAAATTTTTTTTTCGGTTTTGGTTTGGGTTTTGCTGTCAGAGAGGGATTACCGAAATAGCAACCTGGAGTGGTAGAGGGAAGGGTTGGGGGGTTCTTCCAATTTCATCCCCCAGTAGAATTAAGAATTAAAAGTTTTGAAGAGTTATTTTTGGGGTAAAACAGTTTACCTCTATTTCACGTTAATCCCGTGAGTTCATCCGAACGGATTTTAATCCGAGGATCAGAATGCTTCGGGCCTGCCAATCCACGCCCACGTTGCTTTTGAAAACAGCTTAAAGATAAGAAAAATGAAGTGTGGTTTGGATCAACGAAGGTGGAACAATGGAAACAAGATCGTCTTTCTTTTGGTAATTTTTTTGTGGTGTGTTCGTGTGTGGTGGTGAAAGTTTTGGAAAAGTTTTGGTGATTTTGTCTTAGAATTGATGAAAATCCTTCTTTTCCGTTTCTTTGCTGGATCAGACACCTGGGTAGTGATGTAATTGTTTCATTTTTCACTCTCGGGGGTGGTGAAAGAGACTCAAACTCAAATTCCTCTTGGATGTTAAGGGCCGTATCTCATATTTACTGTCATGTAACTCCGTTCAATTGATTCTATAACCATTTCAGTGGGACAATAAACCCGGGACATGCCGATGATTATTCCACTCTAATTAAAAATTTTTTGTATAAAGCGAGCCGAAGTTTATTATAAAATCCGCATGAATCATTAATAGAATTTGAGCTGTAATCCCGTTTTTCACCCTGGGGTGTAACAGGATGTAGGATTCAGTTCAAATACTCAACTGTTACTCCTCTAATTGCGCAGTTTGATCACTCAACCACAGGTCTTCCAGTTTATTTATAGAACTTCTTGTCTTCTCCAGAGTTCTAGATACCAGTCTGTCTCCTCAATACTACACTTAAGAGCTAGATTCGTAAATGTATCGAGCTTTAAGACAGATGTTAGTTAACTAGAACAGGCTGACGCAGAGGATTTGTCAACTTCTTCGGGGGAAATAGACCAGGGGAGGGTGGTTCGTCTAGGCTCGTGGGGCAGATGCAGCCCACCAAGCTCTAGTGAGTGGCCCAGTGGAAACCGATTGAGTGAAAGGTCGATTGTTCATTGTTAAGTCTGAACAATAGTGCCTGACCAGTATGAAAATGTTCGAGCTCGTGCTCAGAAACTGCTAACATCCATCGCCTCCACATATATTTATGAGGCAATATACAGAAAATACAGACAGATGTACATACAGATGATGCCCTGAGGGTGGACTGTATACGTTGAAAACCGGACTTGTAAATTTTTGGTGTGACCCAGTCGCAATGGTCACAATGGAAATTTGGCCCGGAAGGAAAAAGCTTGAGTACCAAGGGTCTAGGTAGAAAGAGACACGGATGAACTCCGGATTTTCGAACAAGATTTCTTGAAGCGAGAAGCTCAAAGACCCTCAATTCGAGGAGGAACTAAAAACGAAAACTGGAGCGCCATGAATAGAAGAGTAGATGAAGGAGTATTGGACGAAAAGCGAAGAGGTGACGAAGAAGCTATTGTAGTTGGAACAGCGTGATACTTAGAAAAATAAAATAATTGTTTTAGAACTAAAATATAAATAAATAGCAAGTCAGCTATATCATATACTCAAATTATTATGTATAAATAATTTAGGTATAACTGAAACGGGAGTAACAACATTAATTAGGCCGTTTAGTGTGACAGTGATGCACTTCCATCTCTTCTTTAGAAATATTTTAAGATTAGCATTACAATCGGTTTAAAAATATAAATAAATTATATTAAGTTTAGAAGGTTCATAGTATACTATATATTAGAGGTATAATTATAATTGAGTTTCCTTCCGTTTTTAACCCTTTTTGGGTACATCAGAATACGAGAGGAGGATTTGAACTCGCGGCCATAACTTCTTGATCTGGTGCTTAACCACTACACCGCAGACCTCCCGCGTTTCATACTATACTATACTGGACTACAAGCGTCCTTAAAATAGGACAGTGGGGAGCCTTTTATGCAATTAAAACGTTGAGGAGGTTTATGCTATTTTAAATTTGACAAACTTTCGACGAATTTAGATTTGATTACATAAATGATTTATGCCACTTTAACTAAAATTATATTTTTCCAGGGTCGTGAATGAACTTATACTACTTTCATAATTATTGAATTGTGAAAATCATTTAATTTGATAGTAGAATAAAATATTTTTACTCTGAGACTAAAGTATAAAACTAATACCTTGGTTTAAGTAATGGTTGTGGGAGTGTGGTTTATATGAACCAAATTTTTCGTCTGCTTCTCTAGCTGCAAAGACTTTCACTTGTTTATACAACACTGAGTCAGGTGTGTGCAGATAGAAATTGTAGACGAAACGTTTGCTAGAGGTTAGAGTTTTTGCTGTTGTCATGACGTGTCGAAGTACTTGAAAAAGTAACAGTACTACAAAGCAAGTATAACCAACTGTATTCAATGTATATCGAGAGTTTGTCAATTCAATGAAATTTACTCATACAGTTTCATTTATTGATGAATTTTAAATTCATAAAACGGTTTGGGTATTTATAATATAATAATCCAGGTGTGAATTTTTATAAACAAGACGTGAACACTGAAAATTATAAAATAAGTGGTAGTTGTATGGTTTCTGATTTTAAAAACAATTGACTTACACCACTGTCAAAATAAACGATTCAATTAATAACAAAAAGCTTCGCATTTGTACAGAAAGTGTTTGCTTCTTTCACAAAAAGTTTTTGTTTTACAAAAACCGATTTTCAAAGTTAACAACCACACACAAAAAGTTTCCCGCGCTCCAAAAAAAGGGAAAAAAATAATCCAAGGTAACCCACAATGATTGGATTCATTTATTTATTAAAACATAATAAAAAAATAAATAATAATTTGCACCAAGTTATTTTTTTTATGAAGGATTTACCGATTCAAGATGGCGATCCGACGCGATCCGATCCTCTATTTATGTATACACACTAAAATTCTCTCTCATCGGCTTTATCCTCTCTGTTCTCTCCTCTCCCGCGGGAATTTTTGTATTTTTATTATCCCGAAAAATATTTTTGGCCATCGTCAGTCAACTCAACCGGAAAATAATAGCCTTCATGCGAAAGGCTTTACCCTTTAACACGGCGCCCTTCCCGCCCCCGGCGCCCCCTTTGCTTTCCGATTTTTCTGTTCCACGGGATGATTTTCAAATTAAAATTTTCCCTCGCTGTAGGATTTTTTTTGAAGTCTTGTTTTGTATGGGGATGAATTTTTGGGGGAGAGGGGGGTTGGAGATGGTTTTACAAAATTTTCGATTGACTGTTGATGTGGAGATTGCCCCTTAACTGCTGAGATATTTGTTTATTTATTTCGGTGAAGGCCCCAGGGTCAAGGTTTGTTTTAAGTGGGCTAGAGTAGGGTTGAACAATACAGAAACGGCTGTTGGTGTTCGGAATTATATTATTATAAGCTGTATATTGATTCTTTTACGTATATTTTTCTGTCTTCTTGTTCATGTTTTTCTTCTTTTTATCTCCATTTTGTCAGGAATTAGACCCAAGTGGACCGGACAATAGCCTCTTGCTTGGAATTATATAGGACTGCTGTATGTTACTGGACAGTTTGGTAATAGGGCGTTATACAGTAAGTGAGGCAGAGAACTGTATGACGAGCAGATTGAATACAAGTTGAAGAGAGGAGATGTGATACTGCCCTCTCTTTATACAGCTGGGTAAACTGTCTAAGACTCAGAACAGCCTTGTATATAACACGGAGGAAACTGTTAAAGATTTCCACAGGTTTTTAGGCCACAGGGGTGTCCATGCCAAAACCCTTCCTCATTTCTAGAAGACGGATGCTAATGTCAGATTTCTCAAATCTAGCAAAGACGTTCTAGGCAATACCTAGAATTCCTAGAACTTCAACGGATGTTGACATCATCAGAGCAAAAACCAGACTAAGCAGGAAACCCAGAGAACAAAGAAGTAAAAAATGTAGACACGGGTGTGAAAGTAGAAACAAGGACGAAGACGAAAAGATGTTGAAGAGGAAAGAGAGATTAGTGCCTATACAAAAAGAAAGAGTTTAACCTTCCAACGCTACTTCGTCTAGAATATCAATCCTAAGAGTGGTCCTTCGGGGGGCAGAGACCCAAAATTTGGGTGGTATTGGAACATAGTACTACTCTCCCAGGTCTCTCTTGATTATTTCTTAGGTAGTATACTTTTTAAAAATTTATATATTATAATATATTATCATAAACTAGATAGATATTTAAATTATGAATAAATTATTCCGTTATTTCAATCGATCCCCAGGATGGCAGTTAGCAGGGATACAGAGAAATAAGCTGTACGCCACTGTAGCACAGACTAATTAAACCGAAGAACGAATTCAGGAGTTTCGACCACTCTAAACCAATCAGAAAAATGTTTACTTACTTGAAATATTAATTAGAGGTAATTAATCACAGTATTAAAGGTAATTAGTGACGTGGTTCATTGTTACAGCATCCTGTACGTTAACCAAACTCGGCGTTCAAGGCAACGAAATCAACGGAACCCGTCTTATAAACGTTGTTTCTTCCTCAAACATTTTCTCACCAGAAAATTTTCATTTTTGATTAATTTCTATTTGGATTAAGAAGGCGGTAGAGGGGGGAGCGGAGCGGGGTAATGACGATCACTCTTTTCAAAGAAATGAAAAATTCGGGTTGGCAAGGTCCTCGTGAGGAAAGACTCATCCAAAATCGATCTCAAGATGGAGGTTTTTATTTTTATTTTTAAATCGTATTAATTTTTCTCTTAATTTCAGTCAGCTATTTAGGTATTCAGTCAGTCAATCAATCAATCAGTCAATTATATTCATAAAGAAGTCAATTCGATTGTCAATTATGTGACGTCTGAAGATTTTTATTTAAATATTTTGATTTTTTGTGAAGTTGTCATGGGAATTTTCTTTCGGAACTGGATAAAAGTTGTCCTGTTGGATGAGGAAGGTGACTTTGAAGAAGAAGAAGGAGGAGGAGGAGGTTATTGTACTGTAAAAGGTCCTTATTTGTGGGGGGTACTGTACCCAAATTTATTGTGAATTAGAAAAGAAGGAGCTTTCATTGTTTTTTAATTGTTGAAAGTGTGTCATGACGTATAACTTATACATTTATCTGTTTATAGACTTGGCATTCGTGGTTTTATTTACTTAAATATATAGTTATAGTTATAGTTGAGTTTGAATCCCGTTTTTCATCCTTTTTTGGGTATAACAGGATACGGGAGGAGGATTTGAACTCGCGACTGTAACTTCTTAGTCTGGCACTTAACCACTACACCAAAGATCCCCCGCTTATTTACTTAAATATATTATACAGGACTTTACATACTTTATGCTCTCTATATGTATATATACTATATATAACCCTCCCTCTTTTTTCTCCTATTTACAAAGTAGCATATGCAACGTTATAAAACATATCTAAAGTATAAAGAGTCGTTTATGTATTTATTTATTGATTTATTTGTATAGATATCTATTCAATTTTAGTCTTATTTACTCATTTATGTATGGAGTTATTGTCTAGCTTATATGCTTGGTGGTGTTTATGTATAAAGTGGGATTATAGAAAGGAAAGACCTTGTTTCTACCAAAAACGTAACTGAACGTAGTATTTCTTATTTATCTGTTTATTTATTTATTCGTATAGGCAAATTTTATTGATTTATAGTTTTATTTGCCTATTTATTTATTTGTATATTGAGATACTTAATGAGTTGTTTTAGATATTGTTATAATTGTTGATATTTTTGATTTGGTTGTTTGGATTTTTTTTTGGGAAGTTTGTTTAATTATTTATCTACTAATTTTATCTTACTTATTTATTTACTTATCTGTCTAGTTTTATTTTGAACCTAATTAATCAGAGTTACAACTTATTATGCTGTATAGGTGGGGGTTTTAGTTAGTTATTCTCATATTTATATACTTAGTGGTTTGTTTATGTATAAAGAGAGAGTGCTAAGAGGGAGGAGAGCTTTTAACATACCCTTGTTTCTACCAAGTACGTAATTTATTGTAATATTTCTTGTATATGTATATGTCTTCGTATTATAAAATAGTATAATGTAGTGGACCACTATCAGTGTAGAGATTCACTATCATGGACCTCTAAATATTTTTCGCTGACGAAGACCCCTGGGGTCGATATAGACCACTTTGGGAATCACTGATTTATTGATTTAGAGTTTTATTTACTTCATTATACACTTATTAATTAGTAGATTTACCTACTTTTTTATTTGTTTAGATATCTTTTAATTACTTATCATTTCATTAAATTTGTTTATTTATTTATTTACTTACTTGTCTATCTACGCCTGCTTATCTAATTTTTTACTTCATCAAGGGTTGTAGAAGTTATTGTGCTGTAGGTGTATAGGTTGTATAGCTGGTGGTGTATAGTTTATTTATTTATTTATCTACGTTGATGTGTAGTTAATTGTTGTAGCTACTCTCTTATGTATGTTTGTTGATTGAGTTACGTATTAGTATAATTAGCTCTTTTAATATGCAATATTATAACACAACAAGGAGGGTGGACAATTAGAATTGTATCAGTATTATCATTATCGTGTTTTTATTTATATACTGTATTAGCTTCTGAATATTTGACGTGACTACTTTCTTTCCTCTTTGTCGGGTTGTTTGTTTACACAAACCCTTTAACGGTCTGCTATCTATCCATCTACCAATACACCGATAAAGTGATTCCCACGCCCACTTGAATCTTCCCTTCGAACGCGTCTGGAAGACTTATAAATAGATTCATGAGCGTCTTACAGTACAAAAATGACTTCGTGTATTTACTCATGCAACAAATAACAGGCGTCCGTCCGTCTTCTGACGCAATCGAAAGGCGTTTCGAAAATTAAAAGGAAAAATAATAATTTTCGGATGGGAAGACTAACGGGAAGAAGATCTTTTTTTGTTAGGTTTAGTTTTGGTATACAAAAACAGATCAATCTCACCTAATTTGAAGGCGGAGAGGGAGCGGGGGGGAGATGGGAGGGAAGTGAAAAATTCCAGAATTAATATGAGAATTTTTTTTTTGTGGTTGGTATCTCCTCCCAGGAAATTGGTTATTTACGAGACGATCGCCTTGCAAGTCGTCCTCCACGCCACACAAAAGACTCTCCAACATAAAAGATGATTTAGACCTGATTTTTATAAATAAAAATCGAAACATGAAATTAAAATCAAAGCATTATTAATAATGATATGAAAGAAGATGAGGACGAAGAGGCAGGCGAAGCAAAGCAACAAAAAAAAAATGAAAAATTTGTCAGCAAGGTCGTTGAGTGGATCAGGTTGACCACGCCACGCCAAAACCGGGTTTTCGTTTCGTGAGCGTCCACTTGAACTGGAATTCGGTTTGGGAAAAATTTCGCTTTTTCGACTTCTATTCTGAATGGTCATCATGGATGATTACATTCATTGCCGCAAAATGGAGTTGGCCCCCGATGTGAATTGAATAGGAGGACACGGAGGAGGAGTAGGAAGAGCAAAAGGGAGCGAGCGAGAGAGAGAGAGAGGACAAGGAGTCGAATCTGATCTTCCTTGGACACGATCGTTTCCAAATTTTTCATTGGACGACTTGATTTGATATGACCTGCCCCCGGGGGAGACGAAATTTGACTTCCGGTTTTATTCCAGAGTGAATCACTATAGTCTGACACGATCCTGTTTATCCTCTCGTCTACTCCTCTCCTACCTTTGAGTAGGTTTTGGATGCAGTTTCGTACCAAAGTTGACTCGAAATTCGGTTGCTCTGTTGAGTTTGTGTTGGTAATAATGTCTGGTACTCTAGTTCTAATCTCTGTCAGTCACCGGAAGTAGTAGAGATCTTCAAACACAACCAAACCGAGATGACAAATAAACCATCTCCTCCCCAACAGGAAAATTTCTGTGTACAGTTACCAACCTCGACTGACTTCAATAAATTAACAGCAAAGAAACAGGAACAACCATCACCGAAGAAGAAGAAAACAGACAGACAGACAGACAGACGAACGAAATGAGGAAAACATACACTTCAAATACAAATCGATTTTAGATTAATCGAGGAACCGGAAATGAAGGTCTAAAACACCAGATTCCTTCCGAAGAAAAGGACCAAATACCAGTGACTTTTCCCACCAGCTGAATATTTAAATGAGTTTCGTTTTTGACAAAACAAGTTTCCAGTTTCCCGACTTGTGAGTTTCCGTTTCCGCTTTTCCTTCTGAGATGAGAAACCTTTTTTTTAGGAATTTTCACTTGAGGCAAACTCGAATCATTTTCAATAATTATACGCATTGTTTGTAATTCGTTAAATTTTCTTTTTCTTTTTAATTCCCGCCATTTTCGTTTTCATCCCTTCACCCCCCTCTTCCTCCCTGCCTCCTTCTTTCCCACGTCTCCTCCTGTTTAAATATTTGTTTTTCATTTACAATTCTTTACTATTTTTTTTCCTAAATGTTTTTTCCGGTGTTTGAACAATTAATGAACATAAAACGCGAAAACAGAAAAATAGGATTTTGGGGAATAAAAAGAGGAAGAAGGAGGAAGTGGAGGGGGATGAAAGTGGTGCCGGGGGGTGTGTGGATGAAGTAGTATGTGATCACAAGCAAAAAATTCAATTTTGGGGGTGGCGGTGGTGGTGGTGGTTTTCTTGTTTGTCTTAGCGAAACGATTTGCTCTGTGAGGTCTAGAGAGACAGAGAGAGAGAGAGGAGTGAATAGGGAGTCAGGGAGCCGGAGGGAGGATATGGGAAGGAGGAAGGTTTCGGAAGAAACTGGAGGAGGAGGGACAACCCGAGTTTCTAGGTTAATTCGTTTTATATTCCATATTAAAGTTTTGCGTTTAAGATTATCTCGCCAACTTTTCCGTCTGATTTATGCGGGGAGAAATTGCTGGAAATGTGGAGTTTCCGTCCCAAAGCGCCCCGCCTTTCCTTCCTCCTTTTGTATTCCTCCTCTTCCTCCTTCTCCTTCTTCTCCGGAGGAAAGGGTTTCAAAGATTGTGAATGTTATCTCCAGCGCAGGTTTTGTACTTTTTATTTTTGTCTTGTTTTCGGTTTTGATTTTGTTTTGTCTCTGGACCATCCTGCTGTTGGGTTCTGCTCTTTTACTGGAAAATTTATACAAAAATATAGTATAACTACCTCCTCTTGCCTGGGTTTTGTCAAAACATGTCCCTCCCAGACACAAATTCTTAGTCACTACAGGAGTTGACATTATCCAGGAGGTGTCACAAGCTCAAAAACGCCACAACCTGGGTTCATAACTTCTGTAGTCAGGCGCTTTAACCACTCCCACCTATCTATACTAATATTATCAATAAACTGTAATAGACAATAAACAAATAGATAATTTGTCTGTTTGACAATTTGGAAATGGTTACATCAACACCCACCAACGAAGAGATAATTAGGTCCGTTAGGATTTGAAGATCAGGAGCGAATTGATGCGCAGGCGGAGTCGGCGGCGGCGGTAAGATCGCCTCCCTGGCAAATCACCAACGAAACCGGAACCAGAAATAGATCGAAGTATTCGACGGCGCATTTTCAAACCTGAACAACCTTCGCTCCAAGTCATCCTCACCCATTTAAAGAATGCGAGCTAGCGAGCGAGCGAGCGCATCTGATTTACTTCTCTCACGTACCTGTTTCGTTTTTTTTGTCTGCCTGCCTGACAGGTACGCGAAAAATTTTTCTTACCGGTTTTCTTCTTCTTCTTCTATTTTATTTTAATTAACGTACATTCAGGTTTTTTTGTTCTGAATATCTTTTTGTTGGTCGAAAGAATGAACAAAAAGAATTTGCATCGAAGTGGGTTGCCTGAGTGTTTTGAAGTGGAACCAAACGAAGAAGAGGAGTAGATGATGATGATAAAGAAGAAGAAGATGAAAAGAGAACAAAAAATAAATAAACAAAGCGTTCAGGCGTTTCAGGCGTAGGTCGATACCTGAAACTAACAAACTCAAACCAAATGTATACCGTAAAAGCTCTTCGTCGGAGTTTCTCTCAAACAACAGACGACAGCCCGAGGAAATAGAAAATGAGAGCTACGGGGGTTAAAGCTCTCATGTCTTCTGCTTAACTGAAAACCTATATACACTCAGCGATCTAGGTTTATTTGTTTCTTCCTTCTTAATCCCCCAAAAATTCCAATTCGGTCTCGAAAGTTTTCGAATTGAAAAGGTTATGTTTGAAAGATGGCGGCGAAGGGGTAAGCGGGGGGGTGGAAAAACAGAAATTTCGTGTAAACATTCTAAATTTTCCGAGGGAAATTTCTTTCTTGTTGCTCGTTTGTTGTTCGGGGTATCGGAAATAATCGGGAGAGAGGAGGGCGGCGGGGATGGATGGAAAGTTTTTTTTTTTATTTAGAGTAAGTTTAGAATTTTGAAAATGTAGTCAACCCCCCCTGCCCCCCCGGTCTCTTTCATCCTTCTCGTTCCTTTTCTACTTCCAAAAGAATTTTTTTTTTGTACGTTTTACGTCAGAAATCCTTTTTTTCTTTCTTTGTTTCTTCTCTCCCGTTCTTTTGTTTTTCTTTTTTTTTCTCTCCGTCTTTTGTTTTTCCTCCTGTTGTGTTCTGTTAGTTATCCCTCATGTTTTCGTTTTCTGTTGGGATTTTTTTTTCTATTTTATTCTTCTCGCGGTCTTTTCTCCTCCTTTTTTTGGCCTGTTTGGTTAGTAGCTAGCTTTCTTGTTTGTTCTTTTTCCTCTTTTATTTTCTGGGAAGGGGGCGGCTGAAGGTTTTCCAAGTTCATTCTTGGTTTTCGGTCCATTTTATTTGGTGTTTTCGTTGCCACAATTATGTGTTCATGGCTTCTTCTGTGTAATTGTTCACTGTGAACGTTTTCCTGACTTTTACTGCCCTAGTTAATATAATTATGTAGACGGATTCTTAGGGTTCGATATTATTTGGACATTTTCAACCGGTGTTTCTGTCGTGAGATGTTGGTTGAGTACCTCTGGAACCCACTTCTTTCAGTTCTCCTCTGTTACTGAACCCATTCTATTAGGCGGACTGGAAAATAATGTCGGTTCTGTGAGTTAGGTCTTACATTTATGCTACGGTAAAAGTAATAAATCGAGTGACAATATATATAATTTCCAGCGATTGTTCATAATCACCACCAAGCTTGGTTAATGTGATAAATTACTCAATATTTATCATATTTACAGGCTAGTTTTTAAAATTTTCAACTGGTAGTGAGAAATTTAGCCAAAATTGGCTTTGATTCTTGATTTCTGTCACTTTTCTGACAAAAGACGAGTAATTCAAGTTGTGTTTGCCGGTAATAGTGAACTAACTCTCCAACAAGAACCGGCGAATACATGAAAACTGACAGAAGCTAAGAATCTGAGCGAATTTTAATTAAAATCCTTACGACGAGTTGGATATTTTATAAAATAGCCGGTAAATGTGATAAATAATTAGGAATTTGTCACATTTACCATGCTTAGTTGGTGATTATGGATAATCGACGGGATTATATATATTTTCGTCAAATTTATCAGTTTTACCGTAACATATATCTTATGTCATATTCCGCTCCATGTAATACAGTAATACCCTTTAGAGACAGGGGTATATTCTAGACAAACTCAACCTGTATACTAGTAGTTTCCTAGTTAACCTATTTCAGGTACTTGACTCCTCTTCTTCTGTATGCCAAATTTCTAAAAAGGAACACAGAACTTTTTTGGTTTTCAGTATTTCAAATTGAACAGATCCTCAAATCAAAGGCGGAACAAATTCAAAATATATATAAAGTGCATAAAATCAAATTTAAAGCGTCAGTTGCTTCAAATTTGATTTTGGTTTTTCGAAAATATAAAATTGGCGCCAAAATTTCCCGGTTTCCGTTTCCGATAACGAATCAAATAAATATTGAACTGTTGATTCAGAAGCAAAACGAAGGTTTGTTGTTGTTATTCCGTCTTAGACTCCTTTCTCCTCGCCCCTCTCTCTCTTTCTATCTCTTCTTTTGGCCTACATTCCATGTGAGCTTTTCGAGTTTCCTTTTGGAAAATGTTTCAATTTTCCCTTCAAAAAAAAGGAAAATTCTATTTCCCACTTTTAAAATGTTGATTTTATTTGAAGTTCACTGACTGTGAAGGAGAGGAAAGAGGGTTGCCGTGAGTCGGGCACGACGAGTAGGAATGAAGTTTAGGTTTGAAGGACAGGTAGGCGCGATGATTCAGTTTCCAAGATCAGTGTCGTTTTTGTTGTGCCTTCGAGGTTCTGATTATGCTCAAGTTTTATGTCAAGGGAAACGAAGGAAAACAATGAAGGAGGAGAGGCGAGGTGAGGAGAAGGAGGAGATGATAAACGGCTAGAAACGGTGGAATTTACGCAACAAAAACGCGGTTCGATGCGCCTACAAACGGCCCACGTTCTCAAACAACAGACTGATTGCTCGGTAATGACCTTTCGCACAAGGTTCTTGCTTAAGGTACGGCCGACGAGAAGAAAGAAAGAAATGAAGTTAGGAGAAGAAGAAGAAGACAAATGAAGTGGATCAACGTTGACTAGAGAGAGAGCGGTGGATGGTGTGGCGGGAAGGGGGTGAAGGAGGACAAGATAGAAACAAAACGATAATTTCGGGGATTGAGGAAAAACAAATGGGACAGACAGACAGGGAGACGGATGGACACACGGAGACGAATGGGAAAAAAATGAATTTAAGGCGACAAGTCGTCCTCAGGTATCAATTAGTCGATGACGGGTTCTTTTCAGGGTGTGTGCGAGCGGATTATGGAAATGTAGGTCGATGGAAAATGGCGGCGCGGTTTGGAGGGGGCATCTTCTTAGGATTCTCTTCGAGATGATCCTTGAGTCATCTTTGGAAGATGTGTTCGGGATGAGACCTATATAAGACTCGGAATCAGGGCAAATGGATCATCAGTCTTCGGCGAATACTTGGATATAGAACAGTGGTCGCCGATACCAAAGGATGAAATTTTTGGTAAGTGAGACGAGAGAACAGTAACGGATTAAGGAGTTTTGTCTGTGTTGACTGTGTGTGCTGACTCACGAGTGATTGGCTTTGATTGGTTTTGGTATTCTTCCGTTTTATTCTGATTGTTTATCGCTTATCAAATCGTTAACGGTGTGCTGATTTGCTTACGATTTTCAGTCAAAAGGTTTTAAATGTCAATTTGATGCTGTCGTTCGGTCAAATAGTCAATTTCACGCTCTGTCTAACCAATCGACCATCTTTGTTTTCTGCTTACTCTTCATTTTTATCTACTTATCTATACCTCTTTGATGTAGTTAGTGACTTAAAAATTTTCTTTTCATAATTTAGAGCTTCGAAAAATTTTTCCCTCGAAAAAAATGTGACAACACTTCGGTATGAACTTTTGTCGCCATTTCGTCTCCTGTTTTTAATTTTTATCTAATAAATTCACAGCACTTAGAAAGTTTGACCTTATTTACAGTTTAAAAGCTTCTCGGTTTAAAAATTTTAATTTTCGAAAAATTTAAATTGAAACAAAATTTATGTCGCCTTTCTAATTAATTATTAGCTAATATTATCTTACGCGATTTTTAATTTGATACTGTAACTGCCTCGAAAGGGATTTTTGTCGCCATTCTCCTTCCTGAAGGTTCTTTTTTCTAGTGAAACTATAAACTATAAAATTTGTGGTTATTTCTTTGAAAGCTTCTCGTTTTAGAAATTTTTTTAATTGTCGAAAAATTTAAATTGAAAAATTTATGTCAATTTATACCGAAATGACGTCGAAAGAGATTTTTGTCGCCACTTCAGCATTCTACTTGCATCCCCTGCTTGTTGGTCTTTTCTTCTGAGACTATAAACCCAAAAATTTGAGGTTTTTCCTGTTTTTGAGAAATTTTTTCACTTTTAACAAAAGTTTAGTTTAGCTTTTGAGTTTGTATCCCGTTTTTCAGCCTCGGGTGTGACAGTATGTGGGAGAGAGGTCGAAGTCGAAACCATAACTTTTCTAGTCGGGCGCTTTGACCACTACACTCCTTCCCTCCGTTTAGAAAAATTTTTTTAATTAAAGCCAACTTTATTTATGACACTCTCATAATTAGTTTTTAGTAATAAATTAATTCGCTGATTTTTATTTAAAGCTGTTAAGTTGGTAGCTGTGAAAAAACGTTTAAATATTTTATGGATTTTGGATTTTATAACTAATTCATACTTTTCGTTTTTGATTTATACTAATACTTTTAGTATGAAAACTTCCAGTAGTTTAGTTGGTTTTGGTCGAAAGGGGATTTGAACGGCTTTTCCCAGACGGAAAGGGAAAATTGTCGTTCTAGAGAAAAACAGATTTTTGTCGCCAGTTTGTAAAAATTGTTTTTTCTTTCTCCCTGATTGCTTTTATCTCGAGTTGAAAATTCTGCTGTAGGGTGGGTGGGAGGAGGGGAAATAAAAATTTTTCTTTTATTTATGAACTCAAATCGGAAGGGAAATTTGTCCCCAGATGTTAAAAACCCCGTTTTAATTAATTAGCTTAATAAGAAGACATTTGACTTTGAATTTGTCACGAGGAATAAAATGTTCTTTTGTAAGTGAAATATCAAAGAGGGGGTTGAAAGGGGTGGCGGCGGGGGTGGTTTTCGCGTTCACATTAAAATACGAAAGTAAGGAAAGAGGTTTTTAAAAGATAATTCTCGGGTGGGAGGGAGGAGGGTGGAAGGAAATGAAATTTTGGGATGCGTTCCAATCTTTTAAAATTATGTACTGCTCCCTTGTAACCCCCTAACCTCCTCTCCCCGCCGCCACAGCTTCTCTTCTTCTCTTCCTCTTGCCCGAGAAAAATTCTCTGAAGTGGAGGAATTGTTAGTTATCTGTGGTAGAGTTAATTTTAATTTTTTGTGTAAAAGGGAATTTTGTCGAGTAAATGTTAGCTTTTCTCTCTAACTCGCTCTTTTTTTTTGCAAAGCATGAAAATAGGTTTTCTTCCTTTTTTTGGGAAAATATTTTTCGAAAAAAAGGGCTTTTGAGACTGTTAGTTATGAGCTTTTGAGTTTTTTTGGGTTGTTTCGACGCCATGTCGACTCTTTTCCCATCTTTGGTGCTGACGTTCTGGATTTGTGAATTGGTTCTGCGTCTCTTGATTTCTTTTACAATTTATCTTTTATTGAGTTGTGTTAATTATCTATGAATTATCTGTTCCCGCAATAACTCCTGTTTCTGTTGCTGTTGTGTTTTCTCTTATCTCGTATTCTTCCTTCTGTTCTGTGAGTTTTTGACCAGAAAGTTTCGTTTCTTGCTTGAAACTTCCCAAATCTCTTGCGTATTCTCTTTTATCTATCCATTCCGCCATGTTTAAAAGAATTCGGTTGTATCGCTACCTTCCAACGACATTCAAGACTAAGGTTTTTGAACTTCCTCATCACCATTCCAACGCTTCTTCTTCTCCTCCTCAAACGACTCATCCCAACAGGTCGATGATATGTGTTCTCAAGGGTACTATTCCAGCTATCTTGTTAAAGAAAAAGTTTTATCTGAAGAGGAGAGCTGAAGAAGAACCAAAAACTTTGACACGAGGCAGAGGGTCAGGAGAGGAAAGGAAAAGGTGTCGTCGTGAAATAAGCCCGAGCTTTTGAATTTTTTACGGGAGCTTTCACCTCCGACAGTTAATCGATTCTCGACATTGGTGTCAGTCGATCAGAAGTCATTTCGTTTCAACTGTACTTTAGTGACGTATCAAGGCTAGACAATGTGAAAATTAATTGCGAGGATTCTTGGGGGGTTTGGCATGAGAACCGGTTTTCAACCTTGTGAACCGATAATACCTGATTCTGGTTGTAGTTGTAACGTTCTTTTCGTTAAACGACTGATTAATGGATTAATTAATCCGCGATTAGGATTTGGCGGAATGATTGAATGGAGATGAGTGCTTGGCGCAAAGGTCAGGTGCCCGAAAATGGGCGAACTATTGTTTGTGGTAGACCTCGTATTTTAAGAGATCTTGTTTGGGTTGTGGGAGGCTTTTCCGGGGGTGGCACACACTTGAAAGCTTTTGTTAATGACTAAATTCTTTTTGGGTTTCAGGTTGTCCTTTCGGCAGTTTTCGCTCTTGGAGCGACTAGGCCTTCTACCCCATCTTTCCACGAACCAATTCTTCAATTGTATCAATCCCAAAGCGGCGTTGGCCAGTATTCGTACGGATACAAAGGAGGTTCATCTTCCAAAACTGAATCCAGGTACGTAATGTACAGGTTTTGGTTTGAATCTATTTGAAGGCAGAATTTTGTGCTAAAATTTGATTTTCACTTTGACAGAACTGCGAATGGACTCACTCAGGGTGAATACTCATACGTAGATGGAGATGGAGTTTTGCAAAAAGTCAGTTACCAAGCCGATAACAACGGATTCCGTGTAGTCGGTGCCACCAACCTTCCAGTCGCACCAGCTGCTGGTGCTGCCGGAGCTGGTGCCGGAGCTGGAGCTGGAGCCGGCGGTTATGGTGGACGCGTCGGAGCTGGTGCTGGTTATGGTGCCGCTGGACGCACTGGAGCTTCTGGATTCGGTGCTGGAGCTGCCGGATACGGTGCTGGTGCTGGTGCTGGACTCGGTGCTGGTGCTGGAGCCACTGGCGGAAGCTACAGCTTCTCCGCTCCTGCCGTTTCTTCTCAAGGTGCCGGTGCCGGATTCGGTGGTGCTGGTGCTGGTCTTGGTGGTGCTGGTGCCGGTTATGGTGCTGGTGCTGGTGCTGGACTCGGAGCTGGACAAGGTGCTGGACTTGGAGCTGGTCTTGGTGCTGGAGTTGGAGCCGGAGCCGTAGCTTACAGTTCTGGATCTGGAGCTAGTCACGGATCTAGCTACAGTTTGGGAGGTTCTGGTGCTGGAGCTGGAGCTGGTGCCGGATACGGTGCTGGTGCTGGAGCTGGACTTGGTGGAGCTGGACTTGGTGGAGCTGGACTCGGTGGAGCTGGACTCGGTGGATCTGGTGCTAGCTACAGTTTCTCTGCCCCTGCCGTACCTTCCTCTGGTGCTGCTGGTCGTGCTGGTGCCGGTGCCGGAGCTGGTGCTGGTGCTGGATTCGGTGCTGCTGGATACGGATCTTCTGCTGGCGCTTCTGGTGCTTCTGGCCTCTGTAAGTATCTTTAGGAACTGCTCACTTGTAAAACTCAAAAAACTCTTCACAGTACTAATGAAATGTAAATGATTACAGCTGGACTTTATGGTGCCCTGCCTCTAGAACTCCTGCTTCTACCCAAAGTCTCGGTGGATCTGGATCTGGATCTGGATTCGGAGCTGGTGCCGGTGCTGGTTATGGTGCTGGAGCCGGAGCTGGATTTAGTGCTGCCCCAGGTCGTGCACCAGGCCCAGTTCGTGACACTCCTGAAGTAAGGATCAATCAAGTGCTTTTAACTCTTCCTTTTTAGAGAATTCGTTTTGTTGCGGAAATTGAATTAGAGCCGATAATTTTCGATTTTGCCTTTTCCCGAGTGTTCCTTTTGATGTTTTTCCAGCAGAAAGTTTTAAAATTAACTTTTCCGTAGTCGAAAGACAACAAATTTCATTATAACCCAACCCCTGGACTTAACCCCGCCAAAAATTTTGAGAATACAATCGATTACAGTTTGCTTTTCTGTGGTCCAGGTTTCCGCTGCCAGAGCTAGCCATTTAGCTGCTTATGAAGCCGCCAAAATTAACGCCGCTTCCGCCGTTGACGATTCCGCCCAACACGATGATGGACAATACAGACCAAACCCAAGCGATGATGACGGTTCTTACAGAGATGACGGAAATGCTCTTGGAGGAGCTGGATTCGGTGGAGCTGCTGGTAGGTTTTACTTCTGGTGAAGACCAAGCTATCAAAATGTTGGAAAGAAGAGGGATGATATTGACTGGTTTCTTTTATAGGTGAAGATGACGGACAATACAGACCAGACCCAAACGAAGATGATGGATCTTACAGAGATGATGGAGCTGCTGGTGCTGGTGCCGGATACGGAGCTGGTTTCGGAGCTGGTTCAGGAGCTGGATTCGGAAGCGGATTTGGAGCTGGTTCTGGAGCTGGTTTCGGAGCTGGTGCCGGTGGTGCTGGAGGTGTTGGAGCTGGTCTTGGTGCCGGAGCTAGTGCTTCCTTCCGTGGACTTCCAGCCGTCAGTGGATCCGGTGCCGGAGTAGGAGCCGGATACGGAGCTGGTCTTGGAGCTGGTGCTGCACCTGGATTCAAGGGACTCGATGCCGTTTCTGGATCTGGAGCCGGAATCGGTGCTGGATACGGAGCTGGACTTGGTGGTGCCTCTGCTGGCGCTGGAATCGGATCTTTCGGAGCTTCTGCTTCTGCTGGACGTTTCGGAGCTTCCGCTGGACGTTTTGGAGCTTCTTTCGGACCTGCTGGTGCCTCTGCTAGTTTCGGACCATTCGGAGCTTCCGCTGGTATCGGAGCTGGAGCTGGATCTAGAACACCAGCTTCCACTCAACTCTCTGGCGGTTCTCAAGGTTATTCTAGAGTAGGAGCTGCTGCTGGTTTCGGATCTGGTGCCGGATACGGAGCTGGTGCTGGTGCTGGTGCCGGTGCCGGAGCTGGAGCTGGAGCTGGAGCTGGAGCCGGATATGGAGCCGCTTCTGGCCGATATGGAACCGCTTCTCGTGGCAGATTCTACTCTATCCCTGCCTCTTTCCCAGCTTTCTCGTAAGTTTGAATTTCTTTTTGACATAAACTTTGCCCTCCCCTCCTCCCTTACACACATTTGAACATTTTAATTTTTTCCAGCCAATTCTTCTCCAATGACGGACTCGGCCAGTATTCTTACGGATACAACGCCGAAGGTTCCTCCTCTCACCAAGAAAGTCGATCCAACGATGGAACCACCCAAGGTGGATACTCTTACATCGACACCAACGGTGTTCTCCAAACCATCAAATACATCAGCGACGCCGCTCATGGTTTCAGAGTCAAGGCTACCAACCTTCCCATCGCTCCAGAAGCCTAAGCCCCGAATTGTAGCGTTTAGGATTGACGTTACCTGAAGCAAATAAGGCTCAAAGAAGCCTTCAAAAATCTCAAAAAAAATAATTAATTTAAAACAATTAAAGATTTTATAGCTTTTATAGCTCTAGTCGAACATATCGATTGGAAGTAAAATCGACCACCGGATGTCCTGTTCGTGTGATGTAAATAATTTTTTTTTAAATCGCCGCCATTGATTGGTCACCAATTTTAGTAATTATAGCAATAAATAACTTTAATTGGTTCATCTTTCGACGCGTTTGTTTTTCAACTTCCAAGCCCTTTGCCCCACTCCTCCTATAATTATTTTCCTCCCTCCTCCCACCCCTGGCTGGATTAATAGCTCGAAAAATATTTTAGGAACCTTTGGAAATAAAAGTTTGCCCCCACCTCTCTTGCTTCCCCCCTCTGCTCTTCCCAATGGAAATATTCAAAGTTTGCTGTTGGAAATGTTCCCGGAACGAATTTGTGAAAGACCCATGTCGAGCCCTCGCGTTCATTTTTGTCATTGATTGGTGGGGTCTTGGGTTAATGGTTAAAGACGAGGAGGAGGAGAGATGATGAGAAGGATTTTCAGTGAAAGCAGCACTAGAATGTGAAGTTTTCATTTTCACTTTCTCCAGCAGAGAGGATGAGAAGAGCAGTACTAGGCGAAATTCTAAGAATAGTCAGTTCTGTAGAACCATTCTTAGAGAGAGAGAGAGACAAACAGATGAAAAAGACACTTGGTGAAGACGATCTTCTAAATCCCAAGAGAAAGTCAGAGAAACGGATTCAGAAGAGGCGAAGAAGGAGGAGAAAGAGAGAGAGAGAGAAGTGAACAAAGTTTTCGTAAATGACTCGACTGGAAAAGACATTTGAGGAGGAGTCCGAAAATGCTTTTGGGCCTTTCCTCATCCTCTCCTCCTCCTCTTCAACCTTTCCTCTATCCAATAATTCCACTAAAACCGGAATCTTTTTCTTTTTATATTAATTCCAGCTAATGGAGGAAGAAGAAAAGATGAGAGGAGAGCTGCTGGAGGGAAATCCTTGGACCGAAGCCATTAATAAAAATTACTGGAAGAGAGGGTTAATTGAAAAAAACAGGAAAACTGCTGAAATCCTGGAATTCCCTAATTCTTCTCCAGACATTTTTCATTACTCTGATTTTTTCTGGAAAATGTGGGAGGAGGAACTATAGCTCTTCCACCGCTTACCACCACCTACTGGTGACGTGGAAGCCTCCAAATATTATCTCCGCCGAACTCGGGTTTTGGAAACATGTGCAAAAGATGGTGTAGAAGACATGGAGTATCTTCCGAAGTTATTGCTCACCACAACTCTCGTTCGTAAAGTGAATAATTACGAACAGCACACTCGAGAAGGGAACGTGTGGCGAAGGAACGCCTTTCACACGTTCATTTAACAATGAGAAATTAGTCCCGTTTCCGGTTTTTCGATATTCCACGCTGAATTTGGATTTGAAAATGCTTTGATGAGAGTTTCAAGTCTTGAACGGGAAGGCTTGAGCTTCTGTTTTTTGTTTCTTTTTTATTTTTATGGGGGATGTTTTGTAATAACTTTTCATTATCCAGAAGACAATCTTTCTTCATCCTCTCCCCAAGCTTCTAGATTACTGGAAAAACATTCTCCAATTATGTCCTCATTTCCTATTCACTCCTATCGCATCTCGGGTTCACGACATTTCCGCTTTTTTACAAGAGAATCTCGTTATTGCCACGTCGAAGTCATTTTTCTACTCCACTTGGCATTTTCACACGACGGATGACAAATTCGACCTTCCCTTCCCACCACCGCCCGAAAGCTGTTTTCCTCCATTTTCATTTTTCCTCTCACTCTTTAAGCTTACAGCGTTCCAACGAAATATAATAAAATCAGTGCGCATTACGCGGCGGATGACTCGGGGGCCGATTTCGCGTTCCAGAAAAACAAAACAGCAAAAAAAAATTATAATAATGACAGGAAAACAAAACCCTCCCCCGCGTTTTGACTTCAAACGCAATGCGGCATCCGGGGAATTCTTTCCGAACACTCCCCGTTCTCTCCGCTGCTGTTTTGCTTCCTCTGACCAAGCTGCTGTCGCCGCCACCGCCGCCATCCCATTCCTCCCACGCGAACTTTTGAATACATTTAATTACGAATTAAATTATTCCATTGACTTCTCGTTTTGGGAATAAGTATGGGCTTAGGGGATGAGGATGGGGGTGAGAAAGACTTCTCTTTGTGATTGACCCTAATGGCTTTTTGTCGTGGCTTTAATTAGCACTGTATACAAATGGGAGGGGGGCGAACCAGAAATACTCCTGTATATGGCTGTTGTGCGTGACGTCGACACTATCTCACTTGCTGTTGTTTTGGAGCGCTTCAAAGCTTGAACGTTCCTCTCTCGGAGAGAGGTTTGGGGAGAAAAGAAAGGATCTTCAAAAAAATAAAAATTTAATTAAAAATGAAGGCATGAATGTAGTATAGGACGGGGGAGGAACCAAAAACCTCTGTCCGGAATATTAAAAATTTTTAAGTTAAATCTAGACGCCTGGAATCTTGTCCGCCGTACTAAATGACCTTCAAATATGACGTCACAAACAGTTCAGCTCAAACTGGGAAAACAAAAAGAGAGAAGGGAAAGACAAATAAACGGCAAAGAACACGAACAGACAGGAAATCGACATGACTATTGATCATAAAACGAAATTGGCGGAAAATACCAGGAAATTGGTTTCGATTGTCACACCGGAAACGAGATCTTCGGAACAAAAGAAAACAATTTTCTTCGACTTTCTGTTGTTTTTCCCTCTATCACATCCCCTAGCCCCCACTCCAAAAGGATGTGTGAAAGTATTATAGAATACAAACAAGGAAAACAAATTACAGTAACAAGGACGACAGATAAGACAGACAGACAGAGAACACATGTAAACACGAATGATTTTGAAAAGCGGAACTTGCGAGTTCCTGAAGGCCTCGAAGGGAGATTTTAATTCAATCTCAGGTGATGCGAACGGTTGAGGATTTTCAAAAACTCTCTCCAGAGGAGCTTGAAATCCTGTTATTTCACACCTGTACACCCACCCCCATCCCTCACATTCATCTCCTCATCTTCCTCCTTCTGTCTTTGACACTCTCGACCTTCCCCCGAAGTCTCATAATTGAGTTTCCCCTCCTCGACCTGGAGCTTTTTGATCTTTTTCCACGTGTCTCTTTTACTAAGTCTTTTTTCCTTTCTTGCTGCCACGACAATTTTTCTTTTTTCCTAATTCGAAAGGTTTTGTTGTCTCTGGATAAACTGGACAAATATTACGTTTGTCGGAATTTTTATTTTGTTCCTTGATTGGAGAAGGTTGCTGAGCGGATTATTTAGATCGTATAAGCTTTGTTGGGTTTCCACGCAATTTGACCCTTTGGACTCGAAGCTTTTTTTTTAATATGAGGCGTCGTGCAGAGTTTGTGGTGGATTTCATAATTCTAACATAAATTTAGAACACCATGCAGGCTCCCATTTAACGAGCTTTGCTTGTAATTCAAGGTTAAAAATGAAGCTCGACTACGTAACTGTAAACATCAGTCGTTAAACAAAAGCTTTCTCTCGTACCTCCAGTACTTAAGCGACCATTTTATTTCTTTTATAAGAAAAAAATCATATTTAACAGTGAAAGCTTACAATAAGTATCAAGTAATTCTTCTGCCACGACTTTAAAGCTTGAAATAATCCCGAAATTTCAGTTTCCGGGTTGTAGTTGCAGACTAATTTCAGAAAGAAAATTTTATTTCCATTTGAAGAATATATTTCTCGCGTTTGTTGGTTAAATTGTGCATTACTTATGAAATAAGTAGATGTTCGTTTCTCTTTCTAACCATTGTCTTCGAATTCGCCCTGCATTCTACATAGCCAAATTGTGACGTCATTTTAGTACAGATTCCCTTAAAGTTATTCACCCATTTTGAACTCCATACCATAAATAATAGGTGTGGGAGGAATAGGTGTGCAGTACTTTTGAAATGAATATTGGGTGAAAGTGTGCAGTATTTATGAAAATTTGGATTTCAATCGCACATGCTTACAATTTTCGCCTTTTCCTCGACTGAGATTTCTATAAAATTTTAGGTTGTTGTCTTTTTACTTGGGTCCGATGTCACGTGACACAATTTGATGATCGCTATAATCATAAAATTCTAGAAAAATAAATTAGGAACCCGGTTCAAAGACACAAAACTTGCATCAACCTAGTGGTGAGTGATAGTCACCTCACGAGTGCAAAAGATTAACTATGTCATCTTAGAACGGAATGTCTAGCGATCCTAAACCAAAAACTTAGCAACTCAAAACACAACGTCTGAAACTCAAATTAGTTAAAAGCTTCGAAAGACGGAACGTGCATACTAATTCAACACAAAAAAAAACATCTCCAGGACTACGATACAGGAACAAGATGGCGAACGCGTGATCGGAACCGGAACAAAACCTTTAAGCCAAAAACAAAAACATTTCCAAGGATCACGAACGGACTCGAGTAAATGAACTGTAAAGCCATAGAACAAATTGAAGGGAGAAGAAGATGGCGTCTTGCACATGGAACATGAAACAAATGGTAAATGCGTTCGAAAAGCGTAGAAAAGGGCCCATCACTTAACGCTTTAAATATTTATTAAAAGAAAAAGAACGGCCGAACGGCAAAAATGGTAAAAACCCCGAACGAGTTTCCTTTTAAAACCCGGCGAACGTTTTTTTCTTAATAAATTTTATTAATGGCGGAGGAGGAGGCGGAAGAATGGAGGTGTAGGGAGTTTGGGAAAAAGAGAATTTTGGTAAACTTTTCATAACGATTTGTTTAAGTTGCGTTTAAAAGTTTCAAAAACAGGATGTGGAAAGAGAAGAAGAAAAAAGAGGAGGAGGAGGAGGAGGGCAATTTGTTCGTTTTCTCAAAATAAGAGAAAAAAAAGTGGAAGGAGGGATAGTGGATACAGAGAATATGGAAGGAAAAGTTTTGATAAATGGCAAAAACGCTCGGAAGTCGAAGACAAAGAAGTGGGAAACGGATGGAAGAAGAAAGGAGTGAGAGGGAGAGAAAAGGTTGAGGAAGACGTCGAAATATTTCAGATCAAAGGTTTAGGAATCCTAATTACCTCGTTAAATCGTGGAAGCGTTAAATTTCCGGGGAAAAAGCTAAAAGTTAGGTTTCGGCACTGAATCAAAGACTTTGTCGAGTTTCAAAACGAGCCGAAGAAAAGGTCATAGGTCAAATCGGTGGGTTTCAGGTGATAAAGTTAGTAGTAAACGATATGGCGAAGCGATAAACGGTTTTTGTGTATGTTGAGGGGTCACACGAGAGGTAGATGTACATGGGAAAAGGGAGAATCGAAAGCTCCAGCTACCTGCATAGAAGGAGGATTCAAACGCACAAACGGAAACCGCAGTCGCAAATCAAACAGACAGGGCACAACCACAAATCGAAACCCCCGCATGAGCTTAAGGCTAAGTGGGGCCAAAGGAAAGGGAAAATGGAAGGTTGTTGGAAGTGGCGAACCTTTTTACAATTGTTTTGGAAGAGAGGACGGGAGGAAGAGAGGACGTGGGCAGACTGATTGATTACCTTTGCCAGCCGGTTTAACTTCTTCAGAGGCAGCTGGCTTCCTTTCAAATGGCCCCTCGAGGGTTTCCCTTTACTCCCGCACCAATGAAAGTTTGATGCCAGTTCCTTCCAAGGGCGAGTAGTGGGATAGGAGGATGAGGTTCTATCTAGAGACCACTCTTCGGGAGTAGTTTAGTTGTGCTTCTACCTCTTAAAAATTTTGGGAAGTTGTTGGTGACCTTGAAAACAATCCTCCTGAAATCTTCAACGAACTTCAGACCATCTCCTCCTGTTAGATGATCTGTTACTCATTTCCGTTTCCTCTCCACATGTGTTTTCCACCTTCTTGTGTTATTTCTTTGAAACCAAGTTTCTCACAGAATTTTCTTCTCTCTCAACCAAACTCACAGCTCGGTGCAAAAATATCAGGAAATCCTAAAAACCCAGGAACCTTTTCCCCGTGTGACTCTTGGGAAAACCGGAAGTCGTGACCTTTCAAGTCACGCCACGTCACGAACACAAATTTATAATTTTGTCACATTCAGACGTCATTTTCCACGCACGAAATCCCTTTTCAGCCATTCTGACCTCATCCCTTCCTCTCCTCTACAGCCCATTCCTCGAATTCTTCCCTTTCACTACCCCTCTACCTCTTCTTCCCTTTCTCATTCCCACTTCCTTCCTGAAAAACAAATTTCACCAAACGTGGAAAATTCACCCCAAGTTTGATCACTGACTCACTCCTGCCTGTGTTGATAGTGTCCATTCCCCAAAACCCTTTTGGTTGAAACCGGTGGAGGGTAGTTGAACAGAAGGTTTTAGGTGTTTTTGTGGTCTGGAAGAATTAACTAGGGACCTCAGTTGTGCCGACATAACCAGGTAGTGAGTGGATGGTTTAGACTGTGCTGTTGTCTTTGGTTTTGAGACACAAAACAGACAATAGCAGTGTTTCTTCTTCTCCTACCTCTAAGTAAAACAATCAAAAACAAATATGAGAAGGAGGAAGGAAGAAAGGGATTCTATACATCACTGATTGATGAAATAGAAACACAATATTAGAGTGTAAAGAAAGAAGAGAAAAAGACAACAGAGACAGAAATTACAGATAAAGGCAACAGAAACAAGAGGAGACAAAACAAGAAGAGAAGAAAGATTTCCATTTCAAAGACGGGAAAAGCGGAAGCTCTCCCAGTCAAACTCCAAAACCGAGTTTCCGTTTCCCGCTCAAATCAACCGCTCCATTGACCGTCGCCAACGTTTCCTTCAACCCCCTCCCTTCCATCTCTTTATTAAAACCTCCTCCTCCTCCCTCCTTTTCCTCATCACTTAAAACTTGCCAACAAGAGACTTTTCCAACCCCTGACCTCGTTAGAATCCAGTTTCAAAGTCAAATCAATCTTATACAGTGGCTGTTTAATTTAACTCTCCCGGTTTTTCTTCTTCCTTCTTCCTCTTTGTACCTTTTCCACCTCCTCTCTCCCACCTCCCTTCCCTCTTCCGCGTTCGGATCATAAAATTTTAACGCTCTAATCTTTCACCGTTAAAAAGGAAACTCAATCCATTAACTCCTTTCCTGAGTGGGAAAAAGCTTCCTACGAACCTTTCGATGATGTTCCAAGTTCTTCCCACGCGTCCATTTTACTTTTTACCCGGATACTCCTCGTGGGAGTGGAAAAAAAGCAGGAAAGGGAATTGGAAAGTTCCCAGGTCATTCATTTCCTGTGTTCACTTCCGGTTTAAATGGCTTTTCTTTTTCCCTCCCCGCCATCCCCTCCAGTTCGCTTTTCCAGAACGATTCTCCGCCATTTTTATTTCTCTTGGATTAAACTTAATTTAGAATTCCTCAACCCGAGGAGGAGAAAGAAAATGAGGCAACGAGGAAAGGAAAAACAATTGTTTTCCATAACCATTCGATTGAGGAAGTGGACAGAGAGAGAGAGAGAAGGAGGAAGAAGAGAGAGAGAGAGAGGCGTTAAATAAATTAAATTACACCGGAGGACGATTCTAGAGATGAAGAAGGTGAAACTTAAGTGGAAACGGAAATCCTTTCTTTTTTGGTCGGGTTTAACCCCCTCTTCCTCCACTTCCTGTTTGAAAATAAGCCTTCTTCCCACCATTTTGTGTGGAGGAGAGAACGGGACGAACGGGAATAGTTTTTTTTTGTTGGTATTCATGTTGCATTGGCTCATTGACTCGTTTTTCTGTCATTGTCAGAGAGTTTTGTGTTTTATTGTTTACGAGTACGCCCACAAGTGTTCTCCCCGACACCCCCGTTCGCCCACCTTTCCCCACATCCTTCCGTTTCCGTTCGCTTTTTTTTCAATCACTTCCCTCTTTTTTTTTCCTGTCGGCCTTTGTTCCCGAAGTCGTTTTGAATTATTTAACTGAGTTATGGACTTAATTCGGAAAGTTTTGCGGCTCTTTAAAAATATTTTTTAAATTCTAAATTCAACTACAAACCGGGAGCTTTTGGTGTTTTGGGGGCTGCGGGAGGGAAGAATGATGAGGCATACATGAGAGGAGGAGATTCAATAGGCGCGAGAGCTGATTTCGGAGTATGTGAGGGAATAACAAACGACTTGATAAATCATTCGGGTTTATCATTCTCTCCCACTCTCTCTTTTGATTCCCAATTTTTTTTCTGAACTACTCCTCCCTCTTCTACCCCGCTCTCATCTCTTCTTCTTCTTCCTCCTCCTCCGCGTACACTTCACTTCATTTTTCAGTTAGTTCGCTTGTTAGTTCTTCCTCCTTCTTATTGGATAACGTTTTGAATAACATTTGTCATCTGAACTCGGAGTTTTTCCTCTCGGGAAATGTTTTTTCCGTCAAAAGAATTTTTTTCAAATTGAAATAGAGGATCTGTTCCAAAACTTCCCGGAATGTTTTTCAATATAGCTGTAAAACACAGACGTGAGCTTCGTTGATACCGGCGTTTCGGGGCGGGAGGGGGTGTGAATGCTTTGGAAAAACTCCTCAAAAAAAAGACAAAAACCTATAAACTGGGATTGAATAAATGACTGTGTATGAATCCATTCCGGGAACTTTTGGGACAAGATCCTAGAGTCACCCCCTACAGCTAATGGAAGAGTTATGTGATCGACGGTTGGGTCAACTTTTTATTTTTCTCGAACGGATTTTAATGATTAACCGGTCGGCAAAAGAAGCCCCACGGCGAACGGTTTTTACGAGAGCGAAACGTAATTAAAAGAAAGAGGAAACGAACGTCAGAAGAACGGCTAAATTTATGTGACTTGGACCCCAGGTGAGAGAGAAAGAGGGAGTAAGGAATGTAAATCGGGAAAACCCCGTGAATAATGGCCGTTCGAGAAATCCGACACAAAAAATAAGGATCAAGACTAAAAAGCCACCAAACCCTTCTTCATCCCTCAGGTCGGAAAGGTAACAAAAAAATAAATAAATAAAACAAAAAGAAAAAAAAGACAAGAATCCTCGGTCGAGTGGAAATTCAAAAACCGGAAGTAAACAAAACAAACCAAAAATTCGAGTCGGATTTGAAGGGAAGAGAACAGGACGTTCGGAATTATTGGTTCTCCGCATCTGGACCTCTTGAAAGGAGGAGGTGGAAGGCAGACACTCGGATAATAGAAAGATGAAAGAGGATGGAGGGAGGAGAAGGAGGAGGTGGGATGATAAGGACGAAGATTGGGTGATTTATCAAAACTCGAAAACCGCCCTTCCTCCTGATACTTTCACTGGGAAAATGTCACGGCCTCGAGAATTTTCATGCCAGCTTAAGTATTTCCGATTTGAAATTGGACATTTCTCGTTTTCCTGAGGGAAACTAATAACCCCGGGAGTCTTTGGGAGGAGAGATAAGAGAGGAAACCGGGGAAGTTGGAATCTTGCTTTTTTGCGTCCACTGATGAAGTCTGTTTTTGGAGATGACGTCGAGGAGGAAAAACTGACAGACTGGGTTTGGAGTAGGTGGTGGTGTTGGGTTTACCTCCAACGCTGCTGTATGAATCACAACTTTCCTGGAAGCATCATCAACGCCTTCTCTAGTTCGACATTCAATCTACCTGACAACGCCGACGCCTTCGTCCTATCGTTTTCAAAAATTGCTTGAAATGTTGTTAGCGACTTTTGCCAATGACGTCAGCAAACATTTGAGCGAACAAAATCGAGTTCTGCTGTCATTGTATTGTTTGACTGGTTAGTTTGAAAGTACTGTAATTGCATTAGCCTATGCGCGAAGTATTATGTGTTAGTCTCTCTCACTGTTAATTGATGTTAATTTTAGTTTTAGTTTAGTATTTATATTACCACTGTTATTCTAACATTATATTTTGTTATTAATGTGAGCGTAATTGAGTATGACTCAATTCGAAATGGCCAGATCTTAAAGACTTGAAATTGGCGCGCAAAGTTGCGGAAAATGCCAATGACGTCACGACTGAAGTCAGTATACCAGAGAACTAAGTAGAGTTGTCATTGTAATGGAAGAGTAATCAGAGGTTGTTAATTTAGGAACAAGTAAACTAACGGCGTTAGTTTTGTAACCTATAACAATATCAAATAATGTTTCAGCAGCATCAAACTGACAGCAAACTGATGGCTATACCAGTGTGTTCAAAGTGAACTATTCAAGTTGTGCAAATTCCTGGTGCCCGAATCGTTGGCAAGTGTCCCATCTACAACCCCTTCATCACGAAGACAGTTTTCCAGGCTTTGACTCATCTCAACAGGATAGCAAAATTGTGCTTACACCTTACCCAACGCTTTTTAAAGCTAAAACACTTCAAAATCGAATCCACTCCCCTCTCCTTCCCTTCCTCCTCCCAGATCTCTCTTCTACATCACATAAAACTTAGGTTTTAGGGTTTTGTATCGATCCAATTACTTCCCTCCCTACACTTATCAGAAAAGTTTCTTCAAGTAAAAGAGAAAGTGGAAGGATGTGGGGGTTAAAAATTGAAAGGAACCCCCACCCAAAAGCTTTCACTTCGCTGTCTTTGTACTCGTCACGCGTGGAGCTTAATGCCATTCTCATTTCCGATTTAAGCTTTTCTTAATTATCCGCCGGAGCTTTTTGGAAAACGAATGAAAAACATTAATGGGGAACATGTTTTCCTTTCTACCTCCTCCCATCCCCACCACCTCCTCCTGCTACTTTCCCAAAAGACAAATGATAACTCACTTGAAAATTACATCTGGATAAACCTTGAAAAGTGCTTTTAAGACTACGCATTAAATTCTTTTGACAAATCGAGGATGGTGAAGAATCTTCTGATCTCAGATTTATTTCCTTCATCCTCTTACCACTATCCTCCTCCTCCTCCTCCTCCTCTCTGTCTCCCTTGTCACTTTTCTCTTATAAAAAGTTGTGTTAACTTTCATTTTCCTCGATATGATATTAAAATTCGACAACCTTCGTTTTATGATGCAACTGTGCTTTCCCCCGAGCTTTCACTACTTCCCTGCTTTTTGTTCCTTTCACCGTTCGAACTTAATCAATCCCCTACCCCCCCTTTCCCTTTTTCTTTTCGGCAGTCTTTCTCTCCCGTAAATTTTCCGTTCACGTTCACCTTTCTTCGGTCTCCTTATTCTTACATCTCAACGAAAGTTCCTTTCTCAAGTTGCTAATCAAGATTAATTGTAGAAATTGTCGTCCCCGAAAGAGAGTAAATGGAAAAAGCTCATTAAAACAAGGAAGAGGAAGAACGGATGGACCGGGAGAAAGGAAGAGAGGGGTGAACGGGGCAAGTCGACTAACAAAAAAAAAACGAAAACCGAACGACGTACGGAAATAAAAAAGGATAAAATGCCTGTCGTTCGAGAGGAAGAGAGAGGACGTGAGGGGATGATGGTTCGGGGGTTGGGAGTTGGTGACCGCACGTGGCGTTCGGTATTAATTTCATCAAAGGAATCTATGAAGTTAAAGAAAACATCCGAAGCTTTTTAATTTAAAGAGAGGTAGAGTATTAAAAAAGACTTCGGAGGCTTTTAACTCCTCCTTCTCTCATCTTCATCTCCTCCTCTCCCACTCTCTCTCCTCTCTTCCACTCTTTGTTACGAATCCGTTTCATACAGTTTACAGAAAGAAGAAAAAATAATTTTACCCAGCTTATTTCTGTCAGTATTGATTTCAAGAAGAAACCTTACAAAGTACGAACGGTTCGTATTACATCTGAAAGCCCGAGCGTTCGCTTCGATGACGACCGTCACAGGAGACTTTTTGAATAAGGCTGTGAACGTCTTTTAAATCCAATTCCCATTCTGGAGGAGTGCGAACGAGCCGCCATTTTGTTTTTGTATTAATTTGTCATAAACAAGAGAAAAAGCCGTTCGGTCTTACAGCAGAGTTCTTGTGAACGTATTTAAATACAATTCTCACTTTGGCGTTAACTCAGGCGTTCGATTCGTGATTAATTTGACAGCTCGTTCGCTGAATTTTTTGTATCACTTTTTGAGTTTCCGGTTTAACTCCGAACAGACATGATAACAGAACGCGGATGTGTTTCAAAATAAATCGATGAGGAGGTGTGCGAACGAGGCGCCATTTTGTTACAAACAAGACAAAATTTCGAGAGAAATAACCTTTTATTCAAATATATCATTCAATAAATAATTTGTTTGTTTATGTTTGTTTGTTTGTTCGTTTGTTTTAAATAAATAATTTGATAACAAAATAATTGAACAAAAAACCGTTACAACTGTCCCGCGTTCGTTCGGTGCGGCAACCCCGTTAGGGCTGTCATCTTGACTCGCTTCCTCCTTGATCACTTTCCTCTCCAAGGCTGTTCCGAGGGTTGTACGAAGGACTCCTCTGCCTTCCTCGGCTCTTCATTTGACTCCCGTCGCTTCCCTTCCTCTTTAAATTGACCGAAAGCTTTTTTTCCGGTCCACAGAAAAACCGGCAAATGATCTTCTTGAAAGCAAACCGGAAGTCTTTAGAGAACAAAGCATAAATGCAGGGGTTAATGGCGGAGTTGCAGTAACCAAGCCAGAAGAGAACGGAGAACACGATGGGGTTGATGCAGTCAGGACAGAAAGCCCGGATCAGGTAGATAGTGAAGAATGGCATCCAGCAGAGGATGAACCCGCCGACGATGATGCCCAACGTCTTCGCGGCTTTGGTTTCCATCCGGAAACGCTTCACCTGAGTCTTGATGTTCCGTTTACCCATCTTCGGGATCAGTTTCGGTTTTTGGGGGTTTGCGTCGTCGAAAGTTGGACTCGGAGACAGTTCTTTGGTTGTTTCGTTAACGCACTGACTCCTAGTCGAGTTTCTCCTGGACATGGAGTCTTCATCGTAGCCGGACATGGTCGAATCGATACTCAAACTTCGATCACTCTTCGACCCCGGGGAGGAAGAAGTTTTACTGTTTGTCACCTTGAGGAAGCAGTTAGGTTCGCGAGTTTTGTAAATGTTCGTCGTCGTCGTTTCTTTTCCGTTCTTGTTGGAGTAATGAACGGCGTAAGCGACTTCTTTCGGTGCTGAGAACTTCCGGGACGCGAAATGATTTTGAAAAAATGGTTTTTTGGCGGGTGAACTGATGAATTCGTTTTTCTTAGGAGAGCGTAGAGCCTCGATCGAAAGGTAGTTCTTGCTGTCAATGGAGGCGTCGAGCAGTGGGTCGTTGGCTGTACGTGGGCTTCCAGCCGTTGACGTTGGGGGTGGGATACCGTTGTTGTTGAGAACGGAGGAATTGATTTGTTCGCTGCTTGGGTAGCTCACGCTTATTTTTATTTTCTCGTGGGTCTTCGGATTTCTCATCGAACGTTCTCGGCCTAGTCTTTGAACTTCCGGCGATTTACCGTAGGCGATGTTAGCACTTGGCGAATTGGAAACGGAACCGCAGTTTGTCGAAGTCATACTACTGGATGGGGTGCTGTGATTTTGAACGCTTCCCCGACCTCGGTGGATTCGTAATGTCAGTCTTTGCTCGTCGAATCTATTGCTGAACCCTCCGCTACCTACAACGAAAAGGAAACTTGTCAACCAAAACTGTAGTGACAACTATGACGTCGGAGTCCATTATGGTTATTGCCATCTTTCAATTTTATTTGTTTTGCTTCCTCAAAAAAGTTTATAAAACTAATATTGTTTTTGATTCGGCAAGAGCCTTCACCCTGTTCCCTTCTTCTACTTCTACTTCATCCTTTCCTTTACCCATTTCCCCTTTTCTACATTTACAACTTTCTGTATTATATGTTCGTACATTACAAAAAACGAGCCACTCGACTTTCGAGATATTAAATTTATGTTTTGCTGACTCTTCAGTCTTTTTCCTTGCCTCTCTTCCTTCCTTCGACCCTGTTCTTTCACCCTTTCAATTTTATTTTCCCTAATTTAATCAGTTTGTCAGCTGTGGAGATGTTGTGGCAAGCATTTCAATAAGGCTGTGGAAGGAGAAGGAAATTTCGTTAAAGTGGTTTGTAGGAAGGGAGGAAAACAAAGTCTTGCGAATTACGAACAAAGAAGGAAAGGGCAACGACTGAAGGAATGAAAAAAGAAGTTACAGATTTTTAGAAAGAGGTTTTAGAAAACTGCCTGAAAAACAGGCAAAATGTGTGGGGATAGAGTGTGAAATCTATGTAAGAACGACAGAAATGAAAAAGATTCGATTGCTGTTGTACTGAGAATAGTTTCACGGTTTCACTCACCTTTGGTGGTTCTAAATCCCTGATTGATGGCTCGTGTGGTTTGTACAGCTGCTCTGTAGATTCTCCAGTAGAAGAACAGCATAACACCCATCGGGATAAAGAAGGAACCGAGTGCTGAATAGATCACGTAACCGGTGTCGCTCGTGAGTTCGCATTTCCAAGGACACTGAAAAGGATCCGACGAGGGTTGAGACGTCGTTATTGAAGAAGGTTCCGAGGAGGCTTCTATGAGAAGTTTCTCCTGATCCGACTGACTCGGATGTTGGAACTGATTAATGGACACGATGGGAACTCCCGAGAATGATGTTATCCGTTTGTACATGTCATCACCAATGGTTCTCTTCACCCGTTCGGCCAACTTTTGACCCAATTTCGTCCACGAATACTCGTCATACTCCCCGGAATAATCCTCGTACCCGCTTTTCACTTCATAGTCACCAGATCCATACTCATCACTAACATTTTTGTTCAAAATATCCGTTAGGTTCGACGGGAATTCTGTCACCGCCACTGTCGTCGTTATCATTTCGGTCGTCGTCGGAGTCGTAGGTGGAAGATCCAGTAGACTCGTGACCGAAGGCCGATGATTCACCATCATTGGATGGGGGTGTCTGATCCGAAATGAGGACAACGAGTCTATGGAGTCATTTGCCGGTCTGGAGTCCTTCCATCCAACAAGAGGTGGGAAACAGATGACAAAAGACAGAATCCAGACTCCGGCGATGAGAATCTTCGCTCTGGACGAAGACATGATCGAAGGATAGTTGACGGGTCGAGTCACGGCCACGTAGCGGTCTAAGGATATCGCGCACAGGTTGAGAATTGATGCCGTGCACATCCAAACATCGACAGCCAGCCATATTGAACACCATAGATCTCCAAAAATCCAAACCTAAAAAGAAAAGTTACGTGACTTGAGGAAACCAAAAAATCAAATTTTAGTTTGAAAGTGAAACAAAAAAGGTCAACCTTGAGGGATGAAGGGCGGGAGGAAGAGGAGAGAGAAGGACACGGGTATGCACAAACCAAAGTTTCTCAAAAATAAGTTTATCAAGTAAACTTGTCCTGACAGTTTACGCTCATGTCAACCTCATTTTTATAATCAAACTGGATGAGGGCAAAGAAGAAGAGTGTGAGGAGAAGAGAAAGATAGATAGATAGATGGAGAGAGAGTGAAAGAAGTGAAGAAGGGTTTCTTTGAGTTTTCACTCCGCAAATCTTTTAACATCGTTACGGTCGTCAACTCCCTCCAACCTTAAAAGAAACATTTATAAACAAAGTTTTCCGGGAAAGCTTTTCTACCTCCTCACACCAAAAGAAGAAGATGTCAAAAACGAGAAGCGGAAGTCATACATCTATTAATAAAAAGGTTTTCTCGTCTTCTCTACAATCTTTCGATAGATTCCAAGAATGATCATAGTTTTGCCACAAACATCCAATCAAATTATGGTTAGTCAACTGCGAACTGTCTACCTCGCCTACGTAACCCAATCTTTGAGATCTATCTATCTATCCATCTTCCCTCTCTTCTCCTCTATTTCATCTTCTTTCGCCTCCTTCAATCTGTCGTGTGAGTTGGGTTTTGTTCGTCATGGAAATTCCTTCGATTTGAAATTTTTCCATTTTCCGGAAATGCCTCCTTCCGCCATCTTTTTTTTTCAATCTTTCCGATGGAAGTCGGTGAAAGAGGAAAACTTTTTCCTTTTTTCCTTGTCTTCTCTTTCAATTGACTTTCATTCCGGTGAAATTAATTCAAATTTTATTTCCTTCAAATCGACAAGAATAAAAGACGAAAAGGCTTTTTATTTATTTATTTATTTATTTGTTGAAGGTGTTGAAGAGATATTGGTTGTTTTGTTGTCAACCGGAAGTAGATGGTAAGGGAAAAGAAAACTTGGGAAAAGACAATTATGGTTTCTGGGATAATCTTAACATGTTTTCCTTCTCTCTCTTTCTTTAGCTTCTTCTTCTTCTTCTCTATTTCCTCTTAAATTTTTCTTTCTACTTCTCTCTCTATCTCTGCTTATCACATTTTTCTTCTTCCCTCTCTTCTATTTCTATTCTTTTTAATTTCTTCTATTCTTCTAATTTCCTCTTTTTTCTCTTTCTTTTCCTCTTCTTTTTGTATCTTTTCTTATTATTCTTTTTTTCTCCTCTTTTCAGCTTCTTATTTTACTTTCTCTTTTCTTTTACATTCTCTCCATTTTTCTTTCTTGTTATCTTTCTCTTTACCTTTGCTCTCCATTTTCATCTTTTGCTTCTTTTCTATCCTCCTCTCTCCTCTTTGCTTCTATATTTCTCTCGATTTGTTTCGATATCTTCTTTCGATTTTTTTATCTTTCTTTTCTTGATGTCTTTTCTTTTCCTCTCTTTTCTTTCGTTTATAATCTTTTTTTATTTACTTTTCTTTCTTTTCATTCATTTTTCATTTCTCTTCGATTTCTTTTTAATGTCATCTTTATTTCTCTTTTGTTTTGCTTTTCTTTCTCATCTTTTTTCTTTGTTTTCTATTTTCTTCTTTTAGCTCATTTTTCTTTTTTTTTCTTATCTCTTTTTGGTTTCTCTCTCTCGTTCTCCTTTTGTCTTTTCGTTCCTTTTCCTGTTTTCCTTTTCGTTCTTTTTCTCTCGTTTTCGTTCATTGCTTTTCTTCTTTTCTTTTTCTCTTTCTTTTTCTTATTCTTTTCCTCTTGGATTTTCCTTTTAACTTCTTTGTCCTTTGTTTTTCTTCCACTTCTCTACCTTTTTTACTTTCTAACTCCCTTTTTGTAGTTTCGTATTTTCTCTCTTTCTTTTCTATTTTCTTTTATTCTTCCTCCTTTCTCTCTCTTAGCTTTCTTTTTAGTTCCTCTTTGTTTCTCCTCTCTTCTCTTTTTGTTTTTGTTCCTAAGTTTTCTTTCTCTGAGACTCCTTCACCATTCTTTTTGTCTTCTTAACATTTAAAATTCGTCTATCATCAACTAATGTCTTTCAACCCTCAACTGTTTCTCAGGAAAAACTTTTAGGTCAACAGCTTTCTTTCTCTGACCTCTTTCAACAGCTTTTTTTCAGCTTCTGTGAGTCTTTCCCAAGCTTTTACCGGCTTAAACTTCACAAGAGTAGTGCGTACACTCTCCACTGGTAACTCGCTAGACTGATATACTCTCAACAAAGCTTAAAGACTTACAGTTTTGAATTTATAACAAACCGCGTAAAAAAAGTCTATAAACTATTTGTTAGATTACTATGAGAACAGCAAGACAGCAAAAACCGAAAAGCGGACGTTTCGCCAATGTGTGTTGGCATCTTGGATGGTGAAACTGAACCGAGGTCTAAAGCTGAGAAATGCCTGAGGGAGATAGAGAGCACGAGGTCAGGATTTAGGTTAGGATAGATTGGTTATGCTAATAAGCTCGATTTATGGAATTTTCATCAACTTAAGGAAATTTATTGAGCACGACGGATTAGCATCTGGCATTTTCTTCTGAAACGCAACAAAATCGATCCAACGACTTCGGCAACTTCTTAACCAGTTCCTCACTGCCTTCTTTTAACAAAAAAATTTCTTTCTGTGAATATTCTTTTCTTTTCTCATCCCATATACGAGGGTATACATATATAAACGTAGGCGGTAATTATAGAAGACGCAAAATGCAGATGTGGAGGGAGAAACCAATTTTTCCTCTTTTTAGACGTCACGCCATGTTTATACCAAAGAACTTTTACAATCAAGTTTTACCCTCCAACTGTCCTTTTACGGGAGAAAGTGAAAAGTTGTAGTAAAAACAGAGAAGAGGAGGTAGAAAGTAGGAGAGGAGGTAGAGATTGAAGAGAGGAGGAAAACTTCATTTACAAAAATTCTGAGTTGGTTTTAAATTTATTTTTGATACGAGAGCCTAATAATTACAGGAAGTAGCGTGACTCTCTTCTACCTCCCTTTTCCTTCTACTCTCCTCTATATAGGCTTGATGATGCCTCCTCTCCTCCCTCTTCTCCTCTTTTTCCCGATTAATCGGGTGAGGTAATCGAACACATAACGATTTTCAATACCCTTTTGAATGATGTTTTGTGACGAAGAGATTTTTTTTTTAGTTTGTCAAAGTTGTCACCCTGAGGGTTGTTCGCCATTTTGTAATGATCCTCATCTCTGTAGTTGCGCTTTTTCTCTTTCATCTTTTTCCAGCCGTTTGATTTCTGTCCATTCGCTGACGTTCCAGTTATTCGTACCTGAGGAGTTTCCTCGGTCTGGGCTTTCCAAACCCTGTTCAGCGATCCTCAGAGTGGAAAAATAATTTCGATTCAGCAACCTCTTTAACAACGACAACTTTTGTACACTACAACTCGATCTTTGTACCAAAATCCTTTTCTTCCTTCGCTCTCTCTTTCATCTCGTCATACAAACAAATTGCTTCACGTCTGATTTTATAAATATTAGGTAATCAAGATCCTTTTTTTTCCTCCCCCGTGTACGCTTCCTCGTAATTCACCTTAAATGAAGCGAGGGCGGATTGAGTTTCAAGTAGTGACGTCATTAAAATCCGTTGGAAGAGGAAAACAAAATTGAAACAAAAAGAAAATCGAAATGTTTTAACTTTTTATATCCGACGTTCAAAAATTGAAGCTTTTGAAGTGGTTAATTGGAGAATTATAGATATTAAGGAGATGGCGGGGAGGAGGAAGGGAAAATGAAAGCTTAGAGAAGATGAAATAGAAAGACGGAAATTAATTATACTTTGAAAAGAGTAAATTAAGAGGTTTTCCCAAAACAATTGAAGGATGAAGGCCAAATTAGAAAAGTGTTTTAAGTGGAAAGACGGCGAAAAAAATCAAAAAGGATGTAAAAAGCACAAGCGACGATAAACTTGGGGAAAAGAAGAAGTGAAAAGAAAAGAAGAAAGAAGGATGAGAGAAAAAGAAAAGGAAAAAGAAAGAAAAGAGAGAGGAAGTGGAAAGGTAAAAAAAGAGAAGAAGAAGGAAGAGAGCGAAAAAGCAAGAGCAGAGAGAATAGAGGAGGCAAGGATAATAGAAGACCTCGAAAGCTGGATTGCATGAAAGTCATGAAAAGAAAGAATACGACGAGCGAAAGCGCCGAGGCCAACCTCGCAAGAAACCTGGCCGACAGTAAGACACCGATGGAATCTTCGACTGAGGTAGAAGAAGCCCGGACAGTAATGCCTCACGGGTCTCTGGACTTCCTCAAAGCCCCAAAGATCAGCGGTCGGGGGTTAGTCGGTAAACCCTCAAGAAAAAGAGTCTGACACTACATAGATGTACGAGAGTCATCAGGTGTGCATAAACATTCCCTCAAAAAGAAAAGAAAAAGAAAAAGAAAGAAAAAGAAAAAAGAAAGAAGGAAGAAGGAAGAGGAAAAAGAAAAAGGAGGAGAGGAAGAGGAAAAGAAGAAAGAAGAAAAAGAAAGAAACAGAAAGAGAATGAAAAAGAAATAGAGAGAAAGAGAAGAAAAGAAAGAAAAGAAAAAGAGTGGAAAAGAAGAAAAGAAAAAGAAAAAGAGAAGAAAAGGGAAGGAAGGCTAGAAGACCAGGAGAAAGTAAAAAAGAGAGGAAAGAAGAAAAGAAGAAGAAACAGAGAGGAGACAGCTCAAACCTGATTTTCACAAAAAGATTTATGGCAGAAGAAAGTGTCTCAGAACACTAGAACGATTACAACGCTAAAAAGACCAGTAGTTTCATAAACAGGTTTGCCAACCTTCCACTTACTCCGTACTTCAGATATGGGTTCTAATCGGCCTTAAAGCAAAACCTTTTCAGTGAATTCGACCACAGTGTTCAGTGAATTTTCACACCAACAAATCATACCAGTTACTATGCACATTATCTAGGAAATGTGAACATTCATGGATTTTCACACGTCAGCAGTAACGTGTATTTTCTGTCGTGACTGTCTCCCTGACCGCCGGCTTATCGGTTTTTAATTTTAGATTTTCTGATTTTTTGGGGTCAAGGTTTGTTTTGGCAACGGTTCCTGAGGCTTTTGACCTTCCTGTCCTTGTAGTCGTTGCTTTAAAATTGTTTTGTTGGCAGGCTTGGGTTGGTTGTGGTTTAATCACAAATCTTGAGAGAGAATGTTAGAGTTAGTGGTTACCAGGCCTCTAGGTAGTTGGTAGAAAAGTCGTTACGTACCTTAAATACTTCCCAGGTTGCACTGAAAGGCAATACGGCGACACCGACCATGAGATCGGCGACTGCTAGAGACACGATGAACAGATTGGTGACTGTCCTCAACTTTGAGCTCATGTAGACAGCGGCGATGACCAGACAGTTGCCGACGACGACCATAACATTGATTATGAGAAGAATGCCGAGAACCAGAAGGGATATGGCGTCGGTCCAGTTGACTTTGTTTATCAGGGAATCGCAAACGTCGGATCCGTTCATAACATCTGGTCACCTTCTGGAGAAGAAAGAACAGATATTAGTCTCTGCTCTGGAAAGGAGCGATTATAGGTACCCGTCAGTCTATAACAGTCTTGAGGGTTTTGGGTTTTGGGAGTGGGTTCTGTATCTGTCTCATTAACCAAATCGATTTGTATGTTTAACCTGTGCTTACTACTCTTCCTGTTCGTACTTGTTTCAGTTCTTTCGGTCTTTTTGTCCTTTTCAGTTCTTTGTTTCTTCTTTCAAGTTTTAATGTCTGAAACTATTCTCTGTCCAGCTTTCTTTAATATCTAACATTTTTCTAGCTCCTTATGTCGTTTCTTCTTTCATTCTTCTCTTCACACGCCCTTTTTGACTTTCTTTCAATTTATTTGTAGTTATGTTCATGTCAACTACCACTTCTGACTACACTATCTTCCCTATTTGAACGTTTTAGTTTCTAAACCTAAACAGTCTAGATCGGATAAACAGCCTGTTTATAGCTGATTAGGTTTAGTTTTTTAGTTAACCGATTAGTATGTTGACAGACTTGCGTGCTGTTTTTATTTTATTACACAACAGACACGTATTCTTTGTGTTTTGTTGTACCGCTGTCGTGCAGTGGTTTATAGTCAGTCGTGTCAATGTACTTCGGGTCACGGTAGGACTTTCCTCATTTTCCTCTCACATCCTTCCCTCCCTAGTAGCCAGACAAAGGATTCAACGATTGTAAGGCTGGATTAACACTTTCTGTTTAGTGTAACAGGATTTTGAAACGTAGTTAGTGTCAGGAGAAGGGTTAGCGCTAACATTCTTTAAGTTTCCTCTAAGCCCCCGTCTTTTATCTTACATCCTAATCTTCCCTCATCTTTTCCTCTCTACTTTAGCTGAATTTCAAGCTTTGAATTCTCTGTCCTGTCTTATTATTTAAAACTTTCTCTCTACCTCTACAAATTTTTAAAATTATTGTTAATATCAATTTGACCAACAGGTCTTCCTTTCTTCTTTTGAGTCGTTCTCACAACAGAATCATGACGACAAATTTCATCTCAAGGTCTTCTTTTAAAATTTTAAGCTTCTTTTGTTCTTGAGTCTTGGTTTCTTTATTGTTTTGGTTGATTACAAAGTTTTTGTAGTGCTTCCGTCTCTTTGTCTTTCCTTTTTTATTTTTAGAATTTTGTTGTCTTTGATGTATCAGTTTTTTAATTTCCATCCTGTTTTGTATTCAGTTATTCGTTTTGAAAGGGGTCGTCAGGGTTTTTGTAGCTGATTATACTGTCTACTCGCAAATCACGGTTTCTGTATTTTGTCAGTGTTATGTAAGATATCCTCTCCGAATATGGGAAATTGCTGTAGTGCTTTTATTTATTTATAGTGATTGTGTCAAAACTTTTTTTGTTTCTAAACTTTCGCGGTTTGTAATGTCGTCATGCAAAACAATTTTGAGTCAAATACCTCACAAAGGTCCTGTATTAGGTAGGCCTATTTATTTACTATTTGAAATTTTATTTGATTTCATATAATTTCGTTTTTCAAATTATATAAAACGAAACGATACTAATACAGGACCTTATGTGAGGTATTTGACTCCAAAATTGTTTTCCATGACGACATTACAAACCGCGAAAGTTTAGAAACAAAAAAAGTTTTGACACAATCACTATAAATAAACAAAAATTTATATTCGAGAGATGTCTTATAAACACTGACATAAATACAGAAACCGGGATTTTGAAATTTTGTACATTTATACCCCAAAATCCTTTTGGGCAGTGGCATGATTCAAAGCTCATAAAATTTCTGTTCTTCAGGGGTAGAAACTGATCCCAGTGCTTTTTTGATCTCCTCATTTGAATTCACCGCCCAAAAAATTTTTCAAAGACCAAAACAAATGGTACTCGGAACGTTTATTGTAAACCCACAAAGAGGGCCATATTTAGTTTTTCTAGTTTGTCTCTTTTCGTTTTGTAGGGCACAGGAAGTAGTAATCTGGTTATAGTTAATGTTCAGCTGCATCCAAATCGATGAACAGAAGAGTGCCAAGTCTGAGGATTATGGTGGTGTGGCAGTATATTCCATCCACGGTCTAAAACAGTGGTGGGCAAACATTTTTAATGGGGAATCACAAAGATTAAGAAACTCTACAGGAGGACCAGAATTATAGAAAAACTGCATTTTGCGTTAAAGCATTGTTTTTGATTTTCTATAATATTTTCGAAAGCAGGTTCCAGCTGCGACGAATCAACTTTCAGCAGTGCGAAAAGGTGTTCATCACTCAATCGGTTTCTGATTGAGTTTTTCCGCAATTTTATGGTCGAAAAGTCTGTTTGAAAACATCGTCATAATTTTCTGGGCGTGAGCAATCATCTTTGTGAATTCAGATTTCGACAGTGCTCTATATAAGTCTAGTTCTGTAGAATTCAAGAAAAATTGCTTTGAATGGGTCCTGCACTGCATTTCGATAATTTCTAACTGGAATTCTGGGGATACATTTCCCGGGTCTACAGGCTCTCGAGATACTACGCGGCTAGTTTAGCTTCTTCTGTAGGCTATACATCTAACATTCTGCTAAGTGAAATCTACTTTAAACTTGTCAACCCTCAAAATGTAATAGTAGCGAGCCATGTAGTAATACTATCCATGTCAAGAAACCCTCGGCGGGCTGTACTTTGCCCATCACTGCTCTAAAAGCTTTTTGCGAGGGCTCAAACTTGTACGTGGTTTCGCATTATACTGTTGGAACACTACATCTCCCCTGTTAATTAATTTTGGGCCTTTTCCTCTAAGTGAATCGTTCAATTTGTTCAACTGATCACAGTGCACTTCAGAATGGATCTGTTATGTGTCTCGGTAAAAGCTCAAAGTGATCGATCCCTCTGAATCCCAGCAAAAATTTCTGGCAATAAACTAATCATCCTGAAGGACATACACAAACAAAAGAAGACTACAGGAAGTGATACATACTTTTATCTCGAAATCCTCTTCTGTAGTTTTAGATTTCTTCGTGATGTCGTTGCTGTCGCTGATTCTGAATTCCCCGCCAGAGATTTCCGTTTTAAACTGCATCGGAAAATTGACGAATGATTCACGTCACAAAACATCTTTTGATTTTTGTACCGCGAAATAGATATACATACACAGATAGATAAATAAATAAATAGATATAGATAAAAGAAAAAAGCGGTTTTTTGTTTTCCTTCACTCCACTCCACTGACTTCTTTCCTTCCTCTCACTATTCCACCGTTTTCGTTCTCACTTCCTCTTTCCCGATTCCTCGCTCACGTTCGATGTGTAAATTTCCCGAGTTCAACATGTCGGCCACGTATCCATCGAGTCCTGAAAAAAAATTAACAAGATAAAATAAATAAATAAAAATTACCGCTGGGAAATTGAATTATTGGATTTGCTTGTGGGCTAGAAAATAAAAAAGAAAAAAAAAATTTTCCGGGTTCCGGAAGGATATGAAGCGTAAATTAACGGTCGAAGAGGAGGAGGAGGGCGTAGGTCAGGTGGAGGCGGCTGCAAGTCTGAATCATGTTATCGGAAGTTGACTATTTGTAACGGTTTCCGGCTTTTTTTTATTATTTTTATAGCGTATATAAAATAATTTAACCCGGACTCGAATAAATTGGATTTTCGAATCGTTCGTTGATATTGTTATTGTTCCGCTGCTGTTGCTCTCGTTTCCGAGTTCTGGTCCGGCCGTTGTTTCCCATTTTTACGACCGGCTTTTCCCACGTTCGTCGTCGTCGAGGAAAAAGAATTAAATCGAGTTTTCTCCGGAAATGATTTTTATCGCGTCGTAAAAAAAATAATTTTAGTTATTTGAAGAAGTTTAGCGGATGTCGGGAGAGAGAAGAAATGTCGTGGAAAAGAACTGGAGACAAAATAACTCAAACTTTGTCCGGGTTGGAAAAGTTTTTAAGAAAAATTTTCTTTTTCTGGGGCTTTGTTTCCTTTTTCTTTATTTTTATTTTATTTCTCCGGTTTGTATTGATTGAAATTCCGGCTTTTTTACGATTTTTAAATTTCCTTTTTTTTGAGTAGTGTCATCGGGTTTCGAAACCTTTTCTCTTGTTCTCGATTTTGTGTCTCTCATTTAAGTCGTTTTACTATCTCAAACATTTTCTCGAGACCCTCGAAGTAAAAATTGTGTCGATAAAACAAAATCAACAAAAAAAATTTCGTAGGAAAAGAAAAGAATGCGAGATGAGAGAGAGAAGAAATGGAGCAACCATCTTTCCCATGGTAACTACCACCTGTCTATGATTTGAGATACCAAGTGGAACCATCGTCCTAACCCTGGGGACGGATGGAAAACCAGGAGAGAGAAGGAAAGAGAAAAGAATGGGTGACAGAGAAAAGAAGAAGAGAGAAGGGAAAAAGAAAAGTTAAGAAGGAAAAAGGGGAAAGAAATAACCGGAAGAGTAGACAGGTAGATGGAGAGAAAGTTGGTTGGATGAATAAGGAGACGGAATAGACTAGATACGACTAGGAGAAGCGTGTTGCTGAGTGAAGTAAACAAAATCGTTGGTGCATAAAAAAATCTTTCAAAATGGGGAATGGGAACGGGAAGAGAGAGGAAGAGACAAAGTAACTAAAAGAAGAAAGAAAGAGAAGGAGATAGAGACAGGTAGAACAAAGAAAAAATGAGACAGAGGAAGAGAAATCGAATATGAAAGAGAAAGGGGAGAGGAAAAAGACTCAGACAACAGCCTACAAAAGAACAAGATCACACTAAAACTACAAAAATCTCTTCGTCCACGTTGTAGAGGACACAATCAAACCGGAAATAGATATAAGAAAAACAAAGACGAGGACCAACTTTCAAAACATATCTAAGTAGGCTCGACAAAGGGGTGTCAAAAGAGCATTAACAAGGACAATTACTACATCGAAATGGACAGAAAAGAAATCAAGATGACACTACAACTACAAAAATATCTTCGGTAAAAAGTACGAAAACAGAAAACCGGAAATAGATACAAGAAAACAGAAACGTGAAGACTCAACAAATAGACACCAAAAAAACAAAATTTCGCCAAAAGAAACATGTAACAGTTAGAAGACATTAACTGTCAAGCTGGTAACCGTATAGATCGTCACTAATGGTATAAATTCTACGCAAGACTTTTAAACACATACGAGTATAAGTGATTATAAACTTAATATTTGTTCAAATATACTCCAGGAATAAATTTTTGATACATAATCAAAACAAGGGCCACAAAAGACAAAACCGGGGCACACAAGACGCGGAAACTCGGTACAGAGTACGGAGGAAGTGGAAAACTCATTTCCCCAACTTATTCCACTTTTCATCTTTCCTTCTTCCTCTTCCTCCACTTCCTTTGAATTCATTTCTTCCACACTTTTCTCTTCAATTATTTATTTCATTTCTTGTCCTTTTGTCATTTTTATGAGACAGCCTTTGTCTACAAAAACCTTTCTTTTCATTCGACTAAAATTCTACTTAATCGATTCTCTTCTCTCATTTTCTCACGCCAACAGGAAAGACGAAAGAGGAAAGAGGAGGAGGAGGAGAGAACATGAATTAACAAGAAAAACTTAATTCTTCTCTTTCACCTTAATGAACTGAGAAAGAAAAGAAAAGAAATGAAAAAGGAGTAGGAGGAGGGGGGTGGGAATTCTCTCTCGTCTTCTACCATCTTTTGTTTACTTTCTCAACAAATTAAAAGCTCCAGTAAAGGTCGACAACGCGAACAAGCTCGACATATTTAAAAATTTAAACAAATTAAGTTACGTGGCAGAACAAAAAGCAAAACTTTTTTTTCATTCCTCTATCTACATCTCCTGCGAAAGTGGGAGAGAGAGAGAGAGATAAAAGGGAAATGTTTCTCGAGGAAACAACAAAAACAAACTTCCCGACAACAATAATAACCGAAGAAAACAAGGCGTTCTCTCACGAGGAAAAATAAAAAAAGAAAAATATGAAAGAAGAAAAGAATTTGCTAAATAACTCGAGTGCAATTTTCTCTCAAAGTCGAAAGGAGTAAGGAAAGGACGGAAATAAATAATAAGAAGAGGATAGAAGGAAGGAAAGAAGGCGAAAAGCTCGGAGAGAAAGTGAAAGGAATAATATTTACAAATAAGAGTAGAAAACGAGAGAGAGAGAGAAGAAAAAAAGGGAAAAAAGATTTAAAAACAATAGAAAGGATAAAAAGAAAAGTAAAAATAAAATTTTCCTCCTTTTTTCTGGATCGAATGGCAGGCAGGGAACCGGAAGAGGAGGAGATGAAGAAGAGACGAAGATGGGGAGGAGGGAAAAGAGGTTTTCAAGAAAATAAAAAGCTTTTCCGTCGGTGCGAAAAGTGTTAAAAACTCGAGAATGGAATGTGAGGGCAAGGGAAGGAGGTTTGCTCATGCGAAAACCGGGATGAAAAGTTAAGGAGACGGAAAAGAAGATAGAATTGGAGGAGTGGGAGCGGGGAGGAAGGGGGTAGAAGGTAGAAAAGAGGAAGAAATAGATGAAATAAAGCTCAAATTGCTTGAAAAATGGGTTTTCCCTCCTCTCAATTTAAAAGAAAAATTCTCACAATAAAAATTATTGAAAAGGATTTCGGGATGATGGGAGGGAAACCCGATTGAGAGAGAGCCGAGGGGTAGATGGGGGAAAGAAGGGATAGATACACAGAGAAAACGGATGTAGATAAAAGACAAGACATAAGGTGAGAATAAAAACAAATGAAACGAGTAGATGACATCATAACCTACGCAACACTATTGTCCTGTATCTCCTTAAGGAAATCCATCTACCACTCTCATCCGACTTTCCTATTACCCTTTCCATCTACTCACTGTTTCGTTTTCATCTTTTCTTTTATTTCTTTCATCTTCCATTTCAATTTTCTTACTTCGCTCCATTTCCTTCGCCTTTTTTCATTTTATTTTCCTGCCGCTTTTTCCCTTTTGGGTGGTCATTCAACGATCTTCCACACAATCTTTTCCTGTATCGTAGATTAGGTTTGAAATCCAGTTTTGTATACAGTTCCTGGAAATTCGGATTTCAAACTTTCCACGGAAGGAAGAGAATCAAAGGAAAACCATTTCCAAGGAGAGACCGCCGGGGAAAAGTTCACACGGCTGTAGTGAAGCCTGAGGGAAGACGAAAGCTTTGATGTTTTATTTATTTGTTTATCTACTTGGAGGACGATTGGATAGACGGACAGACATGAGGACGAAAACAAATCCATCAAGTCGAGGAAGAAAGAACGCTCCTGAGAAGACGAGACTTGCTTTTAGACAAATTAAAAACTTTTTTTTAATTGCGTTTCCGGTTATGTTTCTTTCCATCATCCTATCCTTCATCTCCCTCCCTCCATTATCTCTTCTCTCTCTCTACGAGATGAGTGTTTTGTTAATTCCTTTCAGAGATAACAAAGAAGAAGAATATTTCTTTGGCAAACAATTCGCGCTCCTATTTCATCTCCCAAAAGATGGTCGACCGAAACCACAATTGCGCCTCGTGTACGAGGAGGAAAAACAAAAGACGGAATGGAGATGAAATGAAAGACACGTTCCAGCGGAAGATAAGCTCGAAACCCGCATGGAGAGCCAGCCTCTGGGCAGAACTCTAATGATGACGTCATAGAATCCTCCTCCTCGTTCCTTTTTACCAAAATTTATGTTTCGCTTCCTGAAGTTCTCTCCTCGACCAAGAACTTTGATAATAAAAAAAAATCTTTTTGAGCTTAATCGGACCCCACGTTCACCTCCCACGTTTCTCTCCTTTTTCATCTTCTTTTGACCTTTTACCTTTCTCCATCTCTCTCTTTATTTTATGTCTTTCTTTGTCTCCCTTCCTCTTGTTCTCTTTCTATATTCTTCTTTTTTATTTTTATTATCTATTTCCTTCTAGATCCTCTTTTTCTTTCTTTTTGTTTTTCTTTCTTTTTTTATATCATTTCTTCTCTCTCTTATTATTTTTCTTCCTTTCTTTTTAGATGATTCTCACTTCTCTATCTTCTTTCTTTTTTTCTTTTTCTTTATTGTCCATTTTACTATCCTTTCTCCTGTTTTCCGCCTTTTCCTTTATCCCTTTTCTATTTTTCCTTTTTAGATGATTTCTTTTTCTTTCGACATTTCTTTTTCTTTCTCTATTTATCTTCTTCTTCTCTTTTTTTTCTTTTTCTTTTCATATTCATTCACTTTTTCCTTTCTGTTTTTCTTTTTCTTTTATCTATTTCACTTCTCTTCTCTTTTATTTTCTCTCTCTTCTCATTCTATCTTCCTCCTTGTCTTACTCTTTACTTTTCTATCTTCATTTTCCTTTTTCTGTTTTTACCACTTTCTCTCTCTTTGTATCCTCTTCTTTCTCTAATCCTATTGTTCTATCTTGTTCTTCTCTCTCTGTAACTCCATCATTTGTCTAAATATGTATCTCCGTCTATCCGAGAAATTTGTCTTCTGTCTTTCAGAGGTTTCATCGAGACCAAATTGAAAATTTCGGTTCATCTTTCGTTTTTCTGTAAGTCTATCTATCCATCTGTCTATTGTCAGACTCCTGATTCATGAAAAAACAGCCGTTGAGTTCTTGGCTTCCTTCTCAAAGTTTGTGTCTTATCTTCTTGACGTTCATCTAACCCTCATCTTTTAATCTATTATCGATTTGGTGTTTTGTTATCTATTGATATCTATTACAAGGTGTTCATGTACCAATTTCTCTATTAGAACCATAATCTAGCTAGAACCACACCACCAACTGTGCTTTTGAAGAGAAGACAAAAAGTTGACGAATAGAACTAAAAAGATTTAAACTTTCATCTACTTCTGTTTCATCGTTGTCGCAAACACTTTTCCTTCTCTGCGTGAAGCTTTTAATCAGCCTTCAGGCAAGGAAAGAGAGAGAAAAGAGGTGAGAGATGAAGATGGGAGAAGGAGGAGGAGGAAGAGGAAAGAAAGAACGAACGACAAAATTATTTTTTTCTTTTTCTTCTTTGAGAAGAAGAAACCGAGTTCGTGACCCGAATCTTTCTCTCCTTGAGCCAATGGCCTTGCAAATTAATTGTGGTTTTCCTTACAGAAGAAAGAACGGGCGTGGGTAGATAAAAACAGAGAAAAGAAGAAAAAAATTTTTCCACTAAGAAAACAGTTTCTTGCACCCGGCCGCTTGTACACTAACCGAAAAGAGACAAAGAAAATGCTTCGAATCATTGAGGAAAAGATGAAGACATGGAAAGAGGAGAGTTTCTTAACCGGATATGAATGAAAGGGCTCAAGGATACTTAGTAGAAGGAGATGGGTGACTCAAATGAAGAGATTAAGAACTAAAGAACCGTTTAAAGTATCAAGAGACTCTCGAACCTCAAAAAGGCAGACAATGCAGTTAGAATTTGAAAGAGAGACAGAGAGAGAGAGGAAGATGAAAAGTGGGACACAGAAGAAGATAAACAGCTCCGATCCAAAATCCAAAGGTCGAGCCTCGGTACAAACTTTTTATTGATTCTTTCGTTGCAACAGGAAATCAAAAGAGACTCGCTGCAAAACTGACATCGCTGACACACGCCTGAATAAACACTGTCAGAGTCGTCAATCTGTCTACCGGTTTTCATTCTCTTTAGAAAGAAAATTGAAATTGTGTTCTTTCACTAACGACTCGGAGCAGAATAGATAAAAACCAATCGTAGAACAAGAAGACGACAAGAACAGACAAAACGAAAGAGACCAAAAGACTGTCTGATTGATTATTCACCACAAATCACCTCACAAAAGGGAGAAGAAAAATTATCTATCACGAAAAAGTAGAGATTGATTGACTGAATAATGGTTTCCGTTTCCTATCAGTGATTCTAGAAGTAGACAAAAGAAGATAAATATTAAACAATAAGAGCTGAATCCTTACTAGTCAAGAATGAACGTGGAAAATTGAACTATTTTAATAATTCCCTGATTGATTGAATGAATGAAGCTTACCAACTCCTTACAGTATCAAAAAAGCAGTAATAAAAAGCAGAAAATGATAGAATTGACCTTTGGAAAAACATTGATTGAATGATTGATTGATTGACTGATTTATTTCTTTCTCTCAATCACGAAAGTTTTTTTAAGGTTGCGAGTGGAATACGAATTAAGAATGATACGTCAAGCTAAGCAAAAAAAATTCTATTCATTCAGGGATTGATTGAATGAGTAAGTTTTTGAGGGGAGGGAAACCAAAAGCAATCTTTTTAGAAGAACGTGGGAAGAGAGGAAGGTAGAATAGAGACGGAAAATGTTTCTGGTGGGAGGTTTGTGAATGAAGCCTCCACGACTTGGGGAGTGATAGCTGAGAGTTTGAACCTCCCTTCCACCCCCATTTTGGGTTTGCCCTCAGGGTGAAAAATGGGATTACGACCCAACTGTTAACTGTTACTGTTACTTGACACTGCCTAAGGGGTGAAGGAAAATAAGAAAACAAATCGAAAATATTAGAAGGTAGGCGGGAGGCTTTAGGAAAAATTTTTATGCCTATTGAGAAGGAGAAAATGTCGAGAGAGAGGGAGGAAGAGAGAATGGAGGAGGCAGGGGAGGAAAATCTCAAGGAAAGCACTTTAAGAAATAATCGCAACGGAAACAAGTACAAAAGAAGTATCGGAGGCAGCGAATGAGAAAAATTTCCTTCCTGTCAAATCCTATTTAAACATTTCTGCTCTAACTCAAGCTCCTTTCTCTCTCTCGCTCTCTGTCCTCCTTCTACCTTCCTCTCTCTCTATCCTCTTTTACTGTCTCTAACTTGATTATTTCAATTTTTTTGTCGCAATTATTAATTTATTAAAGAAGAAATAATTAATTTTGCGGGTTCAAACGTCGAGAAAATACCAATTTCCGGTTTTGACTGATAAGGAAGAATGGTTTCCGTTTAACTTCAATGGGTTGGAATGTCTAAAATTTAGGTAGACATTACAATTTTTTATCTTCTCTTTCTACCTCCTCTTCGTCTTCTCTCAGAACCCTCCCTTGCCTTCTCTCTCTTCTTTCCCACTGATAGATATCTATTATCACTACCTCCCATTCGGTTTTGGTTGACTAATCACATTGAATTGATCGTCATGTAGAGTATCGATAATAACAACTGCAAACTGTATAGATCACTCTTTGTTATGTCGATAATCCTTCAGTCAATCATTCAGGTAGATACAACCTCGAAAGCTTTTCCTTCCTTTGTTCTAGGAAACGTCGGTGTCGTCTTTCATCATCTTCTTCTTTTCCTGTTGCTGTTACTCTCTTACATCTTCAAATTTAAAATTAAAAAGGAAAAAAAATTCAATTTGGTGTCGTTTTTGCCTCCTGAAGGTGGAAAAGTCCATCGGTGTCTTCTTTTCTATCTTCACTTCTCATCTTTCCATCATTTCGAATTTCAGAAACGTCGTTCTTCCGTTTCGTTTTCGTTCTTATAGTTGTCTCTTCTGCTGTTTGCGGTTCTTTTGATGGTTTTAAGACTTTGTATCACTGCTTGAGTGTTGTGATTTTCACTCAGAATTAACCGAACATGAAGAGAAGTAAAAAATAAAATGCTGACAAATGAGATGACTCTTAATTAAAAAATTGTAGATGAGAATTAAAGAAGAGATGTCAGAGAATAGATGGAAGTGAAAGAGATTTGAGAAAATTGAGCTGAAGAGGAGTAGAAAGATGTTAACACACGAGACCATTTGTTTCAATTTAGGGCTCTCAGAAAATTATTTCTTCACGATAAAGAAGCAAAAGATACAGCACAATACAGAAAGAAGTAGAATGAAAGATGGATACAGAAGATGTAGGCTGAATAGATGGATGAATATAGCTAATAGATAATTATATCAACCAGAATAATGGGAACATTCCCATCGTACCGACGGGAGGTCTGCTGTAGTGGTTAAATTCTCGACTACAGGAGTTATGGTCGTGAGTTCAAATCCTCCTCCTGTGTAGAGTGCAAAAAGGGATTGAAACTAAGCTAAACTAAACTAAACTAAACTAAAAATTCCCGTTGTAAAAGAGGAAATTGGCAGATCCTCCTCCAGACTGACTGGTGATCCTAATCCTACTGCTACCTCCATTTTAAACGAGTGCCACAATCAAAATAACACAAACAACTCAAGACTATATCTTCATTCCTTTCACCTTCTTCTTCTCCTCACCAATTATTCTCCTTATATCCGCCCCTGCGACTGTAACATGAAGTAGTGGTATAGACTCCATTGCACTTTCTTGGCGTCTCAATTTTGGGGATTATTGGCGGTTAACAAATAATCATCGGAAAGCTATTTATTATGGAACATACACCAAACAAAAACCCTGAAGCTGGTCCTGAATATAGATAAACTAATATTTGGAAATCTGTAAGAAAATTTCCAAGAAGAAAGATTTCGGAAATAGCGAAAAATCACTTCCATATTTCAAGTTTGTGCAAGTCAACGTTTTTTTGTTATCCTGGATGTGTGCCATCCTGCAACGTCATCGCTTTACCCAGGGAGAAAGATACATAAAAAAAGGAGAAGAGGAAGAGGAGGAGACAGAGAAAAGAGATGAAGAGAGAGAGAGAGGGCCACATTCCACTCTTCTCTTCTCGGAAAAATGTCTGAAAACCTATTTTCAAATGGTAAAATGAAAAAGAAAAAGAAAGAAATCCTCTTTTTATTTGACTTTATCTTTCCCTAAATTCCCGCCATTTTCCTTTTTTCCCTTCTCCTCCTCCTTCTTCGCAGCATCCTTCATCACCTTTTTTTTAATAACTTTTTTGTTTTAATCTCGAAACCGGAAACTGCACAAAAAAAAACTCCGGGAAATCGCGAGGATTGTCAACCTCAACATTTAAAAATTGATAAATTTGGTTTCGCTCCTCTGCTTCCCTCCTCCCAGCTTCAGCTAAAAAAATCATTTTTTATCTCCTCCCTCATCCTCCTCTATCCAACCTCTTTCCCCTCCTCCCCTGGACCACAACTTTTTATCTTTTCAAAGCTAACACGGATGAATTTTCTCCGATCAATCCGATTCAAGCCCTGTATTTGATGGAAAAGTTATCGCTTTTCCTTTTCTCTTTTCTTTTCTCTCATGTCTTTATCCTCCGTCCTCCGTCTTTCCCCGCCCTAATCAACCTTTTTTTGTTCATGGAAAGGAGGGCAGAGGGAAAAAAAATTTGTAGTTAGACCGAAGCAGAAATCTTTTGAAAAAATTGATTCCGAAAAGGTTTTCCTCTTTTATTTCTCCTCAAAAGCAATTTTCGGGTTCCCCAAATTTTTGAAAATTGTTCAACCGGAAAAGGTTTAAATTGTTCGACGCAGAGTTTACACTGGAATTGTTTTCTTGTTTTTGTCCTTCCTTCAGGATAGATAGATAGAAACCGAATTTCGGAAGCGACTCTCGAGCCAAGAGTAGTATACACCGATCCAATATATAGTCAGTGAAATAGATGAATAAATTAACCGGAAACCGAGTAGATAAATAAATAATTAAACAGAGTAATTAGACTGAGAGGTAACTAGACAACAAGAAAGATTAGATGGGTATATGGTTAGACAGAAAACAGAGGTAGATAGACAGCTGAATGATTGAGGGAGTGGGTAGATAGATTTATAGACATGTGTACAGGCGTGTAGGTAGACAAAAAATTGTCGACACGTGACCGGGAGCCTTTCATGTAGTGTAGCTGTATTTGGGTTAGTTAGTAACCAAAAGTAATTAGGTCAGGTGTGGAAGCGACCTGATTAGCTCACCAAGAATTTTGTTTGTTTCATTGTTAGCAGTCACAACATGCTTGCTTTATTAGATTTGATTCGTTATTGTGCTTACTTTTTGCGTGTTGCTATTCTCGCCTTTTTCAGTCGTATATCAAGTTTTGAACGCTGTATACTATTATCTACTAACCCTGCAATACTAAAGATACTCAAGTTCTTATTATCGACTTTTGCTGACTTTGGTTTTGAGACTTCACCTTTTTGTTGTGCATTTTAGTTCCTACTACTTCTTCCACGAGTTTAACAATAAGTATTAAATCTGGAGAGAGCAGGAGACTTCGGCCTTCAGCAGGAATTCTTCCGTCTGAAGTGAAAATCAAAAGAAATTTGTCTCGTACTTTTGAAAAGAGAGCTGCTAATGTCTTTCTGTAACAGGTGCCTCGGCCTTGCTGATCTTGACCAGTTAGCGTTAACGTTGAGGGTAACAGTATGACAGAAACCAGAGAAAGACACTAGGCAACAATATTGTAATAAGCCGAGCCGACTTGTGGGCTTGTGATTTGGATGTCAGAAGTGGGATCCGAGCAGCAGTCCAGTTTAGTTGTTTCAGTCAACCCAGGCAGTTCCATGGAGAACATGACCCAGACAAGATCATCATCAGCGTCACACCGAGAGATGATCTTAGATTTGTAGGTAAGATAGGATATGCTCCTTTCCGTAGGCTAATGAAAACCAGAATTACCGCAGCATCCGAAATCCAAAAGTCAGCACAAAGATTCCAAATAGAAGTTGAAAATGGCGCAAAACAGGTCGTCTGATTCCAACATTTTCTGGAACGGAGAACATACCTGGAGTACTTTATAACTTGTATGAAGGATGTCAAATACCATGCTCCCGAAGACCTAGAGTAGGGTTATGAAACAGCTAGTAGAAATGAGCTTTGTCTGGGATCGTCTACTACAGTATACAAGGACACTAGCATGACAACAGCAGGATACTATCAACTACTAACACACTCAGCACTAATTAAAACCATTTCTACCAACTACGAGACTTCCAAACTCTCTTAAAACTAATTGAAAAATCATCAGAAACCTTATACAAGGCTTTCACATAAAACCCGACAATTTTCTCACCCGGAAATGGAAACTCGGGCATCCGCTTTGGAGAGAAAACTCGACAGAAAAGATTCAAAAGTGTTTATTTAAAAGGAAAGTAATGAAAAACTGTAAAACTCCGTCTCGAGGGACTCTTAGTTATATTTGCCTTCCGCTAGAATTCCGGAACAGTAAAAAGAAAGAAAATAGGTGGAAGTAAAGAGAAGTAGAGGGCGAGAGGAGGGGGTAGAAGGCGGTGGGGGTAGGAAAGAAGACGAACTCCAATCCGCGCTTTAGTTAACTGAATTAACTTTTAATTTTCTCTCGTCCGGTTATTAGTTCCACCGTCCAATTTTCCGTTGTTTTTATGTTTTATTTTATCGAAAAGGTATAAAAAGAGAAAGAAGGACGGGAAGTATAAGAAGCGAAGTGGGAGATATAAAAGGAAAAAAGAAGAACAAATGCAGAGCGAAAACTAGTAACGGAAGAGGATGGCCATAAAAGAGGAAATAAAGATAAAACTTTCAACAAAATCCGAACAAGATGGAACTGTTATACGTATAACTGTTTAATCTTTTAGAACAGTTGAGTATCTTTTATGTTATAGATATAATATACTAAAAACAAAGGAAAATATACAAACAATAGGTTAACTTGGTACTGTTACGGATGGTTCAGATTTTCCAAATACAGCACAAAACATTCCTCAAAACTCATGCACACTACTACCTGTCATAATCAACACAACCACTCTGGTCTACGCTGTGACGTCACCACTCTTATGACAACTTGGTGCGCCGACTTACACCTTTCTTCGCTGACAGTACCAACAACAGGACACTAATGAGCAGCACAATGAGTTCCAGATCTTGGTATTTGTACATATTCACCTAATCTAGGGAACTTACACCAAGTTTGTACACTCAGTTCTGACTGACTCAATTCCTGACTGTCTTGGTAATGGCCTCTGGAGGCCTAAATTGCTGGTATAGAATGGATTAGTCTTCAGTTACACCAACACAACTACCGATTATAGGTTTTTGATTGCTATTTCCTGTTAGAAACCGTCACCATTAACACGCATGTTGAACGTTTTGAACTGTGCTACCGTTTAAGGTTTTGAAATCCAAAAATATGGTAGCAATGAGTTAGCGACCAAATGCCAGTGATTGTGGTGACGCCAATGGATGACTCAGAGAGTGAAGCGGGTTGTGTTGATGTTAGCGGGTAGTCGTTCGCATGAGTTTGTACAAAGAGTTGTCATTGTCTATTTGGGTTTACTCTAACAAATGTTTCTAATTTTTTTAGTGCTTTTCTATATCTATAAATAAAACTATCAGAAACATTTTTGAGAAAGAAACAAAATGGAGATTAAGGGGAAATAAAGTAAGCAAAGAAAAGATATCAGGGATTGCTGAAATCAACATCAAAGATCAGAGAGTGAAGAGCGAAAGGGAAATCAGAGATAAAAATAACAAAAACTAAAAGCAAAAACGGAAAAAGAAGAAACGAATACATATATATTAAGAGTGCAAAGAAATGAATATACAAAGAGAGGAACGGTATGCCACTTCATCATCTTCTGATAAAACCCATTAAAGAACACACTGGAACGTGTACGATTTCCGACCTTATCAATAAACCGCGCCTAAAGAAAAACCGAATTCCCAAAGGTAACAGATTAAATATGAAAGGAAAACGGCGCGAACGAACAAAAGCCGTTAAGAATGGAAATCCCCTTATTCTCCTTTTCCTACCCCGCACACCTTCTCCTCACCTTTCCTTCGAAATTAAATTCACTTTTTTATTTGATTAATTTAAAATTAAAAAAAAAAATTTTTTTTGCTTTCTGCCCGCTCTCTCTCTCTCTCTATCCCGTTTGTCCGTTTTTTCCGCATTTTCCGCCGCTTTTCCTCCTCCTCTATCGTCCTATGAAATCGATGAGAAAAAGATAAAAATCGAATCTCGGGGAACTTCGTTTCGCTTTCAGAATAATTAAAACGCCCGCCTTAATTAACTGAAAAGGTTTAAAAAGGAAATTCCCTTTCTACCCTCCGTACACCCCTTCCCGCCGCCGCTGCTGCCTCCACCCATCCACCCACCCGACTACTCGTCTCTGGAAAAAGGGTTTTCACGACAGAGAAATGGGATGTAGAGTAGGTCAGAGAGAGAGACTGGACCGGAAACGGAGTCAAAGGGAAAAATGATAAAAGCTCTGATTTGCTACCCCCCCAACAACCCCCTTGTGGAACTATTCGAAATCAGATATAATAAAACAAAAAAAGTCCTCCAGGTCCTCCACCCGGACTCCAGCCCTGTGGAAAATTCTAAAAATAAAGAAAAGCCAACAAAGAGGAACCGGAACCGTTTCATCAAATGAGAGAACCGGAAGTGACGTTCGTTCGAGTCACAACTTGTTGGAAGGGAAAATCTTTTTGTCGTGGGAAGCAAAAGCCCTGAAATTTTAAAAACTTCTTTTTATAGAAAATTCAAAACAGCTACCATCTCTGTATGGTTTCTCTACCTTTCACCCTCTCCGTCCACCCCATTCCAGTTCCAGTTTCCATCTCTGAATCCTACCCAAGAAAAATGAGTTTCTTGTTTTATTCCTGTCCCTTTGAGACATAAGAAAAGTTTCTCGAAACATTTTTCTTACTCCTTTCTTTTCTGTGGGATTGTTGTTTCCGTTTTTCGGAGCCGCCATTTTGTTTTTTAAATTTTTTAACTTTTTCCTTGAGTTATGGAGAAAATAAGGGAAGTTTAGAGTTTTATTTATTCTGACATGGAAATTTGTTTTGTTTGTTTTATATACGAAATACCTGAGCAATTTACGTCATTTTTTCTTGAGGCTGAGAGAAAGGAAGAAGAAAGATGGCGGAAGAGAGAGAGTGAGAGAGGTTTCCCCGTCTTTTCTAAATTCATTCGATAGCTAGAAAGAAAAGAAACGAAAGAGACACAGGAAAATAATGAAAGGCTCAAGAAAATCTAACCTAAGGCAATTTATAACTGTATATATATACAGAATAAACAGAACCGAATCATGATCGTTGTATTTGAGTATTATAACGGCGGCATGAAATTCTGGTTGTGACTTCGCCACTACAATGTCTGCTAGAGTAGGTTAACTTGTCACAAAATCTGACCTATAAATTTATTTATTTACTTTATTTATGGGTTTTAATCCCGGGTTTCACACCTAATATATAACAGTATGATTTACAAAAGATTATATATAAAATTTACATAATAACAAAATATAATAATATCGCACATAAGCTCTTCTTATCCTCCCTCTCTGTCATCTGTTTAATAGTATGAGAATTGTCGAAGAGAAATCTAAGATAAAAACTTGAAACACCCAAACATTATAATTTCAAAAGACTAAAATCACTTATATAGGGTGTCCCAAAATTAACACTGTGCACTAGATAAATAATTATTTGCTGGTTGAAGGTTTTTGGAATAATAATGGCTAACCCAGGGATGAGCAACACGCGGCCCGCCAAGCATTTCTAAAATTCGTTTTATTTTATCCACTTCCTCCCATCAATATATTGTTATAATATTAATTATAATAAAATGGGAGTATATACTAAACCGAAACAATTTTTGTGACGAGTTACTTGTTGGCGACTTGTTCAAACATGCAATACGAACGCTTGTGTGTTCGGTGCTTGTTTGTGTTGCCTTCTGTCACACAATCAGTCAGACTGATAAGCTGTTGACTAGCAATTTCAGCAATTCCAGTGTTTCTTGAAAGGCGTCAGGGCAATATTATTGTCAAGAAGATAATATTTGAGTTTTCTTTATTTAAAATTAAATTTGACTAGAAATTTGTGGGGTCTGCCAAAAATTTTAAAATTGAAATTGGCCCGTTGATTGAAAAGGTTGCTCACCCCTGCGCTAACCTATTATCCGATGTTTATGGGTTACTGTATGGTTCTCTTCTTGCACTTCGGTACGTTTCCGGTTTCTTATTCTATGACAAGTCTGTTTACATAATTTAAATTTCGAACAAACCCAATTTTGAATTTGTAGCCATTTTATAGTGACAAGTCTAAAGAACAGTTTGACAGCTGAGCATTTTTAGTAGCCCTATACTCTCATCTGTCTAATTGTTTCTTTTTCAGGGTTGCCAATAATTTCCTGCAAAAATGGCGGCAAATTCAAGTATGGCGGTAAGCAATAGTCATAAGAAAAGTGAACCAAAAAATTATTCGTGTTTAGAACTAAGCTTCTTATTAGGAGACCAACAAACATGCACAAGAATTTTTCTCATAGTGTCTTGAGAAGTTGGTATCACTGTCAAATAGGATGTTGCTATGGAGCTGAGCTCACTACAGCTTACGTGTTACTAAAATTTTTCTCGCTGATTCCAAAATATTTAAATAAAGTTTTGGCGAAAGAAATTTCTGTAACACGTACGCTGTAGTGAACTCAGCTCTATAACAGCGCTCTCCTTGATGCCAACTCCTCAACATAGTGAACAGTATATCGGGCGAATGAGTTACTGTTCCATTTCTGTTCGCGTTATGGATTTCGCGAATTGTTTATGTTTGTGCTCACCTTGAATTTGGTTTATTCCACATCCCAACCTTATATACTATGACAAAACCTTGGCTGAAAAATTCTGCTGTTGGCTTAGCACAGTAGATCATAAAATGGGTGATACAGATGATACGCCCAACCACCTCAAGATTTGTTAGATTATTGTGACACCGTTTGGTAATAGAGTATGTAAATAAAATAATTTTTCGGTGTCACATTTGATCCTCAAAATTATGTCTCAAATTTATGAAAACTCAACTCCATCTTCCCACTGATTGCAGGTTTATGTTAGGTCTCATCTTCAACAGGAAAATTCTATAAAACAGAACCAATGGAGTGAAATAATCAAAATCAAAGAGAAAAAAAATCAAATTAGAAGGGAATAAAGAGATTTCAAGGATGAGTAGAGAAGAGACGACAGAGACAGACGGATAGAAAGGTTAGTCAGCAAATTGAAAACATATTTGACACAAATTTCTCAGGTTCGGATGAAAAATTCTTATTTTCTTTTGCGACTAATTTGTATCTGAGTTGTTTTCCCTGAGAAGTTTGATTTTTCCGAGCTTTTAAAGCAGAACCCTGACAAAAGGGATACAAAAGAAAACAAAGAGGATGTATAATGGGGAAAATTGGAACAGTTTTTGACAGAAAAGAAGAAATAAACAAAAATTGTGAGAGGATGAGAGATACAAAAAGGAAAACGTGGAATAGAAAGTTAAAAATAAAAAAAAAGCAAAACAAAAGAGCAAAACGAGGCGGAAGATGGGAGACAATTGACGTTCTGGTAACAACATAGGGAAAAAAAGAGAAAAAGTCTATTTCTTCTGCTTTATGACGTCATCATTTATACCCCCGTCAAAAAAAAAAAGTACAAACGTGAGAAACGCGACGATTCATCAACCACGCAAAAACCTCCAAAAACTTTCTTGTGACACGGCTCCCCAACTTCGCGTTCGGTTTACATCAACCACCCCTCTCGGCCCGTTCGCTTACAACCCCGCCTTTTCCAAACAAAAGCATTACCGACGCCGTTAAAATCATCAATGATGCAATAAATTTCTTCTTTTTTTTCGGAAGCGCAACCTCGCAACATGATAGTTGGGAAAGCAAGCCTCCAATCGATTTGGATGACTTTCCCCCGACGATCGTAATTACCTTTCGAGTTTCTCTTCGTTCAACCCCCTCCGCAACCCCGAACACAACTCCCTTTTACGTTTCATTTGGAAAAGCTCGTCATCAAAGTGAGAGAACTCGAAAACGGACCGACCGACATTTTTGACCCACACTTGACACATAAACAACGAGTCAACGACTTTCTTTGAGCTCTAAAAATAAATTCTTCTGTGGTAGAAAAGGGTAGCAGGAGGTAGAGGAAGGCAGAATGCTACCCCCCGCCCCCCGAAAAAAGGAAACGCTGTCACGAAAAAAAAGGAAAATTTCTTGTGGTCAGAAATAAAATAACAAAAATCCCACAAACGTCCTCCAACAGCGGGAGACAGCAAGAGAGAGGGAGGTGGGGTGGGGGTTTGGCGGGGGTGCTGTTTTATCGGTAAAATCAGGGTAGGAAACACACCCTTTGAAATGTTAATAGCATACTTTATATGCAGATTATAAAAACCGCCGCCATTTTAATATCGCACCTGGGCTTCCAACGTATAAATACGGGTATTTGCTCAAAGTTTAGAGAAGGAAGAGGATGGCGGAGGAGGATGACGTCGAGGGGGGGAGAGTAAGTGGAGGAGGGAGGAAAAAGAGAAATTAAGCCGAAAACTTTAAAACTCCTCTTTTTCGTTAGCTGTTTTTTGGGTTTTACCGAAAACCCGTCAGCAGCCATATTTAATGGCTATGCTAATTTTGATATTTAAAAGAAGAAGTGAAGAGAGAAATGAAGAGGAGGGAGGCGAAGAAAAGAAGGAAAGAAAGTAAGGCGAGATGATGAGAAGAAGAGTAGAAATATTTTTCTTCAGAAGTGAAAAAAATTTCTCTCATTTCCGTTTTTTTTTCCCCGGATCTCGCGCCAAATTTCTTTTTCCAGGAAAGATAACAATTACTGTCTACTGAAAGCTTCCTCCGCCTTTCTCCTTCTTTTTCCTATTCTCAGAATCTGAAAGACGAAATTCTTCTCCGGTTTAAAGTATCACGTGATTTCCCATTCTTCTGTCTTCGAGATATTTTTGTGAAAAATAAAATTTCTGTGAATCCATTCTCCTGGGAAATTTTTATTTTTGGGAAAGGGGCCCCTATCTTCTCTACAAGTTTTCAAATTTAAAATTGTTTTCGTAAATAGAATTCGTCGAAAGCTCCCTTTGGAAAGGGAAATCGTAGGAGGGAAAAATTCGTTCAAGTGCTCAATTAACCGGAAATGATGGAAGAGAAATTTCGAAACTTTCGTCTGTTTTCCTTCTCTCAGAAAAATAAATAAATAAGACAATAGGACGTCTCGACATATTTCCAAAACCACCAGACGTGAAATGGAGGAAAAGACATTTTAACGAATGACTTCCCTTCCAACCGGAAATGGAACTTGTTTCCCCCAAAAAAAAATTTTCTTGGAAAATTTAGAGTAAAAGGAAAATTTCTAGATATTTATCTAGAGCCATTCGAAAATGTAGGTGACAAGCACTGACTGTCAGGTTAATAGTTACTGTAACAACCGCCTGTCTCTAAGGGTTCTCCTTTCATTTTGAAAAAAAAATCGACGCGGAAAATTCCTACATTTCTTAAATATATTATGTGAGACGGGAAGTAATATCGTATATATGTTACAGTAAAAGTGATAAATCAGGCAAATATATGCGTAATTCCCGGCGATTATTCATAATCACCAACTAAACTATGAGAAATTACTACGTATTTATCACATTCACCGGCTAGTTTGTAAAATCTCCAGCTCGTAATTGGCAATTTAATAAAACTTTGCCCAGATTAAGAGGGATATGTTATAAATTACCCGGTGAATGTGATAAATACTCTGTAATTTGTCATATAACCCAAGCTGACTTGGTAATTGTGAATAATCGTCGGGTATTATAGACCGCAATCGTCTCATTTATCAGTTTTACCGTAGCAAATATTAGGTGTAACAGACCGAATCAAAATTATTTTCCGGTCCAGCTAATAAACTTTAACATCCCTCGGATTCTCTCTTCTTTAGACGAACTCACAACACTGATTATCTTCTGGAGGAAGGAACCCTCGAGGGTTTGTTTGCTTATCAACCTGAACTTCGGATTTATCGTGTTTGTCTATTTGCACATCATCTGCCTCCCTTTCTCATTTTCCTCTTCACCCGTGAAAACCATTAAATTCGAGGTTTTCCTAATCTTGACATTCACGCCCTCCGTCTTTTCTTCATCTTCCTCTTCCTCTCCACATACCGATCCTTAAGGTCGAGGCCTTTGAAAAAGGTTGCGTCGGATTCGTCCCGCGTCGTCTTTCCTTTTACTCCTTTCAAACGATTTTCTCTCTCTGTTTGTGCCTTTTGTGAATCGTCCTTGTCGTTGTGTTTCTTTTTCCTCTTTTGAGCCCCTTTCCCTGTACCCTTTCCTCTGAAATATTTACGTAATGATTTATTAAACATTTTAAAAATGAGGTCGTAACACGCAATCCGCCATCATTGATTTCCTACTTTTCTGTCTAATTTACCACCTCATACTCGAGGGAAAAACTTTGTTTGGGTGGGAGGAGGCGATTCTGATTTTCTATTACCTACAAGATTTTCGGCTGATTTCTAGTTGACCGGAGGTTTGTTTCTTTTCAAAAAACCAAAATTCAACATCCGGTCGTGGACATTTCCAAAACGACCTCCCGAGAGAAAAGAGAAAAGTTTTTGAAGACTTTTTCCTCTTGTTGCTCACTCCATCTGCTCTCTCTGGTCCCTCTTGACTTCGAAAATGGATTTCTAAAATATTTGGCATAAATAAGTAAGATGGCCACCTGTTTTTCCCCTCGGATTTCCTTTCTCCTATTTTTTCCTTTTTCCTTTTGATTTAGTTAGTTTTAGTATTCGGAAAGGAATATAAAAAGAAGAGAAGTGAGGGTTACATTTCTTGAAATGTGAAAAGAAAGAAGTTTCGAGGCCTTTTAGAGGGATGATGATGATGAGTCGAAGTATGAGAAACTAAAAATAAAAATCAGCAATGACTGGAGAAGAGGACCTTGAACCTGGCCATAGGGTTACGGATGTGTTGAGCCTCGGGGTGGATGAAGAGACAGTGAAGAGAGGTGATAAGAGGTACCCTTAAAGCAACCAAAACGTTTGGTTCGATTTTAGAGCCTTACTGTGCTTCGTAAACCTTCAGAACTTTTTTTACGCGGTTTGTAATACACCTAAAAAACTGTAGTGTTCACAATAGAGGTTTGAACACTGACTTTAAATAAAGACATACAAGCCACAACGATTACTTATACACAATATCGATGGGTTATAAAATGATTTTTAATATATAATCACGAGCAACCAGATTATAGTGCAAATTCCTTGTAATTTGAGTAAATGTTAGTGTGATGTATTGGGTTGGCAGTCCTGCAGTGTGTCAATTGTATAAAGAAACCATGAAACACAATATTTTGTCGAATATATATATTGGCGAACATCGGTACATCACCGTTAGCGTCCGACTAACTTTTTTCCTTTACAAGTAGATTGACGAACTGAGTCACTTTGACTCATTGAAATTTCATATCAAGTATATGTAAACGTTTTTAGTCATACTTTGGTTACAACCAACATTATAAATTAAAAGAGAGTATAAGTCGTGTATAGGGAACCGTGAGAATGGAGAGGGATAGTGTTGGTGGAGTAGACAGGACAGAGAATGTTTTGTTTAGAGGTCATTCTGTAAGTGAACAGACAATTACACTTAAGAGCAGAGGATAATTAGAAGGCTAAGATCTACTCTAAATCTAGTTTTACTGGCTAGCTCTACCAATCCTAACTGCTTATGTATGCACTGTATCTGTGATTAAATGATCGAAACACCTAACCAGCGAGGTCATTTTTGTGTGAGTTTGAGCCCCATCCCACATCCTGGTGTATCTAAACCTAGAAAACGGATTTAAAACTATAACTATAACTATATATAGTAAACGCTGATTTTGATTTACTTTGTGAGGGGCACATCAAACAAAATAAAACAGACAGAGAAGAGAGAAAGGGGATGAAGAGAATTACCAAAAAACAATTTCTAAAAACTGAAGACTCCATTTTTTGTCAATTCTCTGTCTCCATCTATTCAGATAAAAATATCCGACGCAAACCCCATCTCCTCCCAAAAAAAGGAAAAAACAGAAAAACCCAACTCAAAATTGATTTTTGCGGTTTTTTGTTTCCATCCATCCGAGGAGTAGGATGTCGGGGAAAATCGTCGTCCATTTGAGTTTGAGTGGAAACCACAAAATTCCCCCACCCCACCCGCCCCTCCAGCCTCCTATTGAAAGAAAGCGATTCGAGTATTTTTCCTTCATTTTCTTTTATCGTAAACAGATATTCTGGTTCTCCAAAGAGCCTTTCGAACCTTTTTTTTCTTCAAAACTTTCGACGAATCAATAATTCACTTCTCACAGTTTCCCACAGCTGACTTTTAATTCTAACAACTCTTGAAGGGTTGGTGACGATGAGTGGAAGGAAAAAACTTCGTGTGTGTGACTTTTCCAATCCGAAATGGGAAAAAAAATTTCCTCCAAGGCTCACAACCTTGGCAATGGCCTTCAGTCAGCAGTAACGTAACAAGGTAGCTAGCTAACTCAACTAAATATATATTTTAAAGTCACACAGCGTGGTTTGTAGCTGCCATTAAAATAAAAATTTAGGTTGTTAGGTTTAAGTTGGCAACGCTGAAGAACAAATTTGTTCCTAAGGATGTATATAACATGGTGTTAGAAGTGTTCATTTCTTTAATACTTGTCTTGCCGACTTATAAATTTTGTTATATACCGCTTGTATTGTGTTACTAACTCAAAGAAATTACAAATGGCGTCCACGAGTCAATGTATTTGGTGGACCAGAAAAAAATGTCGGTTCTGTGCTTTAAACCTAAATAAATATTACGGTAAAAGTGATAAATCAGGCAAATATACAAAATCCTCGCCGATTATTCAAAATCATCAACTTGGTACAAATCACTGGATATTTATCACATTTACCGACTAGTTTATAAAATACACAAACCAGCAATCAACAAAAACGTTTATTAAATTTTGTCATCACAAGCTCAGAGAGTTCCATAATTCATAAACTAGCCGGTAAATGTGATAAATTGTTGTAGCTTAGTTGGGTAATAATTAATAATCGCCGGAAAATTTACATATATTCGCCTGAGTTATCACTTTTACCGTATTATTTCAAAATTCGGTGAGATGTTTAGCTTCTCATGTCTTCGCCGCTTCTTGTTGGGAGGTTTGTTCACTTCTACCGGCGAGCACAAGTACCTGAATTGGTTGTCATTTGTCAGAAAAGTGACAGAAACCAAGCTGTTGATCAATTTTTCATTAATTTTTCTGTCAATAGATAGCCGGTGAATGTGATAAATACTCAGTAATTTGTCACATTAACCAAGCAAAGTTGGTTATTATGAATAATCACCGGGAATTATGTACGCATTTGCCCGGTGTCTCACCTTTATCGTAACATTTATACAAATTCAGTTTATAAAAAAGAAGACTTCAGAAAGGAAGATGTCAAACGAAAAACGAGCTACAGAAAGCATCGAAAACAAAATTAGAAAATCTAAAGCAAACAAGCCAAAGGCAAAAGTCTTCAGCTGACACCAGCTACAGGAAAGAAGAAGTCAAGTATCAGGTCAGTCACGAAAGAGAAATCCGTGTCAAAGAACCCTTCAGCCTCGAGTCAGACAAGTTCGTCTGTCTGTTTATCCATCATTCAGACTTCCTTACCTTTAATCTCATTGGATCTAACATGCTAACTGTCGCCGGACTCAAAATCCCTTTTCTCCACGCTATCAGCCATCTCCAACCAAAGTTTGTTTAAGGGAGCAAAATCAAAACCCAAAAGGAGAAAAAGAACGGAAACAACAATCCAAACAAAGGAATTACATTGCCTGCCGTTCTAAAAGAGTCATAAAACCCGAAGACAAACAAAACCGGATGGAAAAACAAGGAAATTAGGAGGGCGGAAGGAGAGAGAAAGAGCGGAACGTCGGAAAAACAAAACCGAAAAGATCGTGAAAAACAAAAACAAAGAAAGAAACAAATAAATTTGATCAAAGGGCCCCTTTCCTCCTTCTCCGGCAGCCCAGCAGCCATCTCTCTACCGTGTCCTCTCCACCGGAGAATCGCTAACTAAATGCTGACAAAAGAGACAAAACATTCGAAACGTAAAATAAACAAAAACTGACGAAAACCAAAAAAGAAAGTCAAACGGGACGGGTCATAAATCTTTTAACTTCCGGTTTATTATCTTTCTCCCAACCACGCCTTCGCCTCCTTCAAGAAAAAGCTCGCAAGAGAGGAAGAGGAGGAGGAGGAGGAGGAGAACCGAAAAAGAAGCCAAACACATAAATTGTTAAAGCGAACCAAAAGGAAACTAGCTGTCCCACATTTTTAAGGAATCTCGTGTTCATTCCAGTTTCTTCGTCATCCGCTAACTTCTTTAATTCTTTCAACTGTTAGCGTTACTCCATTCCTGTCGTTTATTCGCTAACCAGTCTCATCTCTTTCCTATCATTCTATACACCTCTTCAAGTTAATCCATGGATGTGTGAGGAAACAGTAAAACTCCTCCTCTAAACAGATTCTTTTTCAAATATACAGTCTATAATATAGTCTATATAAACAGCCAACATTGTATAGAACGTCCACGCATTGTTGAAACGTTTTATTTGCCTAAACTTTCGCTGTTGTATAGCGTAATGCAAAACGATTAATAAATCTCGAGTCAAATACCGCGTAAACAGTTTCAGAACACAGAGACTGTGTGACACCTTCTACCCTTCGTACTCAAACTGTGGCCCAACAAAATCTACTGAGTGGTCCAGTGGTCCAGAGGCAACCGATTTGTGAAAGGTCGATTGCTCACTGTTAAGTCTGAACTATAGTGCCTGATTAGTACGAAAGTGTTCGGGCCTGTAACTGCTAACATTGTTTGCTTCAACATATCTTTATGAGGCAATATACAGAAACAGACTGACATATATACATACAGATGATGCCCTGAGGGTAGACTCTATGCGTCGACCGAATTTGTAAAAGTTTTTTCGGTAAGTCCAGTGGCCCAGTCGCAATGGTCACATTGGGAATTTGGAAGAAAAAGCTTGAGTACCAAGGTTTTATACTGTAAAACAAATCACTGCACAACAGTAACTAAAATATAAATTCATATGATCAGTATAGCTAATATTATCATATCTTTTACACTGGCTAAAAACTTAAAAAACTTTAACAAAATGGAAACAGAGGAGAAAATTTTCATAAACACTAACCAGTAATTAAATAAAATAATTAAATCTCCTCTTAATTATTTATGTAAACACTTTCTCACTTCCACAATTTTATTTAAAACAAACTTACGCCACTTTTAAAATAAACGGGGGTTGATTTAAAAAAAAAAGAAGTGTAAACACAATTTAAATAAAACCACGCCATGCTTAATCCATGTAACCGACTGACTGCAGCTCCGAGTTCACCGCCTTCTCATAACATAAAAAACGGCAGAGTTGCCAACTTTTGAAATTAAATCCATTCACAAATAATAATAACGACAACAACAAAGATTAAATTTTGTTTAGAGGTATTTCGTTCTTTGAATAATTTTTTGTTATTTCAGTTATTAAATTGTTTATTGTTTTAATTGGGATCTGGTGGGTGAGGGGTCAGGGGCCTCGCCTATCATCCCAAAGGCTGTTGGGTTCAAATCCCGGTGTAGCGATTTTCGGGTCTACTCTACAGACCGGAAGTTTTAGGGGTAGTAAAGCGGGATTTTGGTTGAACACAACAGCAATTTAGTAGTTTCAGTTTCTTGAAGGTTTAAATTAAGCTTTTAATCAGGTCATGGTGTTTTGGTTTTGATTTCTTCATAAATTTGAAGTGATTGTTAGCGCCAAATTATACACGTGTTTTGGCGTTTGATAGAAAGCCCTGACATGGAGGATTAGAGACAAGCAAAGTCTCGACAACTCAGCTGTTAAAATATCTTCAGGTATACAGATTCTATAGAAGATTTCAGTATACTATGACTACCTAACACTAATACAAGTATAAGCAATGACTAAACATATACAGTGAGTGAGTATATATATTTTGTTTAGTATAATGATAATATAACAACCGTAAGTACTGTTAGCGTCAAAATATACTCGCATTTTGCTTTTGGTAGCGAGCGCTGACTGTGATATTCTATAAGGATTTGCATTGTGAACAATTGTCTTTGTTTCAGAATTACCAACCTAACTATTGAGATCACAAGCATACGCGTTATACAAATGACATGGAGAACTGGAGTGAAGCAGAGCCTCATCAGTGGACAAGTATGGTAGTGTACGAGCCTAGATCCTTTGTACTCAAACTGCGGCCCACCAAGCTCTACTGAGTGGCCCAGTGGTCCAGTGGAAACCGATTGAGTGAAAGGTCGATTCCTCATTGTTAAGTCTGAACTATAGTGTCTGACCAGTATGAAAGTGTTCGGGCCTCTGCTCAGAAACTGCTAAAATTGTTTGCTTTCAACATATTTTTATGAAGAAATATACAGAAAATACATACAAAAACAGACTGACAGATGTACATACGAATGATGCCCAGAGGGTGGACTGTATATGTCGAAAGCTGGACTTGCAAAATTTTTTTTTGATAAATCCTGTGGCCCAGTCGCAATGGTAACAATGAAAATTTGGTCCCGGAAGGAAAAAGCTTGAGTACCAAGAGCCTAGATGTTATAGAATTAAGTATATATTATAGGAATATATTGGATATTATGCTGACCTAGAATGACAATGACTACGACTGTCAGTAAAATACTCTAATTTCCACGGCTGAGGATCTGCTTGACATCAGTCCTCCTTATAGTTTGGTAGAAATTGGAGACACAGAAAACGAGTCATGCAGAGTTTCAGCAGAAGACAATTTTTGAGCAAAAGTTTTTAGAGTATTGTACTGATAGTGGCAGCCGCCATCATTTTAACTCACTATAATATTAATATTTTTATTAACTGAACACATGAACACCTAGTGTCCTACAGCACCAAACTCAACTACACCTGTACCATACTACACTACTTGTCCACTGATGATACTCTGTTTCACTCCAGCACTTTATGTCAATATTATATTATTCACGTCTGTCCTTTCAACAGTTAGTTAGGTTGGTACTTCTGAAATAAAGACAGTTGTTGTTTACAATCCAAGCCCCTATAGTAAATCACAGTCAGCGCTCGCTACTAAAAGCAAAATGCGAGTATATTTTGACGCTAACAGTACTTACAGTTGTTATATTATCATTTTACTAAACAATATATTTATACTCACTCACTATATATGGTAAGTCATTGCTTATGTTTTGTATACTTAACTCTTCTGTAGCATGTGACTACAGAAAGATATTTTAACAACTGGAAAGGGTACACAATTAGACTTTGATATTATAGTTATAGTATAGTTGCATAATATAATTATATTTATTATTATTATAGTCTATAGCTTTACTCTAAGAGACTAAACGGCAATTTGGTTTGACTAAATAGATCGAGAGACCGTGATTAAGGCTTCCACATTCACACAAAAAAAGATTTTCTATCGTTTCGATGTTCTTTCATCCATCCAACTGTTTCCACGTCTCCTGTCGCTTCATCTATTCCCCACATCTGTTTTCCCCTTCCCTCTCTCCTCCTTTTCGCCAAAATCGCTCTTTTCTCCTTCTTTTAAATCTCGTAGCTGTCTAACTCTTTTCCGGTTCTTTCAACTTTGTGTTGAAGACAAAAAAATAGAAAACGTTCAACTTCCTTTTCTTTATCTAATCCTCTTTCCTCCCTTTTCTGCAGACGAAATGCCTTTTTCCTAGCTCCCTCCTTCACTGTAGTCTCTTCCTCCTCCTTTTGTGAGCAATTTCGTTATTTCCTTTAAACTCTCTCTCCTCCTCTCTCCAAAAAATAAATTTTCTTCCAGAGACTCACCTCGATTTTCCAGTCACTCCAGCGTTCCAAAACGTCCCTCCGCACCTAGAAAGATAGATGAATATATGAGAAACTGGAAATATTATTCGGACCGGAAGTTATATCGTATATACGTTGCTATAAAACTGATAAATTTGTATATGTAGCTTCCAGCGATTATTCATAATCACCACTAAACTTGGTAGAAGTGATAAATTACCGAATGCTTATCACATACCGCCTAGTTTATGAAATATCCAACTCACAATCTGAGAAAATTTTTCTTAAATTAACCACAGAAAGTTGGAGAATTTTATAAACTAACCGGTAAAAGTGATAAATATCTAGTAATTTAATGTGAACCTGTAGTAATGTGTATACGTGCCGGTAAAACTGATAAATCCGACGAATAATTTTTGTGATTCCCATCAATTATTCATGATCGCTGAATATTTATCACGTTTACCGGCTAGTTTATAAAATATTTAACTCTTAATCTGAGAATACGTTTATGAAATTCCACAATGCAAGTTTGAAATTTTATAAACTGGCGGGTAAAAGTGATAAATATTCAGTGATCATGAATAAATGAAGGGAATCACAAATTATTCGTCAGATTTATCAGTTTTTCCGGTACGCATACACGTTATTACTACCGGCTCACATTAAATTACTAGATATTTATCACATTTACCGGCTAGTTTATAAAATTCTCCAACTTTCTATGGTTAATTCAAGAAAATTTTTCCTCAGATTGTGAGTTGGACATTTCATAAACTAGGCGGTTAATGTGATAAGCATTCGGTAATTTGTCACTTCTACCAAGTTTAATTGGTGATTATGAATAATCGCCGAGAATTGCATATATATTCGTCCGATTTATCACTTTTACCGTAACATATGTAAGATACAACTTTCCGGTTCACAATATATAACATCACTTTGGATTCTTATCACTTTGGATCTTGTTTCAAGAAGACCCCTTTGTCCCAAATTTTTCACATTTACCGGCTAGTTTATAAAATATCCAACACTCAATCTGAGGAAACGTTTCCTTAAATTAACCATAACAAGTCGGAAATTTTATAAACTAACCGGTAAATATGATAAATATCTAGTGATATGTCACATTAACCAAGCTTACTTGGTGATTATGCATAATCGCCCGGAAATTAGGCATATATTGCCGAATTTATCACTTTTACCGTAACATATATATATTAGATGTAACTCAGAGAACCGAAATTATTTTCCGGTCGTCCTAATAGATGAAAACCGGAAAATTTATGGGATTCCAAAACCGAAAAGAGCTGAGAGATGGAAATAACGGGGGGATGGGCTTTGTGTTTATGTTTATTTTCTGTAGTAAAATAAATCCGAACTACTACGATCCTTCAAGGGAGGGTGGTAGTGGTGGTGGTGAAGAAGAGGGCGTAAGAAAAAGAACCAAACACAAGAAAATGATGACGGGGGTAAACAAAAGAAGAGAAAGAAAGGAAATGTGGAATCGCGTGTAGATTTCGCCTCGGAGAAAGTAATTTCGCCACGGTTAATTGCTTTCAGTAACGTATAAAGGAATTTTCAATTTCGAGTTAAAAAAAATAAAAGTCTCGAAAACCATTTGGATGAGGAAAAAAAAACCTTTTAATAAGATTAAGTTAAAAGTTTTAAAAACAAATGTTCTTCCATTTTTGGGAAAGACGGAGAGGGAGAGAAGACGATTAAAGATTGTCGATAAAAGGTAGAAAGGCAAGGTCGAACATTCTCTCATTCCAATCATTCATTCATTCATTCCCGATCGAAACACACAATAAAATCACATTCGAATGGATGAATGGAGAGGAAAGTTACGTATTGACTTTGACTATTGTTTAATTTTCAGTATTACCAACCTAAACCTGATTGTATAAAGTAACAGAGACCACGAAGCTAGATTGATATGAAGTGAGGTAGTAGAGGGCAAAGTTGAGATGTTTATACTATTATACAGGAAGGAAATTCTTTTAATTCCTAGGTATACATATACAAATAAGGTATATGTCTTTATATTATAAGATAGTATACTGTAGGTAAATAGGTACTCTCAGTGTATGGTGAGATCCACTATCGTAGACCCCATTTTCATTTCACAGACCCCTAAACTTGTCTTTCGCTGTCGTAGACCCCTTGCAGGTTGTCATAGACCCCTTGGGGTCGATATACACCACTTTGGGAATCACTGATGTATACTAATGGATATTGTAACACCCGAGTAGTGTAAATAATCAAATAACGTCCAAATGTATACAATCAAGCTCGGAAAATCCTTCGTGTAAAACTCGTGAAAAACTTTCTCAAAAGCGTATTGAGGTATAAATTACAAAAAGGTGGAGGGGAGGGGAAGTAAGTATTAATAAAACCTCATTCGCACTCAAATAAATAAATAAATAAAATTTTTATTATTATTATGACCGTTTTACTGCACACTTACCCTCCCTCATAAAACATTTTCTCAAATAAATAAATAGAACAACAACAGCAACAGCAACTTTTTGCCCACGACCTCATTGTGACCGAGTATAAAGACCACGTAGTGTTTTTTATATAATTTTATACAAAAAGAATAAACGGAAAGGCGTGTATCCCAAGCTTTCCGCCCTAAAATGAATGAAACTCGGTTTTATTCATTCGTGAGCCTTTTCTAAAGGATCTTAGGTGAGTCTCCACAGAGGTAATACCGTAATAATAAAGACCAGTTAATCCGTTTCGGACGCTAAGCCTTCAAAAGAAATGAGCAAAAATGCAGAGGAAAAAGGTGTGGTGTTAAAAAGCGAGGAGAAAAAAGAAGGAAAAGCGAGGATACAGAAACAAAGACGAGGATGATGTTTGAATGAAGAGAGAGACAGCTGAAGGGTTTGCCTTGTCAGCTTTGCTTATAATAATTTTTGTCTGTTAACTTTGTACTGTAGTAACACCAACTCTGGTCACCACCGGTCAACTGAATCTAGTTCTGTTCCTTACTACAGCGGGAAGTCAGTGAATAAATTATAGACAGTTTACTTTATTAAGTTGCTAGTAGTAGACTATAGTCGTTCCAGACTATAAAACACAGTGATAGACCACCGCTCAGCTCTGTGTTCTAGTCCAAAGCTAAATTGAGGTTTGACGGCTATTAATCATGTTCAGCTGTTGAGTAGCTGTCGTGAGAGGAGACATTTCACTAAAAATGATCAAAATAAGTATATTATGAGTAGTTTATAACCCCAGAATCGGGTCTTCGAGGGTAGTATATATATATCAACAGTGGAGTAGCTAGAATTTTTGTTCCCGCAGCAAACATTATCGGATGCTCTTATCGACCCCAGGGTCTATGACAACCTGCAAAGGGTCTAATTCAGCGAAAAACAAATTTGGGGGTCCATGAAATGAAAATGGGGGTCCACGATACTGGATCTCAACACACACTGATAGTACCTATTTATCTATATTATACTATCTTATAATATAAAGATATATTCATTATTTATACAACTAGGTAGGAAGTACAAAATGTACTTCACAACAGTGAGAAATTGACAAAAATAAATATCAGGTGAGTAGGGGTCTACCCAAAACCAAAAAACATGGCGACCCAAAAAGTTTGGGAACCACTGGTTTAACACATTAGTCCTACCAATAAATTATTCGTTTGTATAGAAGCAGTCGACAGTTAATATATTTATTCGTTTTATATTATTTCAAGTAAAAAAATATTCAACTGACCTCTCCTGGTATCCATGACCGAAATGAAATATCGGTTAAAACGAGTTACAACGACAGCTATACAGGGTTTACAAAAGGAAATACTAAGGAAAGACTGAAAAACAAAAACAAAATTAAAAATAAAAGTTTTATACTGGCAGGAAGGGGAAATAAAATCTTTGAAAAGGGAAAGAAGAAAGTCAAACAAAAGAAGGTTTTGGAGAAAAACTTTCCGCCCCAAAAGAAAAAAGAAAAGAAGGATTAAAACCAGACAATCGCTCATGAAAAGCGAGGCAATTAAGGGAGAGAAAAAAACGACGGGAAGTAGTAGTCGGAGGAAAACTAATCACGCGGGAAAACACAAATAAAAAGATTGTGATGGTGGTTGGGGGTGGGAAGCAATTTTTCCAAGAATGAAGAAAAACTATTTCGACAACAACAGCAGATAAGAACGGGAGAATGACAAGGTTACTGGAAATGAAACCGGGGGAAATCCACGACCTCGAAACGGGAAATAGAAGAAAAAAAAAATTTTCCACCGATCATAGAGAGAGAGGGAGGCTAAAAAAAAAGAAAAATCCTTTGAATTCAAAATTCCTTTTAAAAGGGTTAATTATTCAAATCGGGAGGAGAAGAAAGAAAGAAAGAAATTGAAGGAATATATAAAGAGAAAGTCAACGTAGGAAGGAAAGAGAAGAGAGAGAGAGAAACAAAAAAAAATGAAAAGAAAGGTGATTCATGGGGGCAGTTAAAAATTGTGTCACAAGAATAAATTTTTTTATTGTCATAAATTTCCCACATTTCTCACCCCCTGCAGCAGCACCACCCCCTCCTTCCCAGTAAAGCTTCCGGAAAATGAATTTTCCTTTTGGTCTGCACACCATTCCTCTCTCTCTCCTCCTCCTCATTTACCTTTCTCCTTTACCTCCCGGTGCTTGATCGAAAAATAGATTTTTTTCCTTCTGCGTGTTTGTCTGCCTCCTACGTCACACCAACCCCCTGCCACCCCCCAGATCCCAGCCTTCGGATTCGATAAACATTCGTCATTTCGGTTTCTGAGAGGAGGAGGATGGAAGATGGGAGAACAGAAGGAAGATTATTAAAATGAATTAATTTTTTTCTCTCCTCCACTGTTGTTGCTGTTGTCGCAGTGATGGGGTTGAAAAGAGGGGGATGGTTGCAGTGGTGGTGGGGGGTAGAAATGCGATCGTTTTTAATTTGGACGGCCGCTCGGTTTTACTTAATTTTTTTCTCCAGGAATTTATTTTTAAAAAATTGTTTTCCAAATTCAATTTCCTGTCGACGTTTTCCTAACTCGATGATGATTTTCCTCGACCTTAACCTTTAACTAACCTTTTGAGATGTAGGAAAAAGAAGAACGAAATTCTGTTTCCTGCTTTCCAGTCAACTCCGGAATCAGACAATCGCTGTATAAGAATCGGCGTTTTTATAAATCACACTGAAAACGGAAATGAGGGAAGAGTATACAAATGACCATCACCGGAACTTCCGGTTACAATTACAAGTGTAAGAATATAGCGCGTGCACACGTGAAGAACTCCAAAATCGCAGGCTGAGACAGTCATCATTGTCATGGGAGGAAGACAAGTCTTTTTACCATTTCCTCCTTCCTCTCGTCTCCCGATTTCTCTCAACTTTTGCGTCTTTATTTATTTTATGATATCCCCGCCATATTTCTTTTTGAAAACAAAAAATATTTCGCAGTTCCTCTTTGTCTTTTTATCTCCAAATCTCCGACTGTCATTTGTCAGCTAAACGGCGCGAAGTCTTTTTCTCCTCGAACGCTCTTTTATCGGGTTATAAATGAAGTCGGAAGGAAGAAGCAAAAATGGCGGACCTGTCAGACATTGACAAATCAGAAAGAGAGGGAAAACACGAAATAAAATGAAAAACAGAAAACTTTTTCCTTTTATTAACAATTTAAAGTTTTTAAAATTAGAAATAACTTCGTTAATAACTTAACGAGGATATTAACCAAGTCTGAGTCGGAGGAGAGACCTTAACGAAGTTGGAAAAACGGAAACGTTCTCTAGCACAGCTTTTCCGAGGACAAAGGTTCTCCAAAGGATAAACTCGGGGGAGAGCAAAAGGTTTTGATCGAATGGAAATGGAACAGGAGGAGGTGGTGGTGGTGGAGAATGAGGAGGGGTAGAAAAAAAGAGAAGAAAATGGAGGAAAGGGCGGATTTGAAGTTGACACAGAAACAAAATATTTCGTCTGAGAACAAAAAATTAATTAAAATATTTTCGGATTTTAATTTTTCGCGAAAAAGGACCCGAAATTTAAAAATGGTTGGTGTCTTAGGGGATGGAAACGAAGAGGGGATGTAGGAGAGGGAAGTGAAAAGAGAAAAGGGAAGAACAGAAAGTAGGCAAAGAAAATTTTTATTGGTGAGTTTGGGGTTTCGCTTGGTCGCCGATCTTTAGGTGTTCCGTCCCCCCCTCTCCTCTGGTTTTCTTTTGTATCTCTCCAAAATTCGTTTTCTCTTTTCTTCCAAAAATTCGAAAACAATGAAACTGGTATTTCCGCTTCCTGTGAAATTATTTTTGATTGTTAGCACTAGAAAACTGGGCCAGCGATATTGTAGAGAGCGACAGCGTCGCCATGGTTGAGGTCACTAACCGGAGAGGGTAGTTACGAGAGAAATAGCTGACATGGCGGGTAGTCTTAATAGCTAAAATATATATCTTTTAAAATCCAAATCATCCGAGAACGTCTGTTTACAACTCTAAAAATACTTAACCTACCGAGAGGGGTCAATTGACCGCTTTAAAAACTTAAAACCACGAGTCGACTTTAAAAATATCCATACAGTCGTGTTTTCAATCGTTATTAATTTACTGTAGATTTAAATTTAAATTTCGTCTTAAATACCTGACCCCGTCAATTGACCCCTCATATGATTTATAGGTGGTTGTTACAAAACTTTCTAAAACTCAGTTCTGGGTCTAAAATTTGTCTTTTTCTATTCCCCATAAATACGACGACCTGTCCCGGAGGAAAGGACTATACGTATGATGTAAGAGTTTGTCTGGAGAACAGACCAATGTCCAAGCCCTAGGAGCTGACGGGGGAAACGACAGAATGTAAGTAAAATGAGAAGTAAAGTGGCCGGAAACTGCAATACTTCGAACCCATACTGCGAAACAACAAATACAAACTACTCTGAAGGGAAAACAGAGGGAAAGCGACACACCGGAAGACGGAAAACTTCGTGGCTCAAGAACCTAAGAGGACGGTTCGGTATGACATCCGCCGCCCTGTTCCGAGCGACAGCATTCAAGGTCGCCACAGCCCTGTTGTCAACCTTCAACAAGGAGACGGCACATGATGATGATGATGAAAGTGAGGAAAGAGGAGAAGATTATAAAATAGTCACGACTCACATTTTTATTTATACAGATTTTTCATACTGGTTCCGACAGATGCTCAATCCCGTGTTTACGTTATCATCTTATTTATTTATTGCTTACTTTCATCAATCGATAATCTGTTTTCAAATTAAGAAGACTATATTTAATATTATTAAATGAATATCATGTTCATTATATAATAAAAGCGGTCGTCGGTAGTCAGGAGCCTAATCAAAATGTATGAATCCAATTTTGAACAAATTGGTAACAGAAAACTCTTCCTTTGAGTGATGACATGACGGGGCGGAGGCCGGGAGAAGGGTGGAAGGAAGACAAAAATAATTTTTTTCTTCCTTTTTCCTTCCTTACCCACCCATCCAATCAATTTTCTATAACCCGGGTTGAAAGGTTTTCCATTTCCGGGCTTTTCTCACTCAACCTGTAAAATGATTATCCGGGTTTTTTGCTTTAAAGAAGAGAGATCGTTTCCGGCTTTTTTATCCGAACCTCCAGGTCATTTTTCAAGTTAAGGAGGCAAGAAAATTCCGAGGGAAATCCTGGGTCGCTAGGGACCAATTTTTATGGTGATTACGTTTTCTCAGAGTCGTAGCCAGCTTTGAATAATTTTTTTTTCCCTTCATTTCCGTTTTTCTTCACCGCGGTTTTGGAAATGGCCTCGAGATAATGGGAGGAATAAAGGCCGGGTTGTTCTGGGTTGATGGGTTTGAGGGCTTGCTCGTTGAAGTTGCAGGACAAAAGTGGTATGATGTCTCCGTAACAGCTCCACAACTGAAACCTCCCTCTGACTGGTGACGTAGTGCGAAATCCAGAAACCTGGCGTAGAGGCTTTACTGTTTGAACTTCTTCTCTAATAGCTTTGGTGCTTGGGAGCTATTTTAGTCTCCTCTCGAGTTTTGTTTGGTTTTTCCATTTTTTACAGTGGGTTAGTCTTTGTTTTTACCGAAATAGTCGCTCGAGGTGGTGTCTCGCTTTTTAATTCGATATAGCGAGGAGTTAAAACACCCACATTCAACCAGTATTTGGGTCCTTTCCACCAAGCCATCTTTTGATGTCAGCGACGGTGGGGTTTTTAGTGTCTTTTGTATCTTTTAGTAGTTGTCTCTGTTTATTGAAAGTTAAACCACAACACTGTTTAGGTTGATTTCTACAACAAGAACCAAACCTATACAGCGTAGGATACATCACACTCATCACTCTTCAGTTATTTTCAGTTAAAAATTTCTGCCGGTCGAGAACTCATTCAGACTACTCAACCAACAGTCAGCAAAATTCAACCAACCGGAAATACAGTCAGCGACAAAGTATTCTTTCAAAAACCCTCTAACACACCAGTCCAGAAAACATTTCATCACGGGAGATACCAACAGTTTAGTTTTCTTTTACTTTGTTTTACAGTGATAAATTCTGAATCGTTTCCACGACTCTTTTTATGCGGTTCTTCCCACAAAACTTTAAACGTTCTTTACAATTTCATCTTAGACTTTAATTAGAAACTTTGACAGAAAACAGAAAGCTCTCCCTCCGGTGATAGGATGACATCTAACAATGCTTCAGACAAAAACCTAAGCCAGTCACATAACTCTACAAAATTAGCTGTAGTAGTAGTTGACTTATTTACATAATTAACTACAACAAACATGAAGTTGAAAAGAGAAAAGCGAAACCGAATTTCAAAAAAAAAAATTCACCCAGGAAACAAATAAAAATTTTTTATACACTTCCGGGAAAACAGTTTAAGCGATTGCTGAATACACTTTGAAGTGTTTTAATTGTGATTAGGGTATAGGGATCAAGAGAGCCAAAATTAATAAAAAAGTTTGGGTTTTGTGTTTGTTACCTTGCTTTCTGATGCTGTCCGTCAGCGTAAATTTGGTTGGATACTGAATCGAAAAAAAAAAATTTTTAACGGAAACAACAAAAATTTTCACTGTACAAAACCGGAACAAACGAAACTGATTGAAAAACTGATTAAACAACAGGAATTACTGTTCAGTCGATGGGGTGGAAAATGAACAAAATTATTTCGGAAAAACAAAAGTTTTCACCAAAAATTTTTTTTTTAATTTCCCGCGCTCCGAAAACAAACTTTCCGCGAATTCGAAGTTTCGATGATCGTAACAGACCGCTGACTAAAGTTACCGGGTCTTTTGAATTAAGCGGAAAGAGAGAAAGACGCGCGCGGAGGGAAAGAGAGAGAAGATACAACTAGAGAGAAAGAGAGAAGAAAATCCGATGTGGGCTTTCCCGATTGCGCATGCTTCTCACGGTCCAGGGTATGCATGATATGGGAGAATTAAGCCGGGAGAGAGAGAGATGGAAAGAGAGAGAGAGAGGTGGAGGAGGGTAACTCAAAAAAATTAAGCGAAGCTTACGTAACGTGGAAATGAGGTAAGAAAATCTTCTTATATTTTTTTCATCGCATGAATTTTCCTTTTTTGGGAGCTTGGGGGGAAGAGAGAGGCCGGAGAAGCTTGGGCCCTCTCTTCCTGTCCGAGATTTTAAGTGCCAGAGTGTGTGAGTAAGAGCGGAGGAAAGAGAGAGAGAGAGTTATGACCATAATTTTTTAAATTTAACGGAATTTCGAAACGTGCTTAGATTATGCATATGAGGGAAGACATATGCTGCTCCCGCCATTTTGAGAACTCTCGTCTGGGATTTTTTCCTCAAGTTTCATCTTTTACTCGTCCCTCTTATCTTCTTCTTCTTCTTCTCGAGTTCTATTTTTTCTTCCTTTTCTTCTTGAGTTTATTAAAATTTTTTTTCTCATTCCTTGTTTATTCTTCATCTATTCATTATTCGAGTTGGGGTAGGTCGGGTCGGTATCCTCTTAGTTTCTTCTCGCTTCTCTATCGTAGTTTCTATCGCTATTCTATCTTCATTTTATGTTCGGCTTCATTTCCTTATTCTACAAAACTCCTTTGTCCTTTTTTATTGCCGTTCTCTTTTACTGACTTTTGAGGAATAATGAGGACGAAGCGAGGAGTCTGTAGTGAAGTGGTTAAAGCGCTCGACTACAGCAGTTATGGTTGTCAGTTCGAATCGTCTCCCGTATCCTGCTATACCCAAGGGCGGAAAACAGAATAATGACTCAAATAAATAAAAATAAATAAATAAATAAAGAATAAATATATTTTACTGAGTACTCTTCTCGGATGTTACAATTTTCTCACATTTTTGGAAGAACAAAGGCAAAATAACTAAATAAACAAGTAATTACAGGTACAAACTAAGCAATAAATAAAGAAATTAAATAAATAATTAGTACATAAACCAAAATGTAAATAATAAATAATTTTTTTAACCCAAATTAACTGTCACATGTCTCCAAATTGGGACATCAGATGTTTGTTATGTCGAATGAGGATTTTCTGGGAATAGAGGCCATCGTCGTTGCCCCAGGATTGGGATAAGGGATGAAAAATAGAAGAAAAAAGAAGAGGAAAGAAGGAAAGAGAAGAAGTAGCAAAGGGTGGAGAAGTAGGAGAAATATTTAGATAGGAGGAGGAAGAGTAGAAGAGGAAAGTATGAACTAGAAGGAAGGTGTTGCAGAGTTATAGGAAGAGAATTTGAACTTGCGACTACAACTTCTTAGTCTGGCACTTAACCGCTACATCACAGAGCTCTAATAAAATAACAAAAACTTCTTCATGACCCTCAACGGTAACTCCCTACTGAAGGAAGAGAGCCAGAAAAGAGAGTTTTAGTTAAAAAAGAAGAGAAAACACCAGAAGAAAGAGAAACGATTGAAGCTAACGTTGTCCGAAGGTGACCTGACCGAAAAATAAAATAAAATGAAGAAGAAATGAAAGGATAAATACATAATATGAAGACTAAACAAGATATAAATAAATAAAATAAGATATGAACATGAACAAATAACTTATATACTGGTATTAGTTAGTCTTTCTTGGTGAGAGACCTTTAGTCAGAGTGGTAATCAATAGTGTGGAGTTAGAATTTCCTTTTCAGTATCACTCAGTAATACATCATCTAAACTATCACCTCTCATATTCCCAAATAATTTATCTACTTCAACATAATTTCGCCAGATAAATAAAACTTTCCTCTTTCAGACTTTATATTCAATATAATAAAAAAGATGATGAAGATGTATCACTAGTGTCCTCAGCAAGTTCAGTCTTGACATCCATGTGGGCCTATTGATTATGTGTCTGAACTACCACATCTCTCAGAAGAAGGAGAAACCATTGTAATTTCTACATATTTCCGGTCTGATTCTTCTCTAAATTTTTTGTTAAAAAATATCCTGTATGACACTTTATATACTTTTCACTTTTCTTAAATATAAATTAGCTTTCTGCCTACCAGCACCCAACTATCAAAGAGCCTGATTAGGAAAGTTACGGTCGTGAAATGGAGCCACACGTTGTTATACCCCTTGGGGAAAATCGAAAGTTATACTTCAAACTCTAACTCTAGTTACTAGTTTCTCAGTTTATATTATTCTCCTTCTGTCTCTTCATTAAATCTTGAGAGTTTTGGTAGTCTACTAGATGCTACCTTCTTCACAATCCCGTTTTCTTTTGGTTTTATCTTTTCTTTGTCTCGATTAATTTGATTTCGGTTTAGTGTACTCCGTCTCCTCTTCTTCCATTTTATCTACTCCTTTCCTCTTCTTGTCTATTTATAGTTCGAGCTATTAATAAGTCATTTAAAGCAAAACCAAATTCCATTCACGAAATTGTCATCTTGTTCGGTTCGAATATCTTCAATTAAGAGGCCTTGAATTGATTTTCGGATTCGTTTTTCCTTCCCTCAACCCTTCGATCCTCCCTCCCCTCACCGCCTTCTACTCTTTCTACAACCCTCCGAACAGTGTTGCACAGATTCAAATTGAGTTTCGGTTGTTCCTAATGCGCTTTTAAGAGTTTAAACTTTTTTTGGGCGGTGGAGGGAAGGAAAGAAGAGGAGAGAAGAGAGGAGAGAGGAGAGAGAGAGAGAGAGAGAGGAGAGGAATCTGGAATGAGGAGGATGGAGAATTGGTTGAGCAAAGTTTACCAATTTGAATGTGCCGATCTCAAGGATTTCGCGATTCGTTTCCGGTTCGGTTGAACCTTTTCGGACATCGATAGAATTTTGAATTTTCTTTTCCTTTTGTTTGTTTTCTTTGTCGAGGGAACGACTTCCGGATCTAACGATCTCCTTCCTCGTCCTCCTTTCTTTCTTTTGCTCGGCTCTTTAGTTCATTTGCGTGAAATGATTTTCCTTTTATCTTTTCCTTCTGTCTTTGTAGCGCTTTTGAAAAATTTTAATTTTATCTTCTACTCATCGTCATCATTACCACCGCCACGGGTGTTAACAGTCTGTCACAGAAGTTCCCGAAATAAATTTTTCCTTCAATCACTTATTCAATATCAGTTTATCATCCTCTCGAAACTGTTCACCTTATTCCTAGTACTAGCAGCTTAGATCTCCTACCAACTTCTTCCCTGAAAGCTCCGACTCCGTCAAACAGCGTCGTCAACTACGGCAAATAATTCCGGGAACTTTTGGAACAGGTACTGTCCAAAAACTAATGATTAACATAAAGACATTGACACAACAGTGAGGAAGAGAGAGGATTTTAGACAAAATTAGTCACCCAATCTTCAAATGTTCCTGATGTGGTCTGAATGTCATTCTTTCAAATCACAAACTTTTTGTTTATTAAACAAAATCGGATGGAGATCACAAATCCAATTTGTCTAAAATCCCTGAAAAGTCTCTGATTCAATAAAAAAAAAGAGAGAAACAAGGACAACAACAACAGCATTAACAAAACGGAACATGAAACAGTCGTAAAAATGGATATAAACCCCTCCGAAAAGGCAGACTCGAGGAGACAAACTACAAATCACACACGTCATATTCGTCAAAAGAGCAGAACAGCAAAGGAAAGAAAGAAAACCATAAAAATAACAAAAAGAGAGAGAGAGAGAGGAAGGACATAAGATAGATCGAGAAAGAAAGATTTCATTCCGTGTCAGAGGACAGCGAGAAGATAAGATGTTGGAGAGGTGGCAGAAAGAGAAATTTTTCTTTTATTTTTCGTAAATTTAAATCGATCACAAAACAAATTCAAAATGGCGTCCGCGACAAAGTCGGTTTACTCGCAATTTACAAGAATTCCTACCGACGTTTTGAATCCTGAGGAAAATCCACCCAAAATAGAAATGGGAAAAAAATTGAAAAGAAGAGAAAAAAATGCATAAAAGAAGGAAAGTCAGGGGAGTGAGCAGGAGGAGGAGGAGGAGGAGGAAAAGAGAGGCGAGAAGAGAAGAAAAAAGGAAAGAGGCTGGGAGGCAAAAAGGAGGTTTTGTGAGAGGACTAGGAGAGAAGAGAGGAGAGAAATTGACTGCATTCTTGCTTTCTCATTTTTTTTTGCAAAAACAAGTTTTGATTTTGATGACTCCGGAGAAGAAAAAAACTTTTATTCCTCCTCCTGTTGTCTCCTCTTTCCTCCTTCTTCTCTCTTCTTCCTTATCTATCATCATTTTCCCTTTTTTTGGTTTTTCCAGTCTTTAAAACCTTTTCCTTTCAACAAGTAAGTTTACAGACAAATGAAAGTATTTTCCCTTTTTTTATGCGATTTAAGCTCACCCCATTTTCTGATGCTGTAGTTTATACTGAATATATATTTAAACTACTTTGGTCTTATCACCGCCTTCTATTATAAAAGTGGAAGAAGAAGAAGGAAAACGTTAACGGTTTTTATATTAACAGTAAAGCTTCATCCACTACAGTGTCGCAGGTTTCTAGTTGTTGTTGTGAGTGATTGTAGTGTATAGTTTTGATCTGGCTCCCCTTAAAGGTCCAAGAACTGAGTGAAGGGTAGTATATACAGGGTGGACCATTTTAATGTCACTAGTCGAATTTCTCGGAAACTATGGCAGTCAGCGAAAAAATTTTTTGACTTAGTTGCTCGGTCGGGTGGGACAAATCTGAATGACCTTGGGTTTGACCGTTCAAGGTCAAACCCAGTCATTCAGCCCCATTCAATATTCAAAAATTTTCATATTTCCGAAAATCATGGTTAAACTGACCCAACCTGTCATTTATGGGTCACCCTGGGTCACCCTCTATATCATTTATACTATTATCGAACCACAATTCGGTGTATATTATATTAATATATATACGATCGACTATTCCCGACTGCTGCTGTTGTCTATTCCTGGAGAAAAATAAATTTCATCTCCTTCCATCTGTCTCTCTCTCTCTCCATCTGTATAAGCTCCCCAAAGGTGGGTCTCGTACTTCGTCCCACTTTATCTTTCTGACATCTCACATCTTCAAACTTTCGAACTCAAAGCTGACTTCTCGAGAAACCTTTCAGAATTTCTGTCTTCATTCCCGCTTCGGTGCAAGACTTGAATATTTAATTTCCTTCTGTGAAACCATCCTCCCTCATAGATCACCTTCCATGACACACGAGTAAGAAGAAGAGGAATATGACGGGTGAGAAAGGTAGTGAGAAATCCAAAAGAAAGTCTCTTGGGTCGGGTGGAGAGTGGGAGGGAGGAAGAGATACTGGAAATGATAACGTGAAAAGTAAAAGTAGAACGAGATAGAAGAAGAGAAATAAAAATGGAGGCGAAGGGGGTGGTGGTGGTGGAAGCAATAAAAACGTCCGCGTTAAAAGTCACGTCTTCTGCTTTCCTTCACGAACCAAAACGCGGTCCTCGAAAATTTCGTTGCAATATGGCTAAAGTTTTGACACCTAGAAACGAATAAACAACGAGATTCGTGCCTGAAATTCCCAAAAATCTCTCGGGGGAGGAACAGTTAGATAACCAAAGGAAAAAAATTTTCTTTCGGGTTTTTCCTGTTCCTGTCGTCACCGTCTATTCCCTTTTCCCTTCCATTCCTCTCTCTCTCTCCCGTCTTCCCTTTTGAATAATGAATAACCGAGATTTATTTCGAGTCCTAATCTTTCATCGAGCCATCTATTATCTTCATTAGAGAAAATTTTCTAAGTGATAATTCACTTTAAATTCAAAATGTCTTCCATTTTTCACCATTTTCTATTGTTTCGATTTTCTTCTTCTTCTTTCCATTTCATCGGTCTCCTCTTCTTTTCTGTGCCTTCTGTCTATTTTTTATTTCCCTTTTTGTCATCTACCGTTACTCACTTTAATTCTTTAGATCTTGAGTAGATAGAAAACATTCCAATAGATAAACCGTAAATGATGTCAATTCTCAGCGGTAAAAGTGATAAATCAAGCAAATGCATATTGACCAACTAATCTTGAATAATGTGACAAACCACTGAATATTTATCACATTTACCGGCTGATTTATTAAATATCCAACTACGACGTCCGGAGTTCTGATGTAAATTTTTTTCCGGGTCGGTGCCGATGGAACTGACTCTCATACTGCCTGAGCACCAATATTTTAAATTCACAACATATGAAGTTTGGTGCTAACCGTGAATAAGTATAAAGTCGCCAGCGACGCTTTTAGGGATGAGACGTCACCGACACTCAGCCAATAATGTTTGTGAAATGTTTCATGGCACCACCGTAGGGTCAGAGGACGTCATAGCGTTTGTCAGAGCAAACTTTATTAAATTCTACATTACGAGTTGGGGATTTTATAAACTAGCCAGTAAGTTTGATAAATATACGGTACTATAAAGGTGATAAATCGGTAAGTATCGAACTATGTATGATTCCCTGCGATTATTCACCAAGATTGGTTAGTGTGATTAGTTACTAAATATTTTTCACATTTACCGGGGTAGTTTATAAAATATCCGACTCCTAAACCTAGGAAAATTTGATTAAATCCTCATTGGATTTTGCAAAAACCAGCCCGGTGAATGTGATAAATATCCAGCAATGTGATCCGACTCAGTAGTTGGTGATTTTGAATAATACCCGGGAATTACATACATATTCGGCCAATTTCTCACTTTTACCGTAGCACGTTATTATATTTATCATATTTATAACATTGACTGGCTACTTTATAAAATCACCAAATTGTAGTTTGCTCAGATTCTTGCTTTCCATCACCTCGTGTAAAATAAAAGTATAGTCACATGCTGAGCTTCTGTCTATTTTATGACAAAAGACAAGCAATCTAAGCGGTTGATTCAACTCGTAACTGTGAACGAACTTCTCAACAACACTCAGCGAATACATGAGAGAAGTGACAATATTTATCACATTTACCGGCTAGTTTGTAAAATATTCAACTTGTAATATGAGAAAATTTTGAATAAAACCCCCATTACAATTTGAATTTTTGGGAGAGTGGTCCGTGAATGTGATAAATACTCAGTACTTTGTCACATTTACCAAAATTAATTGGTGATTTTGAATAATCGCCGGAGAGTACATATATATTCACCCAATTTTTCACTTTTACCGTAACCCATGAATATATTTATCACATTTACTGGCTAGTTTATAAAATCTCCAAATCGTAATTTGGTCAAAATTTGCTTCAGATTCTTGCCTTCTGTCACCTCTTGTATTTGGGAGGTTTGTTCGATGTTACTGGATTGTTTGTCCTTTGTCAGAAAAGTGACAGAAGTTTCTGAGGCAAACTTTTTATTATATATCCAATTACGAGTTGCATGTTTTATGAACTAACCGGTAAATGTGATAAATGTTCAGTAATTCGTCACATTAACCAAGCTTCATTAGTGATAATCGCCGGGAATTATATATACAATCTTCCGATTTATCACTTTTAACGTAATTATCACATTTATCACATTTACCAACTCGTAATGTGGAATTTAATAAACGTTTGTTCCGATTAAGGGTTGTATATTTTATAAACTAGCCGGTAAATGTGATAAATATTCATTAAATTGTGACATGTTTAGTGGTGATTATGAATAATCACCGGGAGTTATATATGTTCGGCCGATTTATCACTTTTACCGTGACATATATACTAAATTACTTTCCGGTTTATATTTTCAGCTGATCTGTCTTTCTTTTCAATTTCTCTTTGTCTGAAAAAGGATGGAAGAGATGCGGGGGTTGAAATGTTGTCAGTCTTGTTAAACTAGTCAATAAGACCATCTACTACAGCAAATTCTCTCTCTCTCTCTCTCTTTATTTTTCTTCAACTAATCAGCTTATCTACTAGTCACGAAACTGTCCCAGAAGGAATGGAGAAAATATTATATTATTATATTAGATCTGATTCTGTGGAGGCTTCTTGTCTTTCGACTTTTCCGAGTATATACGGAAAAGTGTGGTGGATGGGGAAAAAATTTCTTCTGAACCCCTTTTTCCTCTTCTTTCTCATCTTTTTCCCTTCCTCCCTCCGCCATCCTTTCATCTCCTCTTTCATTCGTTCTTTTCAATGATTTACTCTTCGTCTACGCCTTCTTTTGTTTCGCAAATTTCTCTTCCCCTCTCTCTTCAACCCTTCTGGAGCTCGTTAATCAATTTTAAGCGAATTTTTTCCTTTTTGTCCAGCTTCGCCCACTTTGAAAAAATAAAAAAAATAAAAACGCCTTCGCACGAAATTTTCCTTCCCGCCCCCAGGCCTTCTCTCTTAAAGCCCTTCATTCCGTGAATTCGACAAAAAACCTTTTCAGACCCCCGACAACGAGAGAACCCGTCAAAAACTTTTCTCGAAAAAATTAAAACGAAAGAAATAAGAGGTCGTAATTTCTTGGGCCCGTTTCCCTTTTTCCTCTTCCTCCTTCTTCGTCTTCTTCCTTCTCCTTCTCTCTTTGGAAACATCGAAAAATTTTCTTTTCCAGTGGCCTACTGCCCTCGCCATCTTCGATTCTGTTTTTCTTTACTTTCGATGTTTCTGTCGCCTCTTTGTCTTGACTTGTCTCTCTTGTCTCTGTTCAGCAATCTACTAGTTTAACTTTAAGCTGTCTCGTGTTTTTAAACTTGACTACCTTTCTATCTCGCCTCCATTTCCTTCTCTATCTTGTTTACATTCTGGTTTAAGGGATGTGTCCCAAAAGTATCCGGAATCGGTGTTTGTAGTTGCTACTGCTGACTGCAGGGGCGGAGGAGTTGGTGAGAGGTTCTGTTCTGGAGAGATCATAAACTGATTTTGATTAAATGATTCTGAAACTATTCCGGGGATTTTCGGAACAAAAGTTATGTCATCCGGTTCCGCCAGATCTCTTTCCTCTCCTCCTCCGTCTGTCTGTTTGCTTTTGTTGAGCGATCTACTGTCAATCTTCTTGTCTTCATTCTGTCTTCTGTTTTGTTTTTAGTTCTCGCGTTGTCTTCTTCATTCTCATGTTTATCTTCTGGTTTATCGTCTCCTTCTTCCATTGTCTTCTTGCCTTGCTCATGGACCATTGTTTTGATTTTGTTTATCCCTTATCTTTACGCTGTCTTCTGTTTTTTTCTAGAAAACGATCAAAGAAAAAATAATTTGGAAAGTCCTAGAAAGATTGTGAACTGTTTTTGGACAAACCATTCTAAAACTCATTCCGGGAATTTTTGGAACAAAAGTTATATCATCCGGTTCCGCCAGATCTCTTTTCTCTCCTTCTCCTCTGTTTGTCTGTTTGCTTTTGTTGCGGTATCTACTGTTTATCTCCTTGTCTTTACTCTGTCTTCTGTTTTTGCACTCACCTTGCACCTTATTTGTCTTCTGGTTTATTGCCTGCTTCTTCTAGACTCTATTCTCATCTTTTCTTCTGCGTTTTTGTCTGTACTCGTCGACCTACTTGTTTTGATTCTGTCTACCTTCTAATTGTTTTTAGTTTTCTGTCATTTTTAGTCTTCGCCTTTACCTGCTTTCCTCTGTTGCTGATTATTTTGTCTTATTCTTGAATTTAACAGTTTTCGTTCAGTTTCTCCTCTTTTGTCGGTCACCTTTTTGACCTTCGATCACAATTCCTCTCGGATACATTAATGAGTATGCCTAGTTCTGAACTAGAAGATTCATACACGAATAGAACGAGACACTCTTGTGGACGAAAAATGGGGATAAATGGCCTGAGAAGGTGTTAAATTATGTTCTTTGATCTAATGGCTACCATTCCATCTTCCTCCTTCCATTTATCTTTCTTTATCTTTTGTCTTTCCTTTTATTGACACTAAATTCTCTTAACCCTCTTTTCTCTCAGCGTTTACTGTTTTCCCAACCTCTTTTATCCTTCAATCCTTTTATCTGTTTTGTAATTTCTACCTTATACTATCTATTAAGCGATAGAGAAAGACGTCTTAAAATCTAAATAGCACTTTCCACCCTCAGGATCGATACAAGCTGGCCTATTTATCTAAGGATTTCTTATCCGGACGTTCGTTTCGAATCCGCGATAACGGATTTCGAACGTGTGTTCGATGTGGCGGCAAGCCTATCTCTTCCTTTCTCTTCTTCTCTCCTATTCTCTTTCCTTTTTCCTTCCTCTCTTTCACTTTCTTTCCTCTCCAGTTTTTAATCTCCACGCGTTTCAATCCCATTTCACGGTTCAACGGATTCACTTTTTTCCTCCTTTCTCTTCATTTTCTCTTCGGTTTCCGTTTTCTCCGACTGTTCTCGTACTCGTTTCCTATTTTCCTCCCACTCGAAATTGTCGTCTGTCAACTTTCTTCCCCCCCCCTCCGGTTTTCCTTTTTCTCAAAGAAGAGTTAAACTCGTTTTTAAAAGGATTTAAGAGGTCGTTTCATCCCCCGGCGGGGGGTAGGTAAAGACCATGCGAGCGTGGGTGAGTCCTCGGGTTGTTTCCTCGGTCATTTCCATACAGCATAGCTCGAAGCTTGCTCTCGTCTTTGCTCTGCCATTTTTCAGCACTAAACTAGTTTCTGACATCGTTTGAGTGTTGCTCGTTCCTTCCCTCGTAGGATACTTCTAGGACATTGGGAACAGGGGTTTGAGAATTGAAAACTACGACTCGGAAAAACCATTTCCAGTTCTCTCTCTCTCAGAAAAATTAAATAAATAAACAGGAAATTTGGGAGCTATCAGCACGAAGATTCACAAATCTACTCTCCCTCTACCCCTACTACCCCTGCTACCCCCCCAAAAAATTGAAGACAAAAAAAATAAATTGAAAAAACATTTTTTTGCGTGAGTTCGGAAAATAGAAAAGAAAAATTTTCTTTTTTGTCGATTTCTTCGGAAACAAATTTCCCCGTCAGGAGGAAAAGTGGTTGGAAGGTGAAGAAGGAGGATGAGGGGTGAGGGGAGAAGAGGAGAGAACAATGAACAACAGTAATTCGAAAAATTAACGGAAATAAATGTCTTCACCGATGATTTCTGACCCCCAAAAGAAAAGAGATACGCAACAGGAGATTTTTTTTCCCTCCTTTTCTTCCTTTTTTTTAAAACTCTCTCTCAATATCCCTCCTCCTCCATCTCTCCTCTTTCGGTTTCTTTTCTTCTTCGTCTTCTTCCACCTCCCCGCAACCACCTTCTCACCATTTTGGACTCGAAAGGTTATAAAAACGTAATTTTTCTTTTTGTCGATTTTTGAGTTTCTCGTTATCGAGCTGCCGCCGCAGCATCTTCCCCTTTCCCCGGTCTTCTCTTCTTTCGAATGAAACTGTTTTTCTACTTCTTTCTGAAGGGAAAACGCACGCAGACACAAAAGGGAAATAGGATGTTCGCGTTTTTTTTTATGGCGGGTAACGTCGTTAACAATGAAGGAAATGACTGGGAAGAGGAGGATGAAGGAGGAGAAGGGAAGAAGAGAAAATGAAGGAAAAGGTGGAGGCAGTTGGTGAGGGAGGAGGTTTCTTGCGAAAGTTTCTCTTCCAAATTTCTTTATCGTTCTACTTTTAAGAAGCTTTCTTCCTTTTTTTCAATTTTTTTTTCTTTCTCGCTTTTTGGAAAATTAAAAAGTTTGTCGACTGGTTCGTGTGTTTGGGGTTAACTCTTCCTCCCTTTTCGTCTTTTCATTTCTCCATTACCTTCCTCCTCCTCCTCTTTTCATTTCTAAATTACCTCCTTGTTTTCCTTTTTGAATTTTTGGATCTTTGTGAGCCTAATTTTTTATTCTTTTCAGGTTTTCGTGTTATCGTGTCCTCCTCGGACTTTTCTTCAGCCTTTTTATCTTTTGTCTATAATCTGAATTAGTTTTGGGTCTTCCCTTTCCTCCTGAAAGGTTTTATTAATAGAAACTGTTAGAACAGCTTAAAAATTGTGTTCAGTCTTGTTACAGCAAGTTTTTCTCATATTTGGTTCTTTCGTTTGTTTGGAGAACCTAGAACTAATGATGCTCTGGAGGCTAATAGAAGATAGGTGTTACTGTTCATCAACTGCGACTGAAAAAGTTCTTTTAGCCTAATTTATTGTAAGATAACTAGACTTCGTTGGATAGTTTGGATAAGAAGAATGTTATATCACTTGACTAACTATTACGGTAGTAGAACATCTTATTCTCTCTTCTGTATTCCCTCTTCTTACTCTTTCCTTAATGTCATCTCACCCTATAGACTGTATCTTTGTTTATCCAGTTCCTGGAGCTAAGACACTGATCTATACCCTGGATATACAGCCCCTTTAGAGCCCGACCAACTACCTAATGCCCCCTCAGAAACAGGTGGCAGTTAGCAAAAATGGTTACTACCCGTGTCTACTGCCACGTTATTTTACAGGGATCAAATGGTAGTCACAGTCACAGGTGAGGTGAAAATTTTTGCGAGTGTTTGGTGATACTATATATAGAGTATGGGGAAGATGGTTGGGAAAGTTTTCTGACCAACTAAGTGAGAGTTGGAGTCTTTTACTCAAATACTTAAGCAGCCAAAAGTGATGATGATCAGGACTTTCCGGTAGACGTGATATACTTATTATAATATAAAAAGACGATACAAATAACTTAGGTTCATTTTGTTGCATGTTAGTGAACATTTTTTGACTCGTGATCGGACTAGAATTTATACTTATATGTCTGATGAGTTGTGCGCTGATTAGGATACAAACGATTTCGTGTAAATGCCGTAGTTTTCGCGATTAGGCAATTCACAGTACCTGAACTCAAACGGTCACTCAGTCGCTCATTCAACCGTTCGATATTATTCATCCTCGGAAAATACTATTATAATAATAATAACAGGTCACTGTTAGGATTATTGTGGAGATGGTGTGTCAATGAATATATTATTTTGATCAGGGATGAGCAACACGCGGCCCGTTGAACATAATTATGCGGCCCGCCAAGCATTTCTGAAATTCAATGTATTTTACCGACTTTCTTCCAACGATATATTGTTATATAATTAATTATAATAAAATGGTAGTTTATACTAAACCAAAACAATTTTTGTGACGAGTTACAGTTATTGGCGACTTCTTCAAAAATGCAGTACGAACGCCTTGTGTGTTCTGTAGTTGTTTGTGTCGCCTTCTGTCATACAATCAGTCAGACTGGTAAGCTGTAAACCAGCAATTTAAGCAATTCTTGTGTTTCTTGAAAGGCGTGAGTGCTATATTATTGTCAAAATGGTAAAATTAGAATTTTTTATTCAAAGTTTTCTGACAAATTTCTGCGGCCATCTGTTTTATGTGAGGCCCACCAAAAAATTTTAAAATTTAAATAGGGCCGATGATCAAAAAGGTTGCTCACCCCTGATTGAGGTGTACACAATCATATTTAATGCCATTAAAGGTGTAGCAGTTACATTACAACAACATAACCAACACTACTAGTTGATCACATCCAACACTGCTATATATAACACCCAAATCTATCCCGATCAGACAGTGATGGCCAACATACTGAGCTTTATAACTAAAGATCTGAGAAGTCCTACCAAATCATCTATTTGACCGTTACTAACAACCACAACTTAGGAAGTGGAGGATTAGGTCTTCCACCATTCAGTCTCCCCAAAACCTGGTGTTGTAAACTACCAAAACACCAAAATACCAACAGAAAGATTGTGAACTACAGGAACCCGTCTTTATGAACACAACACACCTCTTCATCAAGATGCTATGAAAACAGTTCCAACTCGACACGTGTCTGAAGATCCTTGTTACATCCCAGACAATGTCAGGAGTTATAGTATAACAAATAAACATCTGTGGTAGTATTTGATAGACAAATATGATGATATTAGCCATTTATATTAACCAAAGCAGCGGAGTCTCACTTAAAATATCAGACGATTTTAAAATCCCGCGAAAATTAAAAAAAATAAAAATGGATAGCCAATTAAAGGAATCTCAAAATTCTGGAGGTGTTGGAGAAAACAGGACAAACTTTATGAGTTAGGAAATCGTTTCGCCTTTTGTGTGACTTAGAAAATTCGAAAAAAAAATTCGAATTCCCTCCTCTAAAACGAGAAAAAACGGTTTTTCCGTTCTATGTCTCCTCCTCTTTCTCTTCTTGCGCTTCTATTTCCCGTTCCAAACTGTTTTTTCTTTCTTTGTTTTAATCTGAGCGCCGAACCGTTCTTCCGAATTGAAAATTTATGGCAATCAGTGAATAAAAATATAAAAAAAAGCTTCGGACGGGGTAGGGAGGGAGGGGGGAAACGGTACAAGAAAAAAAAAGTTTTGTTGGAGGATTTAATTAAATAAATCAAAAGTTTTCTCATTTATTGAACAACCCCAGTACATTAAAAGTTTCTGGCAAACTTCCATCAAATCTATCTTTCCTTTTCACTCCTTCCTCCGCCCCTGACACTCGGGTTTTGGCCCTTCTGCTTCTCCTCCTATTCTCTTTTTTCCTCCCCATCAAATGCGGACATTTGGGTTAAAACTCGGTCCGCCCATCCTCGAAAACCGAAGCCAAAGTTTTTACTTTAATGAAAGAAAAGATTTTTGGTTTCCCATCGGTTTCGGTCTATTTGCTTTCTACTCAAACCGTCATCTATCAAAGATGAAACTTTTTTGGGAGGTTTTGCGGCCAAGACAAAAAAGTTCATCAAGATTTGGGGTTTAGTACCTCGTTTTGTATGTTGGTCTCCTAGGAGATAATTCGTGGTTGGATCAATTGTTTGGTGTATTGCTTGTGGTGGGCGAAAAGACGGACAGTAAAGGAGGACACCTTTTGACTTTGTGAATTTTCACCTTCTCAACCTCTTTCTCGAAGCCCTCAACCTCAAACCCGGAAAGGTCGAAGAATTACGTAAATAACGGGAACCGAAACTTCGGTGATGGTTAATGAACCATTTACGCCGTCCTTTGGCCTATTTGAAGGAAAGTTTTTCAAGGTAGCGAGGCGGTCGATGTAATCAAAGGACGGAATGCCTGTTAACCTAAACGTCAAGCTACTGATTATCACGTGGTTGTCACCATCTGACAAGAGACAAAAGAATCCCCGACCTTCTGCCGCCACCTCTTGATAACAATTTGGGGAATCGGGTCAAGGCGATGATTCTCCTTCCACGTCCTTCAAATTCCGATTCTGTAACTCATCCAAAGTTTTTCCTTCACACCACCCTCAAGTGTAGCTACTATCCTCAGGTGCATTCAAACTCGAATAAAAGTTCTGAAAGGGTAGGTAGATGTTAACTACCTGAGGGTACCACCAACTACAGAAGGTGAAAGACGCTTCCCTGATTGAGGAAGTTATAGTTACAAGTTCGAGCTTTTGCTAAAGTACAGAGTTAGACTAACAACTACAAGTTGAAAGACATGAAGACATCAAAACAGGAATGATTGGTGTCCTACCTTCCATTTGCTACTATTTCCCGTCGTGTCCGCACAGAGAAAAAAAGTTTTCAAAATGATTTCCTTCCTTTTCTAACTTCCGTCCGCCATATTCTCTCTCACTTTTCCCGCTTTCACAAAGGAATAACAAAGATAATTTCGTTTCGGTTATTTGCGACTCGAAAATTTTCCCGCTTTGTAGGGCCCAAGAAAAGAAAAATCGGGTTAACGCCCACGCGTTCACATGTCACCGTAAAAATGTTTAACTTTGTTTATCTCGTTACCGTTTTTCTATTCTCCTCCATTCTCCTCCTTTCTCATCCACCTTTTCCTCCCTCCTCCCTCCCCGTTCACCGCCTTCTTCTTTTTCCTCGTTGATGTTCCCGCTTTTATAAATCGGCAAAAAACAACAAACGATCCCGGTCGCGTGTGTGTCCTTTGTGTGCTTTTTTTGACTATTTTTTCGTCATCCTCATTGTCTTTGGTAAACAAAAGAAGTCGGAACAATAATAAAAGGCTGTCAAAAAAAATTTTCCCATTGATTTCGTCACATGAGCGACGATTCGAAGAGAGAAAAAAACCAAATGGCCGTCGAGATCAAAGGCGTTTGACGTTCGCTGTCTTATTTTTTGTTTTGTTTTCTTGAGCTTTTTTGTCTCTCTTTCTATCAGGCTCACCTTTTATCCCTTTGAATGGTTGATGCCTCTCTGTTTTTAGTGTTTTTTAACAGCTTAGAAAATGTTCTTCCTCATTGGATATCTCTCTTCCCTCTCTCTTGGCCACCTGTCGGATAAAGGTTTACGTAATCTTATTTGGGAGGTTTCGTAATCCCATAACGTTACGTGGGCACACTAACGTGAAAGCTCTTTTAAATGTTTTTTTGATGACGTTACCTCAAACGAAAATTTTTATTTACGCCTCCAAAAATTTTGAGCTTTGTAAATTCAACCCAATTTAAGAAAATTCGACAGCGGCGTTGTTCTGTCCATAAATAATTCCCCCAGTAGTCGACGTCAGAGATTCTGAGTTGATATAGTATCAGCCAATAAATAATTTTCTAGAGTTTAGTTTTGAAATGATGCTTTACAAAATTATAATATAACAAAACCAGCCGGTAAATGTGATAAATATTCAGCAATTTTTTGTGAACCAGTAGAACTAACATACATACGTACCGGTAAAACTGATAAATCCGACGAATAATATGCTATTTCCTTGGATAATTCATAATCGCCAACCAAACTTGGGAAATGTGACAAATCACTGAATATTTATCACGTTTACCGGCTAGTTTATAAAATACCCAACTCTTAATCTGAGAAAAGGTTTACTAAATTCCCCACTACAAGCTTAAAATTTTATAAATCAGCTCGTAAAAGTAATAAATTTGTTGATATGTTACGGTAAAAGTGAACAATCGGGCAGATGTAAATGTAATTTTTAGGAATTATTCGAAATCGCCAAATAAATTCGTTAAGGTGAGAAATCACTGAATATTTATCACATTACCCGGCTAGTTTAGTAAATGTTTAACTGTCGAGTAACGTTTTTGAGTTCATCACCACAGCTTTAAAGTTTTATAAACCAGCCCGTAAAAGTAACCAATTTGTTAATATGTTGCGGTGAAAGTGAATATTTATATACTCTCCGGCGATTATTCAAAATCACCAATTAATATTGGTAAATGTGACAAAGTACTGAGTATTTATCACATTCACCGGACCACTCCCAAAAATCCAACTCATAATGGGGATTGAATCAAAGTTTTGTCACATTACGAGTTGAATATTTTATAAACTAGCCGGTAAATGTGATAAATATTGTCACCTTTCCTCATGTATTCGGTGATTGTTGAAAAGTTCGTTCACAGTTACGAGTTGAATCAACCGCTTAGATTGCTTGTCTTTTGTCAGAAAAGAGACAGAAGCTCAGCATGTGAGTATACTTTTATTAAAGTAGCCATTACGAGTTGGAAGTTCTATAAACTAGCCGGTAAATGTGATAAATTTTCATTAATTTGTCACATTTATCAAGTTAAGTGATGAGTATGAATAATCGCCACGAATTATTCGGTCGATTTATCACTTTCACCGCATTAGACAACCGCTTTTCCCAACACCGCCACTGCAAGAGATATAATATCTTTAGAGTATAAAACAAAAATTATAATATTTCATCGAAAAATGGTTTCGGGCAGAGAAAGACCCCGAATATCGGGAAATATATGAAAATTAATTTAACGCGGATATAAATCCTGTCTCCATTATCAAAGTTTCACTCATGAATAAATCCGACTTTAACCACGACAGCATTCCTGTAGTTCACTATATAGCGGCTATATTTAGAAAAATAAAAAGGTCTGTCGTTATGTCGTCATTTGGTGTTTGTGACTCTGGGTGTGTGGTGTGTGTTCGTGTCTCACTTTGACGTTCTTCACCTTTTTCTTTCTCACACGAACCAAACCAGCTCGTTTGTTTGACTGTTTGCCACATCGATCGATTAAAAATAGTTTGGTCTATGAATTAGTTATGGGGATCCCGTCAAAGTGATCGATTTCCGGTGGACAGCCGATGTGTGTAAATATCCGAAAGGGAGGAATCGTGTGTGACGTTAACACAAGAGACACATTGTGACTGTTTGAAAGCACAAACTGGATCAATTAATTGCTGTGGACAGCTCTGCTGATTAGATGGTGGGCAGAAAATAACGCGGAAAAGGAAATCAGAAATGAAAAACTTGGAAAAAAGATAGAAATTGAGGAGAAGAAAGATGAGAAGGGACATAAAAGTAGATGAAGAAAAGATGGTGGGAGAGGCATTAACACGGGAATAAAAAGAAGATGAAAAGTTCTGTCACCATTTCCTGAACCTCCTCCCGCTCGTTGAAAATTTTTCTTCTTCCTACCATTCGTCCTCTTTTCCATTCCTCCTCCACCGCCTTCTCTTTTCACCTATTTCATGAAGGCAATTTTATTTCCACCCCCACCCCACGAGACATGTTCGAACTCCTTGACGTTCCTCTGCCCCCGTAAATTTCAGCCTCCAACGCGTCTCGTTTTTCTTTCTTTTTTTCCTTCCTTTTCACCTCCTCTTCCCCTCTCCTCCTCTTCTCTTTTAATGGCGTTCGTGACGATTTTCCAAATCCCTGAAATTTTCCCCTCATAAAGGGAGAGACATTTATTGGACCTAAAAGCTCTCGAATATTCGTTTCGACCATTTATTTTACGAGGGCAGCTCTCGTCTTGTTCTTGTCTTCTCTATCCTCCTCTTCTTCTTCCTCTCTTCTTTCCTTACCACGTTTCCCTCCTCCTCCCCTCCTCTTCTTATAAAAAGTAATAAAAACATCCGAAAAGTAATTTTTTATGTCGAAGAAGTTGAGTATGTCGTTGGTGAAGACAGCTCGGGTTGGCCTCCTTCTCGTTTCTCTTTCACCATTTCTCTTCCTTTCTCTACCTCTTCTTTGTTTAATTTCCTTTTCCGCCTTCTTCTTTTTCTTTCTCTTTATTATTTATTGACTGTTACATCTCCTCACTCACTTCAAACATTTGTCTAACTTTCCAACTCCCCGAAAATGTGCCTGAATGATTCTTCCTCTCAAAACTGTCACTATTGCGACGAGACACACCGTCTTCTCTTAATCCCAGAGACAGATCTCAATTATAAAAGCAATAATCTAATTAGAGAAAAGAGAAAAGTAGAAGAGAAGAAGGTAGAAAGAGGGGAAACTGGGTGAAAACTCCTCCGGTTTCCTCTTCCGTCTTCGAATCCCCTTAGGTCGGAGACAGCGACATTATAATTCGACTCACAGCCTTCTTGCAGCGAATGCAAATAAATCTATTTAACCTTTTTGTTATCTACCAGAGGCCAGTTTAAAGGGGTGAGCAGATCGAGGTCGAACGGATGAAGAAGGAGGTGGAGGAATGGAAGTCGGCGTAAGAAAGACAAGCGGGAAATGAAGAAAGTTGAGGGATTTCGGTTCTTCCGGGATTTGTGTAAACTTTGAATCAAAGAGTTTGCCAGAGAGGAAGAGAGGAAGTTCTTACTCCGAAGAAACTGGACCACGTTTTAGAAGAAGAAAAACGAAAGACAGAGAGATGAATAATCAGATAAAGCCTTAAGATTCCTCCTCATTCTCTCTTCCTAAAAATTTTCTTTTTAATTTATCAACCCCTCCCCCACCACCCCTTCACCATAATCGTTTTCTCCAAATTGTTATTTGCAACCATTCCCACAGCAAACTGTACAATAAAAAAAATTTTCCTTCTTCTTCCATTTCTTTCTCTTCGCGGGCCATTAAATTCAATTTCAGTCATTCAGTTAATTAATCAATTCATGTTTAATTACCCGAAGCCTCGATGAGTCCAATGATGATAATGGTGATGATGATGATGATGATAGTGGTGGTGGTGGTGGTAGTGACTTTTTATAATTATCCTCGACAGAATGCTGATGAAAATTAGAAGGAAGGAGAGATGAGGAGTCATCAATCCACTCGAAAAGAATGAAATTTTAGAGGAGTTTGGAAGGAGGAAGAGCTGAAAGGGCGAGATGGGGAGGGGGTTGTCACAAGTGCCTCGAAATTGGATCAGATTAAACCTGTGATAACGATTTTGGGCAAAATCCAATTACACAAGAGACGGGATTTATAAACATTTTAAAACAACAGCAAAAAATCGATTAGAAGAGGAAGGAGTGACACCCCCACGGTGGTAGTAGAAATCATCACAACCAGATTTTGGGTACCACTACCTCTACCTCCCAAAACCATAACTTGGCCCAATAAAAAAAGACGACAGTCCTAGTGCCACGTCACTATCTCAAATACCTGCAGACGACCTAATTTACTATCTCACGCCATTGGCGCCGCCAACGTATCACGTGTTCGTTTTCATGACTGTTTTCGATCATCTTGATTGTCATGACGTCAGCACTCGCTTGTTCCCAATGGTGTAGGTCAAGAACTGGCTCATAGAAACCGACTTCCGCGGGGGGGTCTGTAGCTATTACTCGAATTATTGTAATTTAAAAACCGTGTAAAACAAATCTCCGCACAAATCGAGGGACAGGTGTCAATCAAACGAAATTCTCATTCTGACAGTCAAGATGGCGCCTTTAGAAAATGAGGAAAACCTTTCTAAAAAGGAAAATTTCTTTTTTATTTCTCAACGGGGAGGGAAAACACCCGGAAATGGATTTAAGAAAAGTGAGAATTTATGTTTGAATAATTAAGGGATGAAACGGTTGGAAATGTAAATAAAATGGCAGCTTCCTTTAATAAGAAAAAAAAGGAAGAAAAACAAGACAAGACAAAAAAGGAGAGGAAAAAATTCTCAAATGTCGGAACGAAGAAAATTCAATTTAAGAAAATGGGACAAGGAAGAGGAAAAGGAGGAGGAGGAGAGGGGGTGTGAATGTGGAAGTGAGAAACAGCGGAAGAAGGGCTTTTAAAAAGAAAGAAAAAGGAGAAGGAAAAGAAACGATTTTCGTGGACGCTTTTAAATTTAAAAGGTTTGTCTACGGACATTTCGAAAGCTTTGTAATTTTGCAGGTGATTGCATCTTTGGCCGATAAAGGTTACGAAAGGTTTTCTAAAACGAGTTCAACGAACATTCTCGCCCAATCGAAAGTATATATTATCTGTATAAGGTATATATTATTATTTATATTTCGTGGTCGTTTTATAGAATTTTTAACTACAGTGATTTTAGTAGGTGCTAAACCGCTGAATCGCCATTTAAGTGTGTAGGAAGTAACACAATCGGAAGGAAAACTGTAAACAAAAATTCAGCGTATTGGCTAGTTGTAGGTGCTGGTATCATCTGTGTATAAGCAAGACATGGGTCATACAGTCTCTCCTCTTTTGGGTTAGTTTCTAGCCCAATCATGAGGTAGGGAAGGAATATATATCGTAAACCTCGGTTTTGGGAAGATGAATAGTTCACTTAATCGAAACTACCTGTACAAAATTTTCCTTCTACCTCATTTTATTCTCTCCTCACCTACTACCCTGACCCTAATACCTCCTCTTACCTTTCCTACCCATACTTCCCACTTAATATCAAACCTAACATCACTTCTGGCTTCTGTATCCGCTTCTGAGACTAAAACGCCGGTCTGTTCTCCAGTCAAAATCCTTCTCACAACTAGACCAACGACAAGGTGTCTCGTACTTGAAGACAGGTGGTAGTCAGCAGGGGTTTAAAAAAATTTTCCAAAATTGTTTTAAAGAATTTAACACTGTATATACAGTTAAACACTAAGAATCACCAATTTACTACATAGGAACTGACATGATAGAAAAGGAAACTGTAACAAAAAGCCGGCGCATTGGCCAGTTTTAGGTGTTGGTATCATCAGAGTAGAAGCGAGACATGGGTCATACAGTCTCTCCTCTTTTGGGTTAGTTTCTAACCTAATCATTAAGCAAGGAGGAAGTACGTTTGATAAACTTCAGGTTGGGAGAAGAAGAGTTTCGCCTAATCGAAACTAAAGGAACCATCTATATTAATATCATATTATAATTTGAGGTCGTTTTGAAGAACTTTTAACTACAGACACTAAGACTATCCATCTTGGTATACAGAAAGTAATATAATCCGAAAAGATACTAAAAGAAAATCTGATGTATCCAAGTTTTAGCAGTTGACTAACGAGTAAAACTTCAGCAAACCTTGCCACTTCTCGACATCATACCGGAAGTACTGGACTTACCAAAAACGTGGTAAATCGTCGAAAACGTTTGGCGATGAGTCCTAGAAACAAAGACAGACGACGAGCGACCGACAAAGACAGCCAAGAAACAAAGGGAATAGAATGACTAGCATCTCTACCTCTTCTCCTTCTTACAAATGGCGACTAGAAACCCAAAAGAGAGTTCTAGAGAGTTGGAGGGAAGAAATATACAGTAAGTACAGTACAATGAACAGAACAAATAGGGTAGAAGAGGTAGGTTGGACCTAAAAAAGAATGATTGACGCAGGTAAAGTAAACGGTTTCAGGGTGATTCATACTTACGTTCTTTTCTTTACCTGTCCAGTAAAAAATTTTTTAAGTTTGAGGCATACAGTTAAAAATAATTGTCTATATTTTGCAAATGGGTTAAGATACTCTTGTAACAAATGAAATACAACCATAACCTTGAGAGCTTGAAAACAAAGAAGGAAGTACGTGTGTTAATTCGATCATACCTTCACTCAGACAAATGTACCAACATTAGAAACGAAACAACATCCGCCTGTCTAAACTTATATACATTCCCACCAATAGTTTCTTACCAATCAAACGTAACATAATATTACTGCAATTTTTTGAACTCAAGGTAACTGCCAAATTAAGACAGAAACTATACCTTCGGGGGTGTACCAATTTCATTACAGGTAGAAGAAAGGGGAAAGACAGACAAAGAGGACGCGATATAGGGGAACAGCACTGTAAAGTCAAAGATGAGTAACTCATCAAAGGTCGGAAGACTACCCCATGAAAGGCGGTTCGGTGGGCTTTCCCAGGCGTCACTCTCACGACATTGAAACGAAGCGGAAGTTGAAGCATCGGATGAATGAAAGAAAGGAATTTCCGTTCTTACCGCCCCGGTCTAGCGACTTCGGCCTTTTTCCTCGGACCTGAGTTCTCAGGAATCTCAATACCGAGGCTTTGTGAGATGTGACGAGAACAAACGTGATTACGAAAATGGCCGATCGCCATTCTGAACCAGTACAGAGACGAAATGACGGTGGGTCATTACTCCCAAATTATTTACTCGATTCCCAATCACTAACGTCAATCACCTCACGCTTGAAGAAGACTGCGGAGGAAAAACAAAACAAATAGCGAAGAGGGACAGGAGAAATCTTCCCAACAGCTAAATCTTGATTATGAACATTAATAGGTCACCAGGAAGAACAGTACATCCAAAATGGTGGATGAAGAGGCTTTGAAACTAAAAACACCTCCGCTGATCCAGTCCTTCTTTCCTATAGATGGGTTTGTCTGAATGAACGACAGGAACATCCGCTGATTATACAACTTTCAATCCTTCACTCACCGAATCCTGTTGTTTGGCCCTTGTCTAAAGTGTTAACCGTTCGAAACTCAAAAAAAGCAGAAAAGAGGAATAATAAACGAGAGAACATAAAACATGTGTCAGACGGATATGAATCATACACAACGCTAAACAAAATTTTTGTGACGAACGTAAAAAATTATTTTCGAGCGTTAGTGAACGGGCGAACGGGTCTGTTCTTCTTTCCCGAGTCCCTTTTCCCCATTCCAAGGAAACTAAACAATCGGAATGAAGATTTATTAAGCGATTGAATTAAAACTAACTTCCACCTCCTTAAAGTTTTGTGTTTTTGATGTTCGATACAGTAAAAGCTGTAAATTCACAAAGGGTGTGGATACAGAGACAGTGGATGGGGTGGGTAGTTTGTTTAGTTTATAGTCTTTATAAGCATCGTTGTCAGTATTAAAAGAATGTCAATATACAATCACCGTGAGTACGGAACTGGAACTGTATAGAATTTTGTAGTCGAGTTTTGAATATTACGTTCTTGATGAGGGAAGATGAGACGCCGTAAAAAGACAGAAGAGAGCTGAGACAGGGGAGAGGATTCGCTGTTGTAGATGGTTGTACTGCAGTCGAGGATGAAAATGAAAACAATCCTCGAGGCGGAAAATTGGAAAATGGAAAAAGAAACCAGGAGAAGGGTAAAATGAGAGGGTTTTCCAGGAGATAAAGGAGGAGGAGGAGGTGGAAAAGGAGAAGGAAGCAGACGAAGAAGAAGAAGAAAGAATTGTAAATAAATAAAGAAAAGAAAAAAAGAAAGAAATTTTCTTTTTTTGGAAAGTTACCAAAGAAGCGGAAACTTCATCTGATAAATACGATTTTGCCAAGGATGGAAAACCGGAAACCGGTGCCAGAAAACTTGAAACGGAAAAGGCTTTTCCATGCCAAACCTCTTTTTACAGTGTTACGTGACCTTTTGAGTTCCTCCTCCTCTCTACACTCACCTCTTCCACCTTCCTTTCGTTTCGCTTTCTTCCTCCCAGCCCTCCCTCTCTCCCCTGGAAACTTTTTTTTTATTTTCAAATTTTCTTTTGATTAACTTGATCCCAACAAACGCGATCCAAAAACTTTTCCTCCTCCTCCACTTCCCTCCTTTGGATCCGTCTTTCTACGCCCCCGACACACTGCCTTCCATTTCGTTTCCTTCTTTGGTTCGGACCTCGACTGAACTAAGACCCGTCGCCGCCATTTTTCTTTCAGTGTTACGCCAAAACATGTCGAGGCCTTGAGGAGCTGGCGTCGAACGGATTTTGATTTACCGAAGGATTTTCCCTCTCATCTCTCTCTCTGTGTTCTGTATTCGGGGCGGAGGGAAGTCATAAATTTATCGGAAGGAAAAGTTTACTTTAAAATTGACATTTCTGTTGGCAATAAACAAGAGCATAAGTCATCACGATTCGACAGAAACCTAAAAAAAGCAGAAAACATTCTTTAGATTAGAGAGAAAAAGAGAGAAGGAGAGAGAGGAGAGAAAGGAAAACAAAAACAATCTCCATAACCGCAATAAATGAACAAAAGGAAAATTTGAAAAGTTTTGAGAAAAACTTTGAAAATATTAGTTTTTTGAAATTTCTCCCCTTTTTCCGTTTGCGTCTGCGCAGATGAGCCGAACAACGGATAAAAGTTTTTTTATAACGAAAACAAAATCTGTATATATATACTAAAAAAAAAATTTTTATTCCCCAATAACCCCCCCATCGCTAACTCTGATTTGTGTTCTCATTGTTCTCAATTCCCCACCGCCCGATAAGCAAAATCTTACCTACAGGAAAAGAAAACTCTAAGACACACTCACAACAGCAATAACTTGTCTAATATTAGAGAAACTGTAGTTTTGATTTATTTAAAAATCAAATTCCGGGACTATTTTTCAATTAGAATTTCCCAAGATGCTGTTCTGTATAAAACTGTGAATAATCAAAGGTGCTGTGGTAGCCGGAGGACCACAGCGCGCAGTTTGAGGGTGACTGAATTACACTAAATGTAGTGAAAGACTGAGGCGCCAAGAATATCCCAAATTTATTACCAAACTTTGGAATTTTTGTGGTGTTCCGCTGTAGGTTTTGCGGTCGACAGTTCGGGAACCGCTGTTTTAAAGGGAAACATATATAACGAAAATTTATGTTTCTTCAGTGAGGACCGTTTGACCGCTAGGGGTTGTTCTTTACTTTCTTTCTTTCTACATGTTTCAGTCATGTGACTCGCGTCTGTCTACTTTTTATGGTTTTGTGAACCCAAAAGGAGGTTTTATACTGAACACACTTCTTAGACTGCTGTTGGGAAGGAGAAGGAGGAAGGAAGAACACAATGCTGTAGAAAACTGAAGTTAGCTAAACTCAATATACAAGAAAGCGACTGTATGAAATTGCACTTTGCTGTTTGAAGCGGATATAGGCTAACCACTAGATAATCCAACGAACAGTAGTAGCTTTTATCTACTGCTGTGTTGAGGTTGTAAACTCTAGGCGCTTCCTCTTATTTTACTGTTGCGAACAACGAACACAATGCTGTAAAAAACTAAAGTTAGCTAAACTCAATATACAAAAAAGCGACTGTATGAAATTGTACTTTGCTGTTTTGAAGCGGATAAAGGTTAACCACTAGATAATCCAACAGACACGAGTAGCTTTTATATACTAGTGTGTCGAATCGGTATACTTTAGGCGCTTCCCTCTTATTTTACTGTTGCGAACCCGAACACAATTCTGTAGAAATTGAAATCAGCACAACATGATATAAAAGAAAAGAACTGTACGAAACTACAGTAGATGCAGTTTTTTAAGTAGATAAAATTTTACTATTACATAATATAACAAACACGAAAAATAAAACAGACCAACAAGATCACAAACAAATCAAGCCCAAATGGAGTGGTCTCTTGTGTCTTATGTTTCTATATATTGCTGTAGCTACCTCCTCACTCTCTTTCAACAACAGCGCTCTCTATCAAATTACAAAATACCCGAACCTTTAACCACTAACACGACAGGATCTCAAAATAGGTTAAACAGAAAAAAAGATTAAATTACAGGGGCCGAGAGAAGCGTGTTATGGAAACTTATTATTATAGATAATTTATTCTGTAGATAAAAAAAGTGTGAGGAAGCATTAATTAAATTATTGATATGATTAGTATATATAGATAAAATTAATTAGTGGAAAAAGGTGAGATTTATGGAATTGGATATTGGTGGAACTCTTGCGGGCTCCGCCATTTTTTCTAATTACTGTTTCGTAGCCATTAACAAGTTTTCCCAACTTTTTCCCCGTTTTTATCGGGTAATTTTGTCGAACATTCGAGAAAATTGTCGATGGAAATTCCCTACAGCGAACGGCGACTTTGGCTTCCTCGAAAGATTTTCATTTTGTTTCCTTCGTTAATCCAGTGAAAAGCGCGTTTTCATTTTTGTTTTTAATTTATGAACCGGAAGTTAAACCGATTCCTAGATTCGTGACGACTCAACCGTGTAAATCGAAGGAGAAATGTCGATTAGAAAATCGATATTTCGAGTTATCGAATTTTTATTTTATTTTTGATTTTGAAATCGTGGGATTGGTAGCCTTCCTCAAGAATTGGTTTCTTCTTTCGGGTGTCATCTTTGTATTCCGTTCCTGTTTCCTGTTGTTTAGGTTTTCTTTTTCATATCTCAAATACTGTATCTTCTACTGTCTTTATCTTCTTTTCGTTTGTGTTTATATATTTATTTATCGATTTTTTACTTCTGATTTATTTGTTCGTTTATTCACTTTATATATATTTGATTTTATTTATCTACTTATTTATTTCATTCATTCAGCTTAATAATTTATTTTATTTTATAACGTCTTTATATATAATAATTCTCAGGGTATAACTCATTTATACTTTACTCAGTCAGGGTAATAAATTAGCATGTTTTCAAGGGCCTCGACTGTAAATATCAAATTTATTGTAATATCATTTATCTATCTATTTATCTACATGTTTATTTATTTGTAAATTCATCTAGTAACCTGTTTCGAAGTTTATTTATTAATTTATTTAAGCTCACTGATGTTTGTTTATTGTTTAAGTTATATATTAGCAGATATTGTTAGATGCTTATCTATATTACTCTATGTCTGGGACGCCATGTTTGTTTTTGCTTCAGCTTTTGATTATTAATGACGTTTACTATTACAATATATATGTATTACTTTTACTAATTAGTAGATAATTTACTAGTGGCCTAACAGTTTGGCGACGGTTTTGGTACTGTAGACCGAAAATTGGAGCTGTCGCATTAGTCAGTCCAACTGGACAACATTCAAAAGGCGCAATGATCAAATGCATGCTGTAGGGACTGAGATAAAAGATCGCAGCAGGTCCTTCAATACAAATTTACAGGCTTCAAGAGGAAAAGTTTTTGCGGGCGGGAGGAGATTAGAGGAGACAGATACTATAAATTACAAGTTTATGGGAAGGAATGGACCAAACTAACAGCCAACCACTCAAGATACAAGTGGCCAACATACAACACCAATGAGGTGTGCGATCTCCAGATGGCAGAAAGCTTAGAGCATTTCTTAGTGGTTTGTTCAGCTTACACCCCACTACGCCAGGCTCATCTCGGTGGCATATTGTTAGAAAAGGCGACAACGGAGTCCAGTTTGTGCTACCTACCATCAACAAAATGGGACTCTGCACAGCTTTCGATTCGTGTGTGAAGCTCTCAAACTAAGGAGCATAATTTTAAACGAGTAAACCACCGTAAATTTGTTTATATTTATATTAAATTTAAATATTATATTTATATTATAGTGGTTTAAATCCTTTTTTCACCCTTTTTTGGGGTAACAGGATGCGAGAGGAGGATTCGAACTCCTATAGTCGAGAATTTAACCACTACAGCAGGCCTCCCGCCGTTGTATTTATATTATATCATATTAGTAGATACTGAGTTATAGTATGGTTTGTTCTTTGTTATTATTTGACCTCTGTACTTCTTTTTCGGCCATCTTTCTGTTTCTTTTTGTCTGATTATCTCACTGTATAGTTTTTAGTTTTTTCAAATTTTGCTGTTTGAATTGTTTCAAACCGTTGAGTTTTAAAACTATAAGGATTTCTGATCCAACTGTAAAACGACCCACAGGAATAGGAACTTAAGCCCATTTTGAAGACTGCTGTTTGAACAATAGCATCCACGATAATAACTCTTTTAGAGTACCAATCCTCTTTAGCTGTACTAATTCCGAAGGAATAACCCAGTTGGGTCTCATCCCAACATACCACTGTTTCTATTTCTGTCTTCTTCATCTTCTTCCTCTTCTATTTTCATTATCATTTCTATTTCTCATCTTTCTTTTGTTTTATTTTCCTGTATCCACTCTTCCTACCATTTCATCTCCTATCATTCTTCCTTCTCTGTGAGTTTGTCTCTCTTTCTCCTCCACGAACGTCAAACTGGGTTTCCCAATTTGTAAACTCGTTTCGCGCGTAAATCACGTCTCCATCATTAAAAAAATCTTTTAATTAGTTAATTAATTAATTGATAAAAGGAGATAAATCACCCAATTAATTTTTTTAACGGTTCTCTTAATTATCCTAATCTTAATTTACTGCTGCCACGTAAAGACGTTTCGCTTTAATTAATAAACTCCGAGAAATATTTTCCCTTTTTTCCCCCGAGTTGAAGAAAATGAAAAAGTTCCCGCCAAAAATAAAAGAAGGAAGACGTTTTCACTGAAATCCGCCGTTCGCCATCTTCATTCCTGTCGGAACAAAAAAGGGAAAAGAAAAGACTTGTTCCAACTGACAAGTTTTTGCTTTCTTTCTAATGAGCGTGCATGCGTGTGTGTGGTAACCGGAAACCCACGAACGGTTTGAAACTTTAAAACGAACTGTTTCCGGAATTTTTGGACTTCCTGACAATTTTTCTTCTTTTCAAATATAAAAGTGGGGTTTTCGTTTTCCTCGATTTTTCTTCTTATTTTGACTGCTTCGTGAAAACACGACCTTTCATTTCCAGCAGAAATGTCAAAAATGGGAGCGATCACTTGAACTTGGATTTGTATCCGTTTTGTTTGGTCGACGGCATTCGAATTCTTGGGAGTTGAGTCAACCTGAAACTTTTTCCTAGAAAAGAGAGTGATCCAATGGAAACTAGAAGGAAAGATATTGGAGGAGACAGAATTTTGGTTGGAGGACAAACCATGCACGCAACTATTAACCCTTGCTAGTGGGTAGTTTCACACTCTCCTACAGACCAAGGAAATGTCCTGATCACTAAGAACCTCCCCTCAAGTCAGACCTAAGAAATCGAAGAGTGTGGGACAACAGCAGAGACATATCTTCCCGGGTGGATGCCAACCTGATTCGCTTATACAACACTACAGCAGAAATCATCTCTGTGGAATCTTCCTCAGAACTTGATAAGAATATCTAGCCAAGCTGGGGGTTGAGATATATAGGAGATCGTCCTAATGGACACAGTTTATATCTTTAGGTGGATGCTGTGGATGCGCACATCGTCCCTCAGATCTTGAGGATGCTGATTGCATTCTGAAACATTTTGGAACGTCCTGTTTATAGGTGAACTATACACTAAGTAATTCAAAACTATATTTATACAGTAGTTGAGTTTTAATCCTGTTTTTCAGTCTCTTGAGTATAACAGGATGCGGCAGGAAGATTTGAGCTCGCGACTGTAATTTCTTATTCTGGCACTTAAACCATTACACCACAGACCTCCCGCATATTTATACAGTATAATTTTAACAAGTAAACAAACATCTATACCTACCTTATTAACCAACACTTCTGACACTGTTGCCAACTTCTGAACAGATGTCATCCACAGTAGTTAGATATATATAATAATAATTTATCTCTGATTGTATATCTTTCTCGGATGTTACAATATCCCCTTGTACTGTATACATTTATATATAAAATATAATATAATGAATTATATATTATTTATACTATATATACAGTATTTAGAGGAGCTAATTATGCTACAACTAGATATGTATTAATGTATAACTTTATCAATAAGCATACAAGGAAAGTAGAATCAATGAACGATGATTATAATATCAATGTAAATAAGCAAATAAATAAAGTATTCACGGTCATATAGGTACCACAATAAGTTAAATAGATAAAAAATTAACCAAAGAAATAGATAAATAAGACTAAACTAAGTTAACATGATAAGAATAATTAAATAAATAAAAAATGAGGCCAATGAAGTTAATGTAAATGCATAAATATTTTATGTAAATATAAATAAATAGATAAATAATATAACATTATGTATATATAATTTGGTGGGTGTCTTCAAAGCCGTTTATACCACTAAAAACTTTATTTCCCCACCGCCGAAAATTGAGTCGTTTTGCGGGCTCCCCACCTTCCTCTTACGAGCCAAATCCGGGGAAAATCCCAGGAAAAAGTCCAACAGGCTCGGGCCATAAATCAGCAAATCAGCCGAATCGTTTACTCGTGGAAAATTTACAAATTTCGCTTTCCACCCCCCTTACACTTCCGCTTCATCCCCCGGCTCCTTCCTCCTCCGCTATTCGAATCCGATTTTTTCTCTTCCTCTCTCTCTTCCTCTCCTTTCCTTCTTTTCCACCTGTTTCGTTCCCCTGAACTTTGCAAAATTTTCTTGCGAAAAACCGAAAATTCTTTACTCTTTCGCGTCAACGGATTTCTTCTCCTCCACCCCCATCGTTTCTTTTCTTTCTCCCTGTCTCTCTCACCCCGTTCACAATAAATTTATATTAAAATTTATGAGTTTGATAAAAGCCTCGAATCATGTGATCCAACTATTTCGACCTTTTCTCAGTCTCTCCAAAGAGGAGGAACGGAAGGTTGAGCGGAGGGGGAGGAGAGGCAAAGAAGAGTAAGGCAGAACGTAAAAAGAGAGAGAGTGCTGTTGGTGATGGTGGTGGTAGGGAGGGGGTAGAGGAGAGCCTCTTTCCGTTTTGCTCTCGAAGGAAACTTTTTAACAGAAATTAAATTAAACGAAACGTGGGAGTTGCAGGCGAGGTTCTCACGCGAAAGCTCTTGAAAGACCGCCAAAAGCCTGACAGACAACATTTACGATAAGCTCGAGAACTTCTTCAATAAATCGATGTTAAAACAAAAAAAAAGTTCTCGAGTGTCGATTCCTCGAATCCGGTTCATTGTTTCTTTAGCTAGAATCGAGATGAAAGGTTCTGGTAGAAGTTCCGTTTGATCGTTTAACCCTTTTGCACTCGAGAGGTGACTCTCACTCACCACCTGATTGATTTGACGCGGTAATTCAATATGCGACCATCCTTGTCTCTGTAGAACTGGGTTCCTAAATTCTTTTCACAATTTTAAGCTCCGAGAAAGGATTTCATCAATGACAGCATCCAGTTGCTGGTTTGTTCGCACGCAGGACCTCCAGTGCAATGGGCTAAACATCACATTTTTCGTCAGCTTTAGTTTTGATCTGGCCCTCGTCAAGTCTGGTTTCTCCTCGGCCACAGTAGTCTAGTAGTTGTGTATAGTCTCATGATTGTCTTGATTACAGTATAATTTTATATATTAGACTCATATTTCTTTAAATGGAGATACGAATTTCTGGTGGGACATTAGTCCGCAACCAAGAACTGGTCTGCTGATTCGGTATAACTTCGAACTTGTGCGAAAGAACTTCGAAAGTTGTGCGAATAGAACTACTTGATCTTCATAAATATTGTACAATATTTTTGAAATTGATTTCCCAGAGTGTGCAATATTTATGAAATGAGCTTCATATGGGAGTATTCTACAATAATTACGAAACGAGATCTACTTGAAAATGTGCAGTATTTTTGAAATTGATTTCTCACAAGAGTGTACAATATTTATGAAATTAGGTTCACATGGAATGTGCAATGAACTCTATCTGGAAATCAATTTCAAAAATACTGCACACTTTTATGTTAAGCTCAGTTTATAATGTTGCGCACACTTGTAAGGAAATCATTTCATAAATACTGAACACCTTTACCAGTAAGATTTTTCAAAAATATTGCACTCTTTCACTGAAGCTCATTTCATAATTATTGCACACATCTGTTTGGAGTTCATTGCCTAATTCCATACAGACCTCATTTCATAACTATTGCACACTTTCATGTTAAGCTAACCTTTTAATTTTACGCACACTTGTAAGGAAATAAGTTTCATAAATACTGAGTACCTTGATTAGGAATATTTTCAAAAATAATGCACACTTTCATCAAAAGCACAAATTTGAGGGGTTGAAATTGATTTTCATACAATTAATACAACAGGAACTTAATCACTGTTGGTGACTCAGCAATGGTCACGATTTTAAGCTACGAGTAAGGATTTCATCAAATCCAGTGACGTCCAGTTCAATGGGCTAAACATCAAAATTATTTCGTCAGCTTTAGTTTTGATTTGGTCCTCGTCAAATCTAGTTTTTCTTCTGCGACAGATTCTTCAAATCCGTGGTGGGAAAGAGCTTTTCCAACTTTCTTTCATATTTTCCAAACTTTTGTGTTTTTCCGATGAGTCAGTCGAACGAAACCTTTTCCATGACGAATGAATGAACGAGCAAACAAACAGAGAAGGGAAAAGAAAATCCTTTCATGCAAATTTTATTTTTATTTTTGTCGAAAAAGAAGAAAAGAAAGAAAGAAAGAAAGAAAAAGAAGAAAAATAAGGGGAACCGAGGTGAAAGTTTTTCTTCCTCCTTTTTGACGAATTCACCTGAAACGACAGAATAAAATCGAAAAATTTACGAAGCGAGACTTGTAAGTCTAATTTTGAAAATCTTCCGGTTTTTTTCAATGCGATTTCCTCCCTCCCTTCCTCCCTCCACCCCCCCGCCAACAAAAAATAAAATTTGGAAAGAAAACACGAGAGAGGAGTGCAAACTGCAAAGTCAGATTCAGCAAACAAAGAAGAAACGACCAGATTCAGACATTTGAGATTTCAGACTGAAACGGAACAAATATCAACCGATACGCGGAGGAATATTGAGGAAGAGGAAGAGGAGGATGAAGGGAGGGAGGGAGGGAGGAGGAACCTTGACCAGAATTCGATCGATCGGGCAATCGAATCATCGTTCTTCATCCCGTTGCCAAATGACGTCTGAAAATTCTTTTTAAACTTTTCTCTGTGACAGCTTGAGAATTTAGAATCTCCTATGAGTCCTTCCTCTTCCTCTTCCTCCTTCTTCTCTCCTCAACTCTTTTGTCTTTGTCTTTGTATTTCTTTCTCCAAGATTCGTCCCAAAAGTCCCCGGAATGGTTTCTTTTTTTTATTCTCCTAAATCCTTTCTTCAGTTTATGTTTACGGTCTTTTCAGAACTTTTCAAAAATTTGGTTCTCCCTCCTCGTCCTCCAGAGTACCAATCTACCAGTTAGCATTGTCAACTATACAACATCATTCCGGGAACTTTTGGGACAGGTCCTGTATGTCTGATTGTGTTTTCGTTCCTATTATTTCTTAGAGGTGCTCATTTGGTGTACAATGATTTCTTACATCCAGAATCCAAAAAAGTTCTGAGGTGTGTTCTTCTGTCTTCAGGAAAGTTCTTTCTCCTCCCTCTGTGTTGCTTGAATGAGGAAAACCTTTGTAGAATGGAACAAGAAACAGCACCAGCACCAGCAAAAACGCGATCAGAGAGCTGGCGAGAATCAGCGGGATGTTAAAACCTCAAATTCATCAAGGCTTACAACCGCAGAAGGTGACGAGAACAAATCGCGCCTAAAAAAAGAGAACAACGGAGACAAAAAAAGAACTCGTGACGCCTGAGAAATTAATTAGCTTTCGATGCCATAATGACGGTTAGGTTTTCGTCGTCAAGGCGTAGCAGCAAAAAACGATTTGGAACCGCGGATGCGTAACGGCCTTCAAAGGTCGACCGAACACAGGGTGAGCCCAAAGACAAGGACACCGACCACCAACAAGTTCATTGTCGATTACCCGCCGCCGCGGACACGCAGATACGCGGACCAAAGAATGAAAAATTGTACGCAAGCGTAAACACCAAGGCGCGTTATATCAGCGAACAAATCAAATTAAATGAACCGTTTCTACGTAACTGAGGTTTCGTGTTTCTAAACGAGCCAACGAAAGAACGAACGCTCGCCCACCCGCAGACCTTCTATCACACGATTCCCTTCACAAGCATTAACCACAGCAAAAGCTAACAACAACACAACAACAAAAAAATTTTCTTTCGCAAAAGAGAATTTAATTAAAATACATTAGACTTCTCTTCTACGGAGAGGTTCAACACGCATATCTTGAAGTCTTTCCTCCTTTTGCTATCTGTAGGGAATTGCTCAACCTTTTCTATTCTAATTTTATTGGCAACAACAAGGAAAACCATGTTTTCTGTCGGCTTTAACCTGTTTAGAATGTTTAAGCACGCAACTTTGTGTTTCAAAAGCCTTTTGCTACTGTTCACTTCTTTTTGTGACTTGTTCAAACCCTTAAAATCCTGTTTTCCTTACCGCGTTTTCCTGTTTTCCATTTTTTGTTAATCTATTCTTAGCCATCACGCAAAATTATCATATTTTGCTGTCGTTTGTTTATGGTTATTTTGAATTGAACGTGTCAAACTCTTTCCCAGGAGGGAAACCCATCATTTTGAGTTGTTTTGTCTTCTGTACTTAATCAAAAGTTGTAACACTTTCTCTTGCTACCATTTAAGTCGTTCTACAGCCCAAAATTATGTCCTGTTTTGATTTCTTTTGAATTTGATTCGTGAATTTTGCTTCAAATCAAACAAAAATTTCCTGTTGTTTATTTAAAATCTTTTAATCAGCTATTTACATGTTCTTGCTGTACTTCACTCTCGATTCTATTATAACCAACTGCTATTTGAACATATTTCTTTGTTATTGTACAGTTTTGCTGTAGTTCATTGATGTCATTCATGGCTAAACACTGGGAGAATTTTATTTTATTGATTTATTTGATATACTTATAAGCCTTGACTCATAACAATCTATACAGAAATACTTTTCGGGTGTTACAATATCTTTTTATCTATGGAAGCCAATTATACTATAACTACGTAATTAATATATACAGCCCGGCCAATAAATATACACCAGTGAGTAAGTATAAAGAACAACAGTTCATCAAGTCAGCAACGCATACTGTGTTCTGTTCTCGGATGTTACAGTATCCTCTTATTTATATATTCTTATAGAAGAGCTGTTATAATTATGTTAAAACTAAGATCAAACGTGTAACTCAGAGGTTCCCAAACTTTTTTGTGACGTAGCCCCCTGCCATGTGTTTTGTTTTTGGGTACATCTCCTACTCAACTGATATTGTATATGTCTTTATATTATAAGATAGTATAATGTAATTAAATAGGTACTATAAGTGTATATTGAGAACCAGTATCGTGGGGCATGTCATGGACCCCCAAATTTGTTTTTCGCTGAAGTATACCCCTTGTAGGTTGTCATAAACCCCTGGGGGTCGATATAGACCACTGAAAATCACTCGTGTAACTCAATCAATAAACATACCATAACATATAACAGGCATATAATAATAAATAACGATCAATATAAATAAATAAAATATACACCGCTGTGTACATAAAAGGACAAAAAGTATACAAAATAACAATACTAAACGTTTGTCTCTGTAATATTAGTGTATAGATAAATAAAATAACTAAATAGATAAACAACTTAGTAAATAAATTATAGAAAATAACGATACATGACGAATTTCCATATAAATAAGCAAATTATAAATAAAAATAAGGGACAAATTACGAATTCAGTAATATATATAGATAACTACACAAGTAAGTATCAAACTAGATAAATTATCCATGTATAATGAAAACCTGAAAACTAACCTAATCTGCTTAATCTATAAATAAATACAAACCTATACCAATCTCTAAGTTTAGAAGCGGTTCAAAATATATAAATAAAAACAAATTTTAAAATAATTATAATATTATTAATAGTATATATATAATAAGCCTAGGTCGATTATTCCAGGAGCCTGGATGAAGGAGGGATTGGGGGATTATTATATTAAAACTTTTCTGTTGTGAGATTTGTTTCTTAGTTTTTAGACGAGATTCTGTAGTCTTTTGCTGTTGCTCACTTATTCTCAGTTGGATGTAAAAGTGCTGAACTTGAGACTTTATTGCTGAAGACTATTTATATTCTTATCTCAAGTGATTTATTTACGTTCCTGACGTCTGATTTTGAATTTTCATTACGTCTTTTGCTGTATTTGATTTTTGCTTCTTTTGCGATTGGCTATCATTTTATTATAATATTAATATATTGTTTCTGTTTTGTTGTCCTGTCTTTGAATTTTGTTTGAGTTTTGCTTTTATCTAAAAGCCACCTCACCTTCTATTGCACACTTTCCAAATTTCCACCAAAATACAATTTCGCAAAAACAGTATCTTGAACTCAAAAAGGAAGATAAAAAGCGGAAAGAGAAGAAAAAAATGGAGGAAGAGAGAGAGATGGAGAGAGCAAAAAAATTTGAGAAGTACGAACCCAAACTCATCAGTTTTCCTTTTCCGTCGACCGAAGAGAAAAAAAGAAGGAGAAGAAAATTTGTCGATGAAAATCGTTCCAAAATTACAGTTGCGAACTCCAGGCCCGGAATCCTAATCTGTTGGCCACCCTGCACTCCCTTCCCTCCTCCTCCACATCCTCATCTTCCTCCTTCAACTTCTTTCCAAAATGTTGCCTCAAAAAAAACTTTATTATTGGTGGGAAGGGAAGAAGGGCCAATAAAACGCTCCAAATAATTACCTTCTGTTTGGTTTCAACGGAGGAACGACAGCAACAGAAAAACTAACCGAAGGAAAAATTTCTTTGACATTTTTAGGCGCGTTTCATCCTCATACAAATTCAATTCGTCGGTGAGAGAAAAGGGACAAAATCAAATTTTACCAATTTTTAGGGGCGTGTTTAGTATGAATAAATTTTCGCTCACAAAATATATTATTTTCAGTATATTTTTAGGCGCGTTAAATGTAGATCAATGCCTTGCAAATTTAAATTAAATTCGTAACGAACCTAAGTAGTCTAAACCAACCAAATATAGCGAATCAATGTGACCAGGCCTGAAAGCTTATTTGATATCAAAATCCAGTTCAGCAAACCACGGAAGGGTGTAAGACAAAATCAGCAGAAAGGCCAGCCTACAAAAAGGTTCCCATCCTCCATTTTGTAACGATCGCTTTCGCGAAAACAGGAAAAGGAAGTGAAAAGTTAGGGTTCTTATAGCGGGCTCTAAAAATAAAAAGTCTGAGAAGGTAAAGAATGAAGGAAATCAGAAACAGAAGGTCAAGCGTTCGGTGGGCGTTTTAACTTTCATTTCCGGTTGTCTATTTTCACAACTTTTCCTCGCTTTCGAACTCTTCGACCACTTTATTGCTCTATTTTCCCCTTTAGTTTCCAAATTTTCTCTCCAGTTTCCTGTGATTTGTTTTAACCCACACACCATTTGGAAACTAGATACAGTGAGAAAGATCTTTAACTCTCCTTTTGAAAATTGCTTATACAGTTCCTGTAATCTCTGATTCAATTGGTGTTTTAAAAGAATTTGGAGTTGCGATGATTGTGTATAGGGGTGCTTTTAATACTGCTGACACGTGCCAAGGAGGCTTTCATAAAGAGTGTAGAGTAACGGAAACATCCATGGTTTCTATATTCGTGGCAAGTGTACGGAACACCCCGGGAGTTAGGAACATTTGCTGTAGCACACACAATCACCGCTACAGAAGAAGGAGAAGAAGCCACTTTCGAATCAGTCAATCTCACCAACAATCTACATCGAGAGAGGAGGATTTTTGAACCGAACTCTGAGGCGAAGGGAAAAATTTTCAAAAGTTTTCTAGTTTTGACGTTTCCCAACCATTTCCGGCCAATTTTCCTCGGGATTCTATTTATTTCCGCCGTTTCTCGGCACAAAACATCATCAACGAACGGAAGTGAATTTATTTTTCGATCTAACAAAATTGGAGACAACCCTGCACTTAATGAGATTGTGCTGAAAGCGACCTAAAAAAAGAAGCAAATTCGACATCGTTTTATAGTACAGCACAAGGCGGGGAAGTTTTTCAAAATTTCGCTGACGGAGGTAGATGACAGGAGTTGAAAAAGAAACAGTTAAGCTGTTTAACCGAATTAATAGCCAACAGATTTTTTGTATTACCACGTGACTTGTTTGCTTGGGAGGTGGAACACGATCCTTTAGAACCTTAGAAGGGTACAACAGAAAAGCAAACATCCTCCATCTTGTTTACGTTATTACGGTTGTCTCGGCTTTCACCTGCCACGAATCTCCTCGTCAGGAATCATCTTCTTATCTCTTTCTTGTACTGTCACAGCATACCTTTAGCTTTAAATTCGCGATAACGCTCTTACGGCTTCGTTTCTTGAACACGGGAGAAGAAAAAAATAAGTAGACGACATCTGCTGCTGATTTACGACAGCAAAATCCTCGCTTTCAAGTTTTAAAAATCCCCTTTTTCCTACGACCGGTAAGAAGAAAGAAAAGAAAAAACTTTTTCTGATGTTTGTTTATTAACGCCCTCTCCTCTCTCCTAATCTCCGTCACATCGAAAGAGCACTTCCAGCTGTTTCTCCATCTCCTCATCTTTCTCCAAAGGGGGTGCTCGTTCCAGTCATAAATCTTATCGCTAAACCAGCGAGAAAATCTCACGAACGGATAAAAAAAAGGAAAAGTGCTTCGTTTTTGTCTATGCTTCCGGTTCGCCGAATAATATTTCCGGTTTCCTTTCATCAGCATATGCAACCTTTTTTTGTTTAGTTCGGGATAGCTCTTTACGTTGTCCAGCTGAGACTTTACCATCCCGGAAGGGGGTTGAGGGATGTTTATCCGAGTTTAATACCTGAAATCCGGGTCTGAAGCCGACGATCCGGCGTCTGGTCTCCGGATCAGTTACCAGCGGACCGTTAATTCTGTGGATGAAGATGGACTAAGGGAGAGATTTAAGTATACCGAGGTGAGAGGAACTGAACAAAAGCTCCGGTCAGCATTTGTAACTGTGACTAAAACCCCTCTGGAGATTACGTAACGAATTATTATCAATTTCAGGTTAGATCCGAAAAAACCGCTTTCGGTCAGGCATGAACGGAAACCTGTACCTGACCAGCGAAAACAATTAACCCCAGGTTCTATAAACAATAAGATAACAAAAAAAAATCAAAAAACCTAATCAAGCGGAAAATATTTTATTTGTAAAACAAAAAAAAAGTGAAAAATTATTTTTGGCATCTTTGCTTTGTTTCTCAAAAACCAAAAATTGAAAATTTGGCCCTGAGGAGTTCCCTCCTCCTCTCCTACCCCCGTTATGCATATACGCTTCAGATTGTATCGGGAAATCTGGGCCTCAAATTTCGGGAGAAATCTCGAAAATATTGTTTGTAAAAATTTTTTATGGCTCAGTTGGAACCTTTCCTTTGTTTTTCAAATAAAATTCGAAATTGTTCCTTCCGGTTTATTGGATTTCCGGTCTGTTTCCAACTTCTTTGGTATATATGTCGCCTTTTTTGGTTTTTCCTTCTTTTCCATATTCATCTTCTTTTTTGTTACCTGTCGGTTTTGTGAGGAATTGAACTTGACATCCGTTCGGGGTGGACTGGCAAACTACTCAAAAACGCTCCACCATGTTCCAAATGAAAGATCAAAATGTTCTAAATAGGGACAACCGGGAAACTCCCAAGACACGTTAACTCAAAAGGTTTTCTCCGTTCGCTGTCTCTTAGGACAGGTGGTTCGAACGTCAACAGACCCTTCGTCCCCCCTAACAGCCCAAGGGATCTGAAGGAATCGACCTCAGCTTTTTCAAAACCCATCGCCTTGGGTTTACGGTTTATCTTGAAAGCGTTCGCTAACCCGTTAACCCGAACACCTTGGTTTTCGTGCGGTCGCCTCGATCGGGAATCGAAAACCCAAGACGAACGAAAATTTTTTTTTGATTTCGTTCTCTCTGTTTGGGTGACTTTGCTAAAAATTGTTAAACTTGACATTGGAAGGAAAAGAAGGAAAGAGAGAGAGAGAGAGAGAGATAAATCGATTGGATAAGTCTTTGTTGTTCTTATTCAATATTTTCCAGGACATTTCACATGATTTGAAAGTGAGTCACCCGGACAACTGTCCTTAAATAAAAAAGGGACGACGACTGGGATATTCGTCATTCAGGTGGTGTAGTGATCAAGTGGTACAGTGCCTTTCAGCAAAAAGTTTTTCTTTCTTTCTCTCTCTCTCTCTTCTCTTTCTTTCTTTTTTTTCCAAAAACGGGACATAATTTCGGCGGACATAAGCCACAACCTAAACCGAGGCTAACCAAACGTTCGCGAACTGGTTCTCAGTTTGGTTGTGGCTTGTTGAACGCCATCTTTCTCTTCTCTCTTTCTACTAATTTTTCTTTTCTTTTTTTTATAAGATAGACACTTTAGATTTTTTAAAATTAACTTTTAAAAAAAATGACAAAGTTGATGAGTTTGTCCCTCGGACTCCTTGTCCTGGGTCAATGCCTCTGTGATCGAGTCGTTCGGTCGGCATCGGAAGCCGACAAGGACATGGCCACATCGGAAACCAGAATCGATCCCTACCTCTATGGAGCCGGACCTCATTTCATCGAAGGACCCATCGCAACACCAATCGTCGAACCTGGATTATATGGCGGTCACATCGGAGCTTTGCCACTTGAATATGGACCAGGTTAGTTTTAGCTTTCACCTCTTAAACGCCACCAGTTATCTACAGCTTTTTAAAATTATCTGACCGTCGTTTGATAGGTATTGGCTACGGTTATGGTGGTATCGTTGGCAAACCATTCATCGGTGGTCCATTTATCGGAGCTGGAGGTGGTGGATTGTACAATGGCGGAATCGTCAAATCCGGAATCAACGAAGGAGCTTTAGCTTTAGGTAACCAAACTTCTGGTCGAACAACCAAACCTCAAAATTAAAAAAACGAAAACTAACAAATTTCTTTGTCCCTCAAGGAAACAAAGGTGAACAAATCTACAAACAAGCTATCGACGGCGGATTCAAGGATGGTATCTACCACCAAGGAGGCGGATTTAAAAACAACGGCTACCAGGGAGTCGAGGGTTACAAGGATAACAAACACCACTTGGCCGATGATGGAGCTAACAAATTATACTACAGCGGAATCAAAGGAGGCAAATCCGATTTAGGTGAGTTTGTTTGACGCTTTATCTCCTAGAAAATCAATTTTTCTTTTGATTCCTTATCAACTCTACTTTTTATACTTTAACAATATCAATATTTTATACTATCATACAGTTATCCCAACCCTACTCAGTCTAATTGAATTTATTAACCCACAATTGCTTCATCGAAATTGATTATTGCATCCAAATTTAATTTAAATAATTTTCTTTACTTTATATACTCGTATACATATTATATACTCGAAAAGCTTTACTTCATCCTTAAGGGAGACACGTGACATTGAATGGAGTTGGTTTGAGTTAAGCCGAATCGACTGTTCGCCCATCTGAATTGTTGAGTTGAAACTCGGAGGCTACAACATCGATTATAAATCATTATACATGACACATTTATGTATAATATGCTGTAAATTTGTTATTCATAATCACTTATACATTCCGTTTAGCATATTGATCGGTGTATTGTTTTAATTAGTGTTTTGGAATTGTTATGAGAGAATCAAACACGAACACAACATTCCATTCAAATGCAAAAAAAAATTGAATTGTAGGCTCGTTTATCTGTTCCCCTGCCTCATTCTGTTATCAATTTATACTAATACTATAATACAGAATAATTGATTCGAAGTTATAGTTAAGAGAGTAAAAATATTTTTATCCAGCACAATATTCAGGTTTGTCATGAAACCTCTTAAAGCTGAACCTACACACTTGTTACATTAAGAATGTTGTCACTTATCCATAAAAATCTCTGTTTATCTATTCCGTCCTCTTAGAAGACATGGTTATAATTTGCAGGAAACGGACTTGTCTACGACAAGAACCAAGGCTTCGCTCTCAACTCGTACAACGCTCTCGGAGACAACCAGCTCAAAGGATATCAGAAAGGACACAAGAAGACAGGATTCCATAAATCCTACCATAAGGACGAATCCGGAAACGATGAATCCTACTATGACTCCGACCACGACGAAGGTAAGCGGAAATGAATGGAGTTCAAATCGGTAGAAAGAGCATTTATCATCGCTTGATGATAGATAATTGAGATAGATAAAGGAGGAGTGAGGTTTTCGCTTTTCTATTTTTCGAGAAAGGAGTTTTCGAAACGCCTCCTTCTTCCCTCAGCAGACTCACACACCCGAAGAAGTGTTGCGATTTTATACACTCTCCACCCTATAATTTAAACGTTTTCTATTATATTTATCTGATATAGATAAGAGCCTTAAATGAGATTTTACCAGTGAGGACCGAACAAAAAAATTTCTTTTACATTTAGGGAAGAACTAAAAATGATCGATTCGTTTCGTTTTTAACCGGCATGATTGTAGTTATCATATAAACTGCTGTTGTAGTAGATAAAATAAAGTTTCGGCTCTTAAACAAGACTTTTACGAGCTGACTTTTTTCCCCAGATAAAATTTTTTTCCGGCGAGAAAGAAAGAAGAAAAAACCCCCAAGTAGATAATTTATTTGCATACTTTATCTATTATGGTAATAAATTTGGGTCGAGTTAAAATGGTTTAGTTTTGGTTGGGATGTTGTAGAGAATTCTTAATTCGGTCCTGGGTCGGAAAGTTTCCGGATGGAGGACTACGGCGCTACTGTCTTCCCTAATTTTCTACTGAATGATAGTGAATGCCGTTCACGTTCCAAACCGACGTTCAATATCCGCGTTTAAGAAAAAAAAGGAAAGAAGACAGGAAGGGAGGTGGGAGGGCGAGGGAAGATGGCGATTTCCTTCCATCTTTCTTTTTATTCTTTTCTCTTTATTTCTATCTCTCTCTCTCCCCGCAGGCAAATACCAATTCGGTAAGAAATATGGAGACAAATATGACACCAACTACTTAAGCGGAATGGCTGGAGGAAAGAAATTCAACGAATACGCCGCTGGAGAAGAAGGCAGCAAGGGCTACGAGGGCAACGGAAAGCTCATCGCTCAGAACCAGGGATTCAAGGACTATTACGGCAAAAATGGTTTCTACAACAACGCCAACCAATATGGCAACTATGGAGGCGGTCAAAGCTCTCAACTGGGCAAATTCGGAATCAACCATGGATTCCAAAATGGTTTCAACAACGGAAAGAACTTCGCCGGATACCATGGCGCTAAATTCGGCGGCGGTTTCTACGGTCCTTACGGCTTTTAAGTGACCCAACAGACCCGGGGAAAATTTTAATTTTTCTCTTTGAGTTATGTTGGCACCGATGTAAAATTCCCACGAAACCGGATTTCCTGTATTTATAGTCTTATTAAATTGGCAAACCTTTTAACTGGAGAAGTTTTTTGTTTTGCTGTTGTAAACTCGTCCTGATTGACATGTCCTTCCACCTCTCACTCACCTCATCGATCATTTTCAAAATTTTCTGTCTTACAGAATTTAAATTTTATCTCCTCGTCTCTCTTTCTCTCCCTCTCTCACCTTCTTTTCACCTTCTCAAAGGATTTCATTTTTAATTTGACATTTTGAAATCTGGAAAGGAATTCTAACAAAAGGAAAGTTTCTGGTGGATGTCAAAAAATGTTTCTCCAACTGGAGTGACGGAGAAAAGATTTTTGAAAATGAGTGAGAACGGGAGTTATGACGTCATCTCAAGATCTGATATATCTGATCCAAAACTTCCCAACTTTATCTACGGAGAGCTTTTATCTAAGAGAATGAGAAAAGATATTTGAGAAAGGTAACAAACTAAAGGTTGGTAGACTGAAGGGGATAAAAGTTATGGTAACAAATACGAGTAGCTCTGCTGCTGACTCTTCTTACCCGACTCTCCACTTCTCTCTACCTTTGGGTAGGTGTCTATCTCTCTCTTTCAACCAGTTCCTTCAACTATAGGATTAGCTTGAGTCAAGCACTTCTTAACAACTTTGATCTGTTTTGTAGTCAAGCACAAAAGCCCTTCTTTCTATTTGTCCTGCTGTGTATTAAATATCACTGCTGTCTGGCTCTATTTTGGTCTGAGTTTGTGATCGGATAACCCACTAACCCAGCTGTGTGACGATTTGACTTTCTCAGATCCACAAAAGGCATCCTCCTCTTCTATTACTTCACCAAAAGCTTTAACTTCAACACAGGATAAAGCCGCAACCTGAAAACCAACACCTAAAAGCCAACAAACCATCCTAAATGTCAGCAAAGAAAAGTCTAAGGTTCTTGAATTAACTGAGAAGAGAACTGTTCGGTGCAAATGGAACTTAGCTACTTTAAACTGCAGCTGGTTGTAGTGTGTTACTACAAACAGAAATACCCACAGCAGTTTAAGACTACTGCTTACTTAGTTTTGGGTTAGGCTAATACTCTCAGTTAGGCATTCACCTAAACAAGAGTCCTTTCAGTATAAAGAGTTGTTGACTAGATCGCTCTGTATATAATTCACTGTTCACGCCCTGTATATAATTTTTCTGCCATTGTTTCCGACAGAGAAAGCGACTGCATCTAGCAACAGGAAATTTTATTAGAATCGCGCCTAAAAATCCATCGAATCCATCGCTTCTGTTACAACCCAGACTTCACTTCAGTTCGAAATTGATTCTCCGACACACACACACAACACACTTAAAAAAGGGAAAAAAATTTTTGAATATTCATTTTGAGATAAGAGGAAAGTGTTGGCGTGCAGAAGCGTAACCACGAAATTCATATCTTTGTTTAAGCATTTGTGCCAACAAAAATTGAAAACCCAGAAAAACGTATCAAGACATTTATTTTAAAATCCCCTCATCACGTGATCAATTTTCCGGGACTGTTACCATTGGTGTTGGTATATGTTATACTTTAACCTAATCAGTTCTGATTAACAGTCAAATTTCCCTCCGATTTCTTTTCTGTTTTCCCTTCTCTGTACCTGGAAAATCTTCGTCAGCAGCAAAAAGCATCCTAAGTGAAAGGAAGTTTGGTCACAAGTTCAAGAACTTATGAAATGAATATCCTAAGAAAGCGTGCAGTATTTATGAAATTAAATTTTCCAAAAAACTGTGCAATATTTATAAAATAAATTCTTTCAGGGTGTGTGCAGTATTTATGAAATGAGTTCTTCAAGAAAGTCCGCAGAATTTATAAAATTAGTACTCCTTTAAGGTGTGCTATATTTGGAGAATAAATTCTTCAAGATAGTGTGCAGTATTTATGAAATGAATTTCCTCAGAAAGTGTGCAATACTTATGAAATGAGTTCTCTCCAGCAAATGTGCAATCTTTTTAAAATGAATTCTCCAAGAAAGTGTGCAATATTAATGAAATTAAATTCTCTAGAAAAATGTGCAGTATTTATAGAATGAAATTTTCTAGAAAAGTGAGAATTCTAGCAGAACTTTTCCTAGTGATGGTAGAAAGGTGTGCGGTGTTTATGAAATGTATTTCCTCAGAAAGTGTGCAATATTTATGAAATGAGTTCTTCAAAAAATTTGCAATATTTATGAGATTAATTTCTCTAGAAAATGAGAGAATTCTAACTGGCTGGAATTCTTCCGGTGCCATGGAGTAGTAGTAGTAGAAAAGTGTGCAATATCCATGAAATGAATTCTTCAAGAAAGTGTAGAGTATTTATGAAATGAGTTCCCACGGAAAGTGTGCAATATTTATGAAATCAGTCCTTTAGGAAAGTATGCAGTGTTTTTATCAATTAACTTCTCCATAAAATATTTAAAAATTTTAACAACTCTAGAAAATGAGAGAATTCTAACTGAATTCTTCCGGCGCCATGGAGTAGTAGTAGTAGAAAAGTGTGCAATATTTATGAAATAAGTTTTTCAGAGGATCTGAAATTAATCCTGGAAGGAAGTGTGTAATCTAGCCCGCTAAAATTGTTGCGGCGCTAAGGAGTTACTGTAGTAGTAGTAGTAGCAGTACTAGAAAAGTATGCAATACTTGTAAGATGAATTCTTCAAGAAAGTGTGCAATATTTATGAAATAAATTGTTCAAGAAAGTCTCTAATATTATGAAAGTGAGAAGAAGAAGGGAATCAGTGCTGATTACCAGTTAAATTTCTTCTGGGTATCTTCTCTCCTTCTTTTTTCTGTATACCTGAGTAGGCTCGTACAGGTACTCCTTTGTCCTCTAAACCTTTTTAGTCACTCCATTGCCATTCGCCCATTGTTCCCTACCCTGAACCTCTAAAAGCCTTTTACCTGACAGTCGAAACCCAAATTTAACCACTGAGAGTGACTTCAGTTGAGAAAGAAAGAAACGTCCGGACAAGACAACAGTTCGTTTCCCAATCCTCCCAAAAATCTGACGTTGCATTACAAACACTACAATCACAACCATTTGCTTTACAAATAGTTCAAAACATAATTCAAAGACCTGAACATAGAAACTGTAAAAGTTAAAAAAAGAAAATCACGCGAAAATTCTTTTCCTCAGCATTTTTGCTAGAAGCGAGGGGGAACGGAGTCAAGGTGACAACTTGACAAAAGAAAATTTCCCACTTAAACTACGAATGTTAAAAAATTTGAAACTGAATGCAACAAAAAGAGGAAAAGATGGAAATGAAAGAAAAGAAGAAAATTAAATCAAAGCTCTGAGGTTTTTCCCTTTTCGGTGTTTTTCCGACCGAACTCGAAAAGAGGAAAATTTTTTTTTGAGCGACGTTTTTTTTCCAAAAGCCTTTTTTCTTTCTTTTCTCAAAATTGAAGAAAATAGTGGGGGAGGAAGGGGATGAAGGATTAACTTTAAAAAAATGAGTTGATTAACGTTTTTTATTTTTAAATTTAATTTTTGCCTTCCGCTGTGTTAAAGAGATTTTCCTTTTAATCGGACTTTTGAATCCTCTCTCTCTCTCTCTCACTCATTTGTAGTGTTGATTGATAACTGAATTATATTTTATATTAAGATATACAAAAATCCATGTTGGATTAAATATTTATATTATTAATAATATAACATAGCAGATATGAGTACCAGTACGAATCTCTGCCGCTTGGTGTAGTTACCCTGTGACTCTAACTTGACTGCAGCGCTCTCTATTCAATCACGAAACGCGTGAATGTTTAGCCACTAGTAGAAGTATAGAATTTACTAAACTAAACTAAACTAATCAATGATATTCAAATTTATAAGAACAACCAAAGCCAAAGGACAAGTTAATTCATTTTGTCGTTGAATTCTGTGAGTATATATTACGGTAAAAGTGATAAATGGGCGTTAATTTATATAACTCCCGCCAATTTTTTGTGACCACAAAATTCAGTATATAGTGCGGTATTTACCGATAATATCAATTCAGCATAAATTTCTCGCACCAGGAAAAGCAAAATCGAACAACAAAAACCGAAAATAAAATGTCATATTTTCCTCGGTGGTATACTCATGGTAAAGTTTTATAGTTACCCGGACTCAAGATTTTCCTCCCCGGACCAAATTTATTGTGACCATTGCGACTGGGCCACACGACTTACAAATCCGGCTTTCGACACCTACAGTATACTCTCGGGGTATCTTCTGTATCTACATCTATCAGTCTGTTTTTGTATATTGTCTCATAAAAATATGTTGAGGCAAAGAATTTTAGCAGTTTCTGAGCATAGGCCCGAACATTTCCGTACTAGTCAGGCACTACAGTTCAGACTTAACAATGAGCAATCGACTTTTCACAAATTTTCACTCAATCGGTTCTCACTGGGCACTGGGCGATTCAGTAGATTTTGGTGGGCCACAGTTAGAGTGTCAAGGTGTTACAGTAAAAGTGATAAATCAGGTAAATAAATCACATAAACCGGCTATAATGAACTTGGTAAAAAATTGGTAAATGTGACAAATAACTAAATACTTATCACATTTACCGGTTAATTTATACATTTTTAACTGGTGATTGGGAATTTATTAATAGTTTATCCTCTGATCCTCGGCTTGTATCACTTTTCTGACAAAAGCCAAGTACCCGTGCTCTTCGTTAACAGTTCTTACCTTCGAATCAGAAACCTATTATTTAACTTCCAATAACAAATTGTATATTTTACAAATTGTAACTAGCCCAGGGGTGGGCAATCTTTTTAATCAAAGGGCCAGTTTAAGTTTCAATTTTAAAATTTTTTGGCGGACCGTACATAAAATAGGAACTAGAGTAGGAGGGCCTCACCATTTGCAACACATGAACTACGCGACTAGTTTAACTTCTTCTGTAGACTATGCATCTAAGTAAAATCCACTTTAAACTTCTCGACCGTGAAAAAGCAATTGTAGCGGGCTATACTATACATGTCGAGAACCCTCGGTGGGCCGGATTAAATACTTTCCCAGATCGGAGTTGGCCCGCGGGCCGTACTTTCATATCATCATCACTGAAGCAGCCGGTAAATGTGATACATATTCAGTTTTTAAGTTGTTAACATTTACGAGGCCTAACTGATAATTATAAATAAGCCGAGAATTAGACACAATATATATTCACCCGATTTATCACTTTTACCGTCACATACACACCTATACCAAAAAAGAAACGAAAATTTCTCTTCTTGAAGGTACTATAAATTTATGTTAACATTGATTTTCTCGGAAAAATAAAGCCCAAGGAGTAAGAGCAATACAGCACTATCACATATACAGTATATTGATTAACTTATACAATGAATCGATTTGGAGGAACTGAAAAGATGATTTAGTCATAAAGATAGAAATTTTTCGTCTGGTTTTGGTTATTTTGGTAAATTTATGAAATTTATTGCTTTTAAGTTTAAATGTAAGTCGATTATCAATAACGCTACACATTTTTAGCAAAATATAAAAACAGCAGCAGAAAGTTGGCGGGGAAGGGAGTGGAATAATAGCCAGAGAGGAATAGCTATTATCACTTCTTAAACGGCAAAAAGTCTTTTCCGGAAGCACACCTGACGTCTTTTGCTTACGAACACTTTTCTATTCCTCAATTTCGGTAAATTTTCTTCCTTATTATTACCAAAATTACTCTGGTAGGTATCACCTGGCCTCCTCCTCTCCTCCGCGCTTCTTTTTGAACACAAAACTAAAAACGAAACCGCATTTACCCGGAAGACAATTTCCTCGAGGCAGTAATTAAGATTTTCAACGTTAATTAAACTCGTCTTCGCTTCTCTTCTAATAAAAAGCGATAAGAAGCTAGATACGCCCCTGAAAGAATCTTTTACTAAGATCCCTTTCCTTTCTCTCTCTCTAATGTTCCTGTTGCAATTAAATGCAGCGTGAAAAGGAGAAGAAAATTCGGGCGGGGGCTGGGAACGAGACTGGAAACGAAGAAAAAATTGGTTTCAGCGAAAAGAATGGAAACTTGGGAGTGAGAATGTGAGAAGGAGCGGGGAGGTAGGGTAAGGAGGGGTCGATTGGGACCTTGAGTTAGATTGAGGAAGACTAACCGGGGCGAAAAACCTGCTCAATCGATCCGAATTTTCTATTAATTCCACCGTCAAAAAATTCTCTGAGCAGAAAGCAAATATCATTTTCGTTGTGTTTTCTTCTTCGTGAGCACAGGGTCGGATTAAAGATGACTCTTTTGCGTCGCCTGCCTTTTATCTCTTTCTCACTCTCTCTCAACCACCGTATCCAAATAAGAGAGAGAGAGGAAAGAAAAGAAAAACCGGGTTTTCACAGCGAGGAAGATTAATGATATTGCGGATGTTCCTTCCGCGTTTTATTTCCGTCTCCGCTTTTTTTTCTAGTTTCCGTTCGCGAGGGGTTGGCACCACTGCAACGTGGGGGTAAAACTAATTTAGAGAAAACAAAAAAATAAAATTCGCTTTTAATTAATGATTTAGAGTTAATCGTAAGTCACTCGTTCATCGATCTTCTCCTCGATACCTGTCACCGGAGTTCCTTTCATTAATCCTCCTACTTTTCTTGTTTATTCATCAGAGACCTGAAGGAGAATAGATGAAGAGAGGGAAGGAGTGGACAGAAAGATTGATGATCGACGAACGGAAGGGTGAGGACGTGAGACCGTCCTTCAAACCAGACGACGGCGTCACAGACGAAACCTTTTCAGAATTGAAAAAGACGCTAAGAGGCCTTCGGGGTGTGAATAAAGGCGCAGAAGAAGGTTGACACTACCCTAAGTGAAGGTGTTCCCCTCGGAAAGTTGGGTTAGATGGGTTGTAAGTGTTGGATGGAGTCCCAATCCCGTTGTTTAACCTTGGGGATGAGTGGGGCTCAAACACTCGACCATTATTTTGGCACTCAAGCACTTGGACTACTCAAGAAGTCAGAAGACAGATGAGAGAAATTTGGCAAAGACCAAAGAACAAACACCGAAAGTGGTGAAGGAAGAGAGGGACGACAAACAAAATCGAAAACCGATTAATTGAAATAGAAGAAGATGAAAGTATATAGAAAACACCAAAATATCGACTTCAGAGATCTACTCATCTTATTATACTAAATATTAATATAATGAATAAGATATAATCTACTAAACTTTAGATCTTCCGAGCTGACAATTTCTTTTACACTTTTACATGACCTTCCCACTCTAACTTTCGATCCAACTCCGAAACTTTCTTCTCCTATACTCTCTTCTTCTAAGTCTTGTTCACTAACTAAAAGACCCAGTCGATTCGTTTATTCTCACTCTCCTCCATCTCTCCTTTTCTTCTTGTTACAATCTACTTCCGGTCCTCTCATTCTGTTACTCCTAACCTGATTCCATTCACGAAGCGTCAATTTGAAATTGGTGTCTCGACAAAATTACAAGTTTGTGACATTAGCCAACCGTTAAAAATTTTTTTTTTAGGTTTCCCACAATCCACACTCGGATGAGGGAGTATATTTCAATAACAGATATAATATATACTAGTATAGATCATTTACAAGAAAGCTGTTTAAGATACTGAGAGGTAGTTACACGAGTTTAAATGATTACATCATAGACCAGAACAAATTTTACAAATCTAAATCACCGCATAAAGTAATAAGAGGCGAAGTTATACTGATTATATACAGGTGACAACTGATTTACATGTATAACTACAAACAAACCACTAAGGAGCTTAGTGTGGGAATTGTTACTGGATTTCAAGAGGCTAAAGTAACTGACATGCTCTAGTACTGTCGCATAATGTCTAGGTCTAATGGTTAGGTAATTTATTAGTACAAGAAGTGTTCAATTTATTAACTGATTTATCAATTAAATTGTAATTTAATTATGTAGATAAATTTTAGTTGAATTTAGCAGAAGTGACGTGTGCTTTAAAGATTTGCAACACAAATTAGTGAAGAACAATCTCAAGGCGCTTACACCACTTCAAAGTAATTTTTCGCATTTTGTTATTGTTATATACTTTTATACAGTAACAACAATTTTTGAAAGAAGAGAATAAGATGCTTTGATTTGAATTTGGTATAGAAAGTATCCTCCTCCTCGTCTACCCCGTCTCCTCTTGTACGAAGTGGTAGTCGTGCCAAAATACAAAAATCTGTTAAGAAACAGGATGATTCAGTCTGACATAACTGGGCTGAAGAGGCGACGGAATTCTACAGACTAAGACGAGGGGGTCTGAAAAGAACGAGCGGGGGCAGTAGAATGTCCTTGTAACAATAAACTTTCAAAAAGCCTGTCAAGAACCCGTAAATCATTTGAGCAAAAGACAAAAACAAAAAAAAACTTTTTTCCCCAAAAACTCGAGTCCTAACCAACAAAGAAAGAAAGAATAATGGGATAAGAAAGAGAGAGAGAGGAGAAAGAGGGAGAAAGAAAGAAAGAGGAAAAGGGGTAAAGGTCAAAGTTGACAAAAGTTTTCCTCAAAAATCAAAATTTTCCTTCAATTGAGAAAACAATGGGGCAGGGTAACGTAGACGACAGGAGGAATGGGTTCGATGAGGGGGTGAGGGCACAGTCCTGAAGTTTCCGTGCTTAGGCTTAGCAAAAATCTGGAACAAAAATCAGCGCAAATGAACGAGAAAGACGTGGAGGTGGAGGAGGAGGAGGAGGAGGGCCGTTTATTAAATTTCTTCGGTTTTCTGCCTACGCAAATTTTTTTGACAGAATTCCTCCTCCTACCCCCAGCCTCCGCCATCCACTCCTTCCTTCCATTCTCTGTGTTTTTCCTTCCCCGTCCTCGCATCCCAGATTATTTATCCATCCGAAGGCCATTCATCTTGTTTCTTATGTTTGCTTACAAGTTTCCTTTCTACCTCTCTCTCTCTCTTTGGTTTTGATCCTCCTCTCTCCTCCTCCTCCTCTCTCGCGTTATTTGGCCTTTTTTTGTTTTCCGAAATTTGATCTACCCATATTTTCGGCTTTTCTCCTTTTATTTCCTTTCCTTTACCCAACTCGTCTCCTTCATGACTCTTTTTCCTCACCGAAAATCGAGGTCATGAGACTAGACCTCATTTTTCTTTTTTTCCTCTCCTATTCGTCCTCGATCGCGACCTACATCACGTCACTTTTGATTTCGAGGACTCGTCTATCGTTAGTTTTTGTTTACGAATCCCTTTTGCATTTCCCAGATCAGGATTCCTGGCGCCATCATTCCGAAAACCGAACATCGGACGATATTGCCAAAAACATTTTTTTCCCCAGATTTTTGACAGAATGAAATCTCAAGCCAAAAAAAATAAAGGAGATCAACAACGAGAGGATGGAGAGGAGAGGAATGGAAGAGTATATCCAGAGGACAAAGGAAAACGCTTCCAAAAGCAGAAACTGCAAAATCACAATCAGTTAAATCTGGCTGACGTCATTCCCTTTTCGAGGGGGCCTTCGAACACCGTAAAAATATTTGTCGAGAATCCTTTAAGAGTAAAAAGGAAAACAGACAAAAAAATGAGAAGGAATGTGCAAAGGAGGAGAAGGGAAGGAAGAATGAAAAAAAATTCAAAGAGAAGATGACAAACCTGAATTCTTGGAGTTTATACTGACATTCGGAATGACAACAATAAGAAATAAAAACAAAATAGCGAGCTGAAAAGAAGAAGATGGCAGCTTTCAAGTAGAAAGATATAACAATGAGGGCTGAGGACGATAAGGGAATGCAAAAGTAGGGCAAACCAGATGAAAAGAAGCAAAAAACGAAGGGAAAAGGAGACAAACAGAAAGCTCATGATCGAAAATCGATATTTAATGACACTAAGACACTGAAAGCAGTATTTGTGCATTAAGTTACAATATTTGGTAGGAAAGAAGTTTCAATGAGCTTAAACTTTCGTCATATTTTAAGTTATACACGTTACACGCATGCGAATATTCACTCTGCTTCAAACACTATTCGTTTTGATGACATCTCGACTTGTTACCTTCTCGGCGATCTTTTTGATGTAACTCAAAATCCCAGTAGAGGCAGCGACTACCAGACTACCGCCTTAGTTCTGATTGAATTTGTTCCGTTCAAGGACACCCTGGAAGTATCTCAAAAAATTCTGTGCCAAGTAGTATTAGGACTAATCTCTTTCATTTATTCTCTCTCTCTCCTTGTCACAACTTGTACACAAAGTATTTGCGGACATCTGTTTCGAATTACTATCCGCTCAGAATGTCGACAGGACTATAAAACCTGTTTTCAGTTGGACAAAAAATTTCACGATGTCCTGAGAAATTTTATGTAACAGTTCCTAAGGTCAATTTGACCACTCTAGCCCAGTCCGTTCTCATGTAGTTATGTAAGTAGACCCTACGGACATATGCGCATTTAATGTAGTAAGCGCTTCGGGATTAATTCAGTGTGAAGTACAGACATTACAGAAGTCTTTTCGTTATGTTTAACACTCATCCTCCTTGGATACTCCGGCTGATTCATGTATAGTAGAGTATCGCCATCATTCTCAAACAGCTGGTATACCATTCAACTTGTCTTAGTCCTTCAAACCAGATCAGCGTCTATGTAACACTCTCTCTCTTCCTTTCATAGTCAGTCCCGTTTTTACCCTGGCAAGTGTTAAAGTAGCACTCAACAGTTTTAGTAAAGAAATAAATAAAAATAAACAAAGCTAATCAATAAAAATTAATAAATAAATAGGAAAGAGCTGTATGGGACAGCTAACGTCCCGAAGAACTGTACAAAGAAACCTTAGAATCCAAAAAAAAGAGAGAGACTCACAGGTCTTAGAATTTTCGTCCACTGAGAGTGAGATGAATTTTTCGGGATAAGAAAGGATACCCGCAGTACTCACCACTCTCATATCAGACAGGACCGAAAAGTGTTACCGCCTTTTGGTACGTGACACAAAACCAAGGTCGATTGGACAAGGGGTAAGAGTTGTTATACGACCTAAGTAATTGGTACAGTTTATCACAGAACGAATACAAATAAATCAAAGACCTCTCTTAACAATCACTAATTGGTGTGAGTATCATTGACACTTGTCAATTTGACAATACTCGAATTCCCAGAAACCATTTTCAAAATAAACCCTCGGTTTCGTGCTACCGAGGGACAGTTATCATGAAACCTTGGTCAAGATCACCCCACCAGTCCACCGCTGGATTGTAAAGTGTCAGGTTGTGTTGTGCTTTGATGATGTAACCGAGGAAGAAGTCTTTATATACAGTTACATATTTTTATTTTGTTTACTTTATTTATGTTATCGTGTATAACAAAGGCGACACAATTTAAACCCAATTTTCGTAGATTTATTTAAAGCGTTTAGAGTGCTTATTTATACCGATTTTAGGAATAATTTTAAAAACAAGCGGTAATAGCACTAAAAACTATAGGTAATCGATACCGCGTGAGTTAAAAATTTAGCAATATCACGTAGTGCAATGGTTATTTCTCCAAACAGGAAAGCTCTTCCTACCCGCCAAATCGCATGATGCACACTAACAATCACAGTAAGTTTAATAATGTGGTAAGAAGTAACGGAATAAAAAAATAGATAAATAAAAATTAATACATAAAGAAGTAAATAAAATTAATAGATAAATCACTAAATAAATATGCTAATAGATAACTTCAAAATAGAATTTAAAGAAAAATAATCAGAAGGGAAGATAAAGAGAAGGAGAAAACAGAACAAAAGAGGATGTAACAGAACATGTACAACACAAAGAGAGAAATAAATGAGACGATAGAGAAAAGCTTGAGTTGGACAACTTACGGCGACAAAAATAATAATTGAGACTGTCCAAAAGAAAAAGAGACAACAAAACAACAGTAGGACAACAGAAGACTAAAAGGAGGTCTTAGAAAAGAAAAGAAAGATTAGAACAACCCTAAAACCCAAAGAGTTTGGTTTAGTTGAGTTTAAATCCCGTTTTTCACTCTTGACTATAACATGACACGGGAGGAGGATTTGAACTCGCGACTATAACTTCTTAGTCTGGCACTTTAACCCATAAACAGGCTTTCCGCTAACAGAAACCTAAAAGAACAAAAGGAAACCGTCAAAAATGTCAACGAGCCAACCCAAACACCAATTATCCGCTAAAACCACACCAAAAATTTAAATTCCTTCAATTTTGGCGGGAAAGGAACCAAACGTAACCAAACCGTGGAACGAGTAACAGCTATTAAAAACCAACATTTTCCTTCTGACACGTCTTTCTTTCTCTATTTTATTATTATTAAAAAGGAAAACAGAAAAAAGAAAGAAAGCTGGTTTCCATCTGACAAATCCGTTTTCTTTATCTAATCAAATTTAATTTAATTCAATTTAATTCAAAAACGAAAAAAAAGTCGGTTCTCCTTTAATGGCCAAAACTCTCTTCCTTTTCCTTTTATTAAAATTTCTCGGAGTAAATTTGATTTTCCCCGAAGGGAAAAAGAAGAATCAGAAGGAGGAAGGAAGAGGGAAAAAAAGGAAAATTTATTTTTGGCGCCAAATCGAAAGCTTCGAAAAATTAATAAATTGGTTTAATACAAAGAGAAGAAAAAATAAAATAAATTTGATTTAAATTAGATCAATATTGATTTTAATTTGTCTTCGGTTTTCCCTTGTGAAGGGGTAAGAGAGAGGAAAGCTCTCCTCGTCCTCCATCTTTAAATTTAGATTTGTTCAACAACTCAAAATGTCTTCGATTTGATCCTTCATCTCTCTCTCCTCTCTTCCTTCCAATTTATTTTTATTCTTTTTCAGAGTTTACATTCCGATTGGTGTTTCTTTGAAAGAGGTTAAGATCTACTTCTTCTCTTTTTCTAGAATCTCTTCTTCTTCTAGTTTCAATCCGATTTTTACTTCTTGCGCGGAAGACGATTGGAAACACTTTTGATACAAATGATTGTTGTTAAATGATTCAGAGCATTACAGCAGCAGAGTATTAAAACGTTGTTAAGACAGGGAGAACCTCTTTGAAATCCGTAACAACAGCAAATTCCTGTTGGGCACATTTTTTTTTCATTCACCACGCATGCGTCAATTAAACGTACAGCCTTGCATTATCTAAAATGTCGAAGGAAAATCAAAGACTGTGGGATTATGTACCTTAACCTCCTTCATTTTTATCTCTCCCGGAGAATTTTATCTTTCCCTCGTTTACCAATTTTTGTAGATAAAATTTGGAAAAGTGAATAATCAATCTCATTCCTTTCTTACCATCCTTTTCCCGGTCTCATGAGAAACAGCAAACATTTTGTGAGTGTTGGTCTATCTTCAAAAAATTTTCGCTGATTACAATTTTGAGGTCACTCTTTTGTGTTCTTCCAGTTTGGAGTGAGTTATGGCGTTACCCGACCTCTCGTCCGTCTTTCATCTCATCCTCCAACTCCAACATCTTTTTAAATTACCAGACAAGATCTCAAAGTCGTTTTAATTATCCGACCGGTCAATTGACCTGTCGTATGATTTATATCAGGGATGAGCAACACGCCACCCACCATGCATTTATAAAATTTATTTTATCGACTTTCTCCCATCGTTATATTGTTATAATATTAATTTATAATAAAATGGTAGCACATACTAACCGAAACTATTTTTCGTGACGAGTTACTCACTTCACTGTTTCAACATGCAATACGAAACCACCTCGTCTGTGCTTGTTTGTGTTGCTTTCTGTCACACAATCAGTCAGACTGGTAAGCTGTTGACTAGCAATTTCAGCAATTCCGGTGTTTCTTGAAAGGCGTGAATGCTATAATGCACTTTCAAAAATTCGATTCTGAGTTTATAATAGTCAATAGTCATAATCTAGCTTAGAGCTCCTCTGACTGCGGTGGAGATTATTGTAAATAACTTATCTATAATTTAATTAGAAATTAATTATATTTAATTAGTAATTTATAAGTTATTTATATAACTTAATCCAAGCTTTTGTTATGTAAAATAATTATCAATATTTGTGTGCGTGTATATGCTTATTGACAATTACTTCCTGCCGGCTAATCCGGCCCAAAGGATCAAAAAATATAGAAAAACAAAACAACAAACTGAATTCCGGCACTTTCAGGCTAAATCCCTACGAATGCTCTGTTGAGTCTCCTTACCTATCCTACCAACTCCCTGCCAATCTTTCTTCTACCATCCGTTCCTGGGGTTACGACAATGGTTTATATCTCAGACCATATCGACCTACCAACTACTTGGCGTCTGTGATTGGAGACAGGTAGTAGTTAGCAGGGGAATAAATAAATAAAAATTCTGGCGATTCCGGATCGAAGAACCATGCAAATGTAGCAAACCAAAAAGGACGTAAAATACCTGATTGGAGTCCTGTTATCAACTTATAGAATATTCCCAGACCCCAAATGAGCTTGGAATAATTACGAGAAAGGTAGGGGACTTGAGGACTAGGACCCCTTATCCCAAATAATCATGGAACTCCAACAAGCGAGAACTATAACCTGATCAAATTGCCAGGCAATGAACAACCAAAAAAGTGAGAACTAAACTTAGAAAAAGCGAAAAGCGAAAGTACAACTGACTAAAACTTTGCAAGGAATCCTCAATCCTCTTTTGGATTCCCTCCTTTGGTACTCAAACTGCGGCCCACCAAGATCTACTGAGTGGCCCAGTGGCTCAGTGGAAACCGATTGAGTGAAAGGTCGATTGCTCATTGTTAAGTCTGAACTATAGTGCCTGGCCAGAATGAAAGTGTTCGGGCCTATACTCAGAAACTGCTGACATTATTTGCCTCAACATATTTTTATGAGGGAATATACAGAAAATACATACAGAAACAGACTGACAGATGAACATAAAGATGCCCTGAGGTGGACTGTATGTGTCTAAATCCGGACTTGTAAAATCTTTTTGGTAAGTCTTGTGGCTCAGTCACAATGGTCACAATGGAAATTTGGCCCGGGAAGGAAAAAGCTTGAGTACCAAGGTTCAAATTTAAATATTTATTCTACAGACAAATTTTCTAAACAAGCACGTGTGACACTTTTTCACTTATCTATGTATATAAAACTACCACGATCTCTCACCCAAGTAAATAGTGACTATTTTGGGATCCCAGAATTGAATTTTTGAACACAAACACTTATTAATCATGTGGTAGGTCAATTGACCGATGTGGTATTTAAAACGACTTTGAAATATTTGTCAAATAATTTAAATAGATATTGGCATGGAGGATGAGATGAAAGACGGATGAGAGGTCGAGTAACGCCATAACTCACTCCAAACTGGAAGAACACAAAAGAGTGACACACAAAATTTTATTCAGCGAAGATGTTTTAAAGATGAACCCACACAAACGAAATTTTTGTCGTATTGCGTGACACCAATATTATCTATAAGAACGTTTAACGTCACTACACCACAAGCATCCCACACATTCAGATAAAATAGACGAACAAAACAAGTTTCATTCACAAGTTCCGGTGGTGGATGAAGGAAAAAAAAATCTTCTGCTAGTTTTTAGGAAAACATTAGGCACAAAATTTTCGTTTACACAATTTGGTTTTATAAAATTAATTTGCCTTCGTACTGGAACCCAACGCGAGTGACAGTCACCGGAAACTCTCTCTCACTTCACCTTACAAATTTGGATACAAATCGCATGGAAGAATCTTAAATAAGTGAGTGAGTCCCTTTAACGAATCGATAAACAAATCAGCACAAATAAATACAAAACCCATTTCCGGTTGGAAAAGCTGTCTATGGCTTCTAACAAAATGGCGGACAACACCAAGTCGGGAAATTTTTTTTATACGGAAACCGTTATAAGATGACCGTGGCCAAGTGAGTCACACAGCATCGATTTATACTTTTGGAATTTTTTTGTTCCGTTCATCTATTTTGTGGTCTTGTAAGACTTAGTTCGTACTTCCGGTTTTGTTTTATACGATCTATTTGTAGTTTTTATTTATTTGCTATCATCATCACGGAATGATTTCGTCTGATATTACTCGGATGGATTTAACGGAAATGAAAATTCCGGAACGAATCGACTGACAAAAACAAAAACAAACTCCGGTCCGATATTATGTAAACAGAATCCATAAAAATGAACAGAAATAGTGGAAATGTGTCAAAAACGAAAAAGTTGATTACAGGAGCAGGCAACAAATCAAAAGCTGACAGGTAAGACGTCTACCTGGAGGTGGGAAGTCCGTCGGATTCCTCACCAACAACAGAAAAGTCGTTGTGTCGTGGTCGAATTAGATTGTTGTTGATTGATTTAGTCTTTAGAAAAGGCGTTCGGGTTGATGTGTAAGAGTTCGCATTTCCTCTCGGGGTTTTGGACACCCCTTTTTTAGGTTTTCTTGATGGTGTTCTTGTTTTGTTGATTTTTATTTGGCCCGGTGAATGTGAATTCTTAAGTTTCCATCAGAGTTTTTCCGTTCGTTCACCTTTCTTAGGCGAACGGCTGTCTGATTTGTGGTTAACAGAAGGAGAATTGAATAGGCCGTTGTGATGAGTTATTAACTTTAGAAATCCATAAACTAAACCCATCCATCATTTAATACATAAACAACACACACTGTGTACTGTCGCTTGTTTGAGTCATACAGGGTCTGTACCAAAAGTTCCCGGAATGAATTTGTAAAAACGTATTTAATTCAATGTTAGGTCACAGCCTCTCCCGAACCTTTCTCTGAATACAAATTTTTAAGGTTCATGAGAGAGAGCTTGGATCTTCCTCCACACACTTTTCTGTTGGAAGTTCTATCACGTCAGCCAGCTTTGTCGACCATGAAAAATTATTCCCGGAACTTTTGTGGTACTCAATGGTACCTAAACCAATTTTTGTCAAAACTTCCACACATTCTAATCACATTTAGACAAAATTCTGTCTCCTATCAATAATTACAAACTAATTAACCATAAACGAAAGTTGTAGTTGTGTAGTTTAACTGAAACTGAACTTCTCATATATTTTGTGTATCGTAAAGTAATACAGTATTTAATACTGCGGTAAAAGTGATAAATCGAGCGATAATTCCTGACGATCATCATGATTACCAAATAAACCTGATAATTGTGACAAATTACTGTGTCTTTATCACATTGCCGGCTAGTTTGTAAAACATCCAATTCGTCAGCTGAGAAAACGTCTAAATTCCCTACTACAAGTTGAAGATTTTATAAACTAACTAGTAAATGTGAAAAATATTTAATATATTACAGTAAAAGTGAAAATTCAGGCAGATGTATATGTAATCCTTGGGGATTATTCAAAATCACCAAAAAAGATGTGAGAAATTATTAAAAATTAATATTTATCACATTTACCGTTAATTTTATAAACTCTCCAACTCGTGTTAGTAAAATTAATAAAAGCTTGCTCACAAGATTGGCTTCTGTCACATTTTTGGTGAGCAGTTCTAAGCAATTGGCAAGCAAAAGGTAAGCAATTCAGGCATTTATGCTAGCAAGTAGCTTCTAACAAGAAATGACATAAACCAAGAATGTGAGCAAAATTTTACCAAAATCTCCTTCTCAGTTAAAGATTTTATAAACTATCCGGTAAATGTGATAAATACTGAGTAATTTGTCACTTTAACCAAGCTTATTTGGTGATTATGAATAATCGCCGGAAAATATATATTTTTTCACCTGATTTATCACTTTTACCGTAATATATATTTATTTATTTATTTACTGGTTAGTTTATAAAACCTCCAACTTGTGATATGGAATTTAATAAATGTTTCAGAAGTTGGATATTTTATAAACTACCCGGTAAATGTGATAAATAGCCAATAATTTGTCAAACCTAATTGTTGAATATAAATAATCGTCGTGAGTTATACATATATTCATCTGATTTATCGCTTTTACCGTAGCATATATATTAGGTGTGAAGGACAGACATTATTTTCTGGTTCACCTAACACAATCCTCAACTTCTATAAGATGATAGTGTTACTCGTGTATCAGAGTAGAAACAAGGCTGACTAGGAATCTAAGCAGAGAAAACCAGAGGAGGGTGTCAAAAAGGTAGACAAAGTCGAAAAGTAAAAAGGGTTGAGGGCAGGTAAAAGAAGGAAAGGTGCTGGTACTCAAAATAAAAGGAAAGAAACCCTGGTTTCTGTTGATACTCATCTTTGTTCTTCTTCCATGTCCTTTCTTCCCAGAGTCCTAGCTCTACACAAAAACCAGCAATGACGTCATCAAAAAAGGTTCTCGAGTTCTCAGCTCATAAGTGGGACAGCAAATAATTTTAAACTTTTTTAAGTGGCGAAGGCTAGACAGGAAAGAAGGGAGGAGAGAATTTTATGAACAATAAAAAATTTTTTCTTAGTTTTTTAATAATAATAATATAAATAATTAAAAAAGTTTTCTTTTCCGAAGAAAAAGGAAGTGGGAGTAAGAGGAAAATCCGGGAAAACTCTTAAATATTTTAAAAGCCTTTTCCGCGGAATGGAAAGTAGGAAGAGAAAAATTCGTGGATGCTGTCGTAGTTTAGAGTGTAGTTTTACGAACAAAAATTTCTTTCATCTCGTTTCCCAACTGAAAATCTGCAAGCAGAGCTTTTAGGCTGAATTTTCCTTTTCTTTCATTACAGGAAGTCGTTTCAAAAATTATCCGAAAGCAGTAGTATATCCTCAAATAGAAATTCTTCCGCTCAGTCCGAAGATGATGTCAGAGTTGGTGGCGTCTACGTAAGACACCAGGTACGGTATAACTTTTATTATTACAGTTACAAATACTCCGGCAGCATAAAATCTCAGAGATTTTTTTTAACGCGCCTAACAAAGTCAAAAACTCATTTAAATTCATCTCGAAATCACGAGAGGAAAAAAATTTTCGTTCAAAGGCAATCGCGAAATTCAAACTTTTCCTTTCCCCCCACCTTCTCCCCACCTCCGGCCCTGTTCTCTTCTCATCCCTCCTCGCTCTAACATTCTCATCAGATTCTGACAGGTTCTGTGCCTGATTTAACGGTGGGAACTGAACGTGGCGTACTAATAGATGGTTTCTGACTAACCTCCCCGCGGCAGATCTTCTCCTCTCTACTCCCCTCCCTCAACCTCCTTTCTCCTACCCCACCTTTCCAGAGGAAAAGTCGAAAGAAAAGTTTTCTAGCTGTGAGAGATAGTTTTAGTAAACCAATTGCTTAGCCTGAAGAAATTACAGAACGTGCACAGAAAGGAATGGAGAAAAGGAGAAGGAGGGAAACTGGGGATGAGGTAAAGGTTGAAGAAAGAAGAGAATGGGAGGAGAGGAGAGGAGAATTGGTAGACAGGGGAAGAGGACATAACTTCTTTTAATTAAATAAATAGTTACAGCTATCTGGAATGCTGGAAGTGGAATTGCTTTAAATTTTTCTTTTTTTTTCTCTTCTTCTTCTCAACCTTTTTAACGATTTGCAAAAAGCGTCTGCAATTCTTTCGATAGTCTGAGGAAATGGACGAGAAAATAAAACAAAAGAGGAAGGCGAAGTGAAGGAGGAGATAGAGGAAATGGACCAAAACTCCAACACATTTCTGTAACGACCAGGACCGACATTATTTTCCGGCCCACCTGATAGAAATTTAGACCTAACACTGAAAATAGAGTATCGAATGACGATGAGAAAAGAAAGAAAGAAGACGAGGACATTAATTGACAATAAGAAGACAAACAAACCCAGGAAGATGAAAGAATCAAACGAAAACCGATTAGAAAACCCATAAAAGATCATCATCATCATCATCCGAAATGAACAGACATCTATCTCTAACCCAATTCCTTCTTCCCTCACCCTCACCACCCCCCAGAACAAACCACTCACGGCAAAAAAATAGATTAAAGCAGAAAAGAAAACAAAACAAAATGGCCGAAAGAAAGATGAAAGATATCATGTCATTAATGGGATTCCTAAAAACCCTGGCGTCTGCTCATTTCCTAAAAGGGTTTATCTTCCATCTTTCCTCTCTCACGATTGGTAGATCCCCCTTTAAGGAATGTAGACCACAAGGTCAAGATCTTCAGGCTGCCGCATGTGACCTCTGTTAAATTCATCTATTTTTCTCTTTCTTTTCTCAGACAGGTAGCAATGTTTCCTTCGAAGAACAGGAGATTGTTATGAAAAAACTTCAAGCCCAGGTCAAAGAACTTAGGCACAAACTGAGAATCTTAGAAGAATCAGTAGAAAGCAAAGACTATTCCTTGGGAACGATTGCCAGAGAAAAAGACAGAGCCGTCGGAGAAATCAGAAGATTGGAAAGAAGTAACAAACAGTTGAGACGTGAGTTGAATCGTGAGAGATTCATTCTTCAAAGGTAGAAGTAGATTAAGATCGGAATCTACTCACCGGTGTCGTCTTTCAGAGCAATTAAGCGACGAGAGATCCCATTACCTGGAAGAAAAAGAAAAATTCTGTGAGGAAATGACCAGGTATAAGAAAAGGCTTCAGGATCTGAAGACGATGACCGAGGGGAAGAAACCAAGCACCAAATGGAGTCCGATCCTCCCGATCAGCAAACAGTCGCTCATCACTCAACAGTTAAGATGGCAATTGAGCAATGAAAAGGGAGATGGTTCCGACAGTAAGGCACCCAAGGAAGATTTGAAAATGTCAAAATCACAGAAATCCTCAGTGAAAGAGAATAAATCTTGCCCGCTGAGTAACTTCACGTGTAAGGAATCGCGTTTCCGGAAAGCCGGATCACTGGAAAGTCTTCATTTATACGAAGGAAACGACATTTCGCTGTAAGTAAGGAAAACACCGACTTTCTATTATGATACACTACCTACCGTCAGGAAACAGTCTCACATGGTGGTCACCAAAACGCACAAAAATCCGCGAAGGACCGCTCAAACTAAACCACCTCACCAACACCAACACTGAGATCACACTGTGCGAACACCCAACACCAAACACTCGGGAAAACTGGTGTGAACGTGTCGCAACCACTCGAGGCAAACTTCGACGCCGCCGGTGTACACAAATGAGGAATTCAGGCACTTTGGGCAAAACTATCCGATCATCTTCCGACTCTTTTGTTTCCTCAACGTCATTCCGTTTTCATCGCGACCTTAAATCCGTTTCTGTTCTCACTCCAAGGATTTCTAGAATCCTAATCGGTACTCCGCCACTACAACCACTACAAATAAATATAATGAAAAACCTCGACAATGATAAAATCTCGAAAGTTCTTCTGCATTTGATTCAAAAGGACCGGAAACTGAATGTAGAGTGAAAGAAGTACAATGAAGAGAGTTGGGTGGAGGAAGCTTTGGAAGGTCTCAAACTTTTCGAATAATGAATTATGCATTCAGAAAAGTAAAAAGTTTTTGCAGATATAATTAAAAGCTGGAGAGAAGTTTTGTGGGAGGAAGGGGAGGAGAGGGAGGAAGAAGAGAAGAACCAGGTTGAGGTAACAGATCAATCAATGCCGGCAAAGAATTTCCTTTCATTACACTCCTCCTCTTTTCCATGTTCTTCTGCTAGCTACTAGTCTTCTTCCACCCTTCAAAGAACCAACCCTTCTGTATTTTCTTCCCTCTACCTTCCTCCAACCACAAAATATCCAGTCTCCTCTACATCGTTGATTATTTTGGCAGGCAGATGGCAGCGCTTCGAACCGAAAATGCCAAACTGAGATCGATCATCTGTGAGAGGGATGAACGAAACTACGAACTGTGTCTCAGGTTTCTACGAATGAAACACTACAAGAACGACATAAGAACCAGGTTTCAAGACCTAGAAAACGAGTATTTGCAGGTTAGTTTCCCTGGTTCATTCAACCTCGATCCCCGAGGAAGAAACTTTCGTTTCAATCTCTTCCCATTCCCTGGCACCGTGACGTCATATATTAGTTTCTTCCACCGCTTCACTCGAGTTTTCTTGCCTTCATGCAGTGATCCGGTTAATCGTTTTCCTTTCCTTGATCACGTTCGCTAAGCTCTTTTCTCCCACGTGCGTTTATGTTCTACCCCTTCCTCCCTTCCTCTGTCCTTGTTCTTTCATTCATCACGTTTCCGGGGTGTTTGTTCCGGAAAGAATTCCATTCCGCACCTGGGAGTTCTTTCCTGTCATTCAAATCAGAATCCTGTAATCTCTTAGATTACTGTATTTTTAGGTTGTGAGAAGGCTACAGCAGTACTGCCACTATTTAAAAAACTAAAACGGAAAACATATTTTAGGTGATCTCGAATTTGATGGAAAAAATCGACGAAGCCAGACAGGAATTCAACTTCATAATCGATCAGAAGTTCAAGAGACCTCTTCACTCGACGAACGCCATGTACCTACAACTAGTTCAGAGGAATTCCCGGATGGCTTTCGAGAACGCTTCACTCCGTCTGGAAAATCAGTTTCTCAAAAAAGAACTAAACAAATACATGAATGGAGTTCCCGATGTGGAAAGGTATTCAACGAAACAAGTCTTGAACGTGACTCGTGACGTCATCTGTTCGGAGAACCGAACGCCCGATTCGCGACGGAGCCTTTTCTTTGTATTAGTTCTACTCCGACTCCAACAGATGTCACTGTTTTACTGTTCTCTCAGTTACTCTGCCATTCATTTGTTTTTGTTACAGGAAAGTAGATCAGATATCTGCGACTGAGGATCACACAACTCGAGTGAACTTAGATCCGGAAAATGGGAACACCAAACTGAAGAGAATCAAGAAAAACGTGAACTTTAAGGAAATTCGAACTATTTATGAAAGAGAACTAGCGCTGAAAAATTCAGACACAGATTCGAATTATATGAGCAAGACGTCGACAACAGTTCCCAGCAATGGAAGTCTGGTCGATCCTAAGTCAAACGAAAGCATAATTGAGAACAAGAACAACAGAACAGCAGAAAATCAAGCTCAGCCTACTTTTCGTAAGCTATAAAGCTGTTCGAGAGGGTGTTCGGTAGACATTTCTCCCTCTGGTACTAACTGTTGAACTGTCTTCCTTTACAGAAGCGAACACCATTCCCAATGAAATCCTAAACCAAATATTCAAAAGAATCGACACGGCATCAAGCTGTCAGTCGTTGGAGAGTAGCAGACCAAAGGATGCAGTCATCGTCGGTGACAAAACCAAAGACGAACACTGTCAAGGAAGCCGGACTGTTGAGAAATCTCAAGAAAAGAAAAAATCCGAAGAAGAATCTAGAAACCATCAAAACGCCCCCGGAGTCGTTCTCATCGAACACAAAATTCCGGCGAAAGTCCTCGTGTCTTCGTCGCCAAGCGACAGCAAAGAATCCGTTAAAACAGCCGGTTGCATTCGAGAAGGTCTGAAAATCTTCGAAGAAGACAAAAACAAATATCCGGGCATACCAAAACGGATTAGACAAGGCCCGAAAACTCTCAGGTTTGAGAGAAATCCGCTTCCGGGTCCCAAATACTTTGAGAAAGACTCCGGAGACGGAAGCAGTTCTTTGGATTTCCCGACCAAGAAAACACCTCCAATAGGAAGGCATCGTACAGGGAAAGGAGACAAGTCCAATCAAGATCAATTAGGAGTTAGAACCCGGTTTAAGATGAGAAAGTTTCGAGACAGTTGTGGTCTTCAAGAGAACATCGAAATATCAGATTTCGAACCGCCTCTACAACAGGACTCAGGTGAGCGTTTTCCCTGCATCTCGTTAAATCCGCCACAATCTCATAACTCATCTTTATTCCTTATTTATGACGACGTTTTTCCCTCACATACTTGTGGCCTGGTTAGCATAATCCGTGGCTTTCCTCCGACTGGGGAACGTCAATCGTGAGTCTTGTAAACATTGTTTACATTATCGTTTCATCTTTTCTTCAATTTTTCTCTTTGTTTACAGCCGATAACAAAATTCAGAACCCATCGAATTTAGTTAAGTCAGAGAAATTCATAGAAAATCACCCGGCGGAATCTGATCTGAAGAAAGTGATTCAAAAGGACGATGAAAAATTGCCCAGGAATGTGACAGGAAGCAGACAGTACTCGAAGAACCTAATTCCTCCATCAAAAACGATAAGCAAATGTAATAACTCAGTCAATCTTCGTGACGAAATAATAGAAGCAACGAGAACTCATCTAGACGATGGTAAGGCATTCCCAACAGCTTGCAGAGAGATGGAGAAATCTCAGCAGACCAACTGAAATTTTTTGATCTTCTTTCAGATGAGTTGTGGAAAAGGGAAACAAAAATTCAGACGATATACACAAAAACCCAGACAAAGACTTGTAGGACAGATGAAGACAGTTCGTTACTCCTAGAAGATGTTCCAAAAACGCACCAGTGTAGTACAGCTTTCTTGACCGAAAGCCAAGAGCAGTCGACATCTTCCGGTAGGTTCAATGATATTCACATGCCAAACTCCCGACCAGGACAATTTGAAGGAGGACCAGAAGTGATGTCAAATCGAAGGCCAGAAGGAAGTAAAAGGTTCTCTCACCGTTTGATATCCACGACTCCAGAGCAATTGAGGAACCTCCTGACGGAATCTCAGATGGGGTGAGTGCTGTTGTACCCATTAGTGTTTCCTGTTGGAATTTGTAATGATGTTGAGTTTCTTGTATATAGGGTTGTTACCGGATGGCTCCGATTCTGGTGAACCACGCAACGACGGATGTTAATTCAGCATTTCAGTATAACGATTCTAACGCTGGAATCGTTCTACAGTTGGTTATTCCACCGGGGAATGTTGGACAAACTTCACAGCTGCTTTCGAATCTGGGTATGAAACAAAGTAAACGTAAATTCAAATTGGTATGGTCAAAGCTTACCCGATATTTTTTCCAACAGAAATCCCAGAGAAACCGACCGTAGAGAAGGAAACTTCAATATCTGGATTAAGTCCACTTTGTACAAAGAAGTCTTCAGTTTTCCTACGGGAAGCCACCACTTCCGACATCCTCATCCCGATCTCAAATTTACCGACATCATCTAGCACGGTTGACATGGTTGACTCGACGCCTTTACACGATCGAACCAACATCATGTTGAGGACTCTCTGCTCCCGGCCTTCTCGAGTCAAACTGGCTCGATCCCCAAACGCTATGCGAAATGAGAGACTGTAGTACGAATACGTAAACGAAGAGACAAATGGAAACTAATTTAAAAACGATTTCAACTTCTCTGCTGTATCGAGCAGAATTTCAGTCTCCCTTCCCGTGTTTCTCCTAATTCTCGAAACTGCTGTCGTTCTGGGAACCTCTCGCACCTACGCGGTTCGAATATGAGTTTTAAATGTCACTGGATTTTTGGAACCGGGAGGTAAACACCTTTCTCGAGAAACCCGACTACTTTCTACCAATTTGTTTGGTTGTATTGTTGTTATTCTTCTCGTTTCAGTCATCCGACTTCCGATGTCCGAATGAAATGACCATTCCCAGATCTGAAGTCTGTTGCCCCGCTTTTTCCTTTCACAGTGAAACGTTTTACCGCTTTTCATGGGAAAATCGCGCCCTGCTCCAGTTTTGAACGAATCACACAACGAAGGTGGAAACTCAGCCGGAAACGTTTTCCGCTTCAAGTTTTTCTCCTTCTTCCTTCTTCATCTCCATTCGCCAGCTACTCAACCAACGATAAATACGAACCAAAAATATTTAGTTTATAAAACAATATATATATGAAGTATCTTGTAATTTTTTTTAAAAACTGTCTGCATTCATTATCTGTATGACAAGCCGGGACACTGATTTAGACTCACATTTGTCCGGTGGTAGTACGCTAAACTGCACCACGTGATCATTTCGAGAGAAGTAATTAGATTTGAAACAAAACTGAGAGATAGCTGGTATCTGCAGTTGTGATTAGAAACGACTGTATGGGATCTGTCCCAAAAGTTCCCGGAATGAGTTATCGTAGGTGGTGATGTTGTTCAACGACGGACGACCTGTCAATGACTGGATGAGGTGGTGATTAAGACGCATCGAAGAAAATTCTTTGAGTTCTGAAAAGATAGTAAACTTATACTGTATATGTCCTTGGTACTCAAGTTACCAAAAAAAATTTTTTTATAAGTTCGGCTTTTGACATACAGTCGACTCTCAGGGCACCATCTGTATGTCCATCTGTCAGTCTGTTTCTGTATATTGCCTCATAATGATATGTTGAGGCAAACAATGTTAGAAGTTTCTGAGCACAGACCCGAAAATTTTCGTACTGGTCAGGCACTATAGTTCAGACTTTAAAGTGAGCAGTCGACCTTTCACAAATTTTGGGCCGGTGGGCCACTGAACCATTGGGTGTTGGTGGGCCGCAGTTTGAGTACCAAGGGTATATGTGATTTAAAAATTACAAAAAAAAAGTTTCCGGGAAGTTTTGGAACAAGCTCAAAAGCTTTCTAGAGACAGTTTAAGGTTCAAAGTTCGGTCCGAACCTTTTGTTGCCTTTGACACGAATCCCTGGAATGATTCCTCTTGATTCCTTCTTAACACAAAAACAAACCTCGAAATTCAGAAACGAACTAAACTACGCGTCAGAGAAGGCTGTGAAAGCTAACCCCACCAACTCCTGTCATTTTATGTCAGGTCGACCAACTTGACTCCGTTCAACTCCTCGACTCATTTTAATATTTCCAGTTTCAAAATTAATTTCTTTTCGTGGAATCACAATCCGAAAATTTCTTTCATTTAACTTTTCAAAAAAACTTTCCTCCCTTCCTCCTCCCTCTCTCTCTTCTTCTTTTCTCTGTCTTCTCTACTCTCCGGTTTTTTCATTTCATTTTTATTTCCTTCCTTTGTTATTCGATTTCGTTTAACCTCTCCCTCGAGCTTTTCCTCAACCGGGATAACTCCTGTTGGTGGATTGGGCCCTTTTGAGAAGGGAATAGGAAACTTTTAAACAGATTCAGAAAGAGAAGGAAGTCAATTCAAAGCGTTCGGGAGTAAAAGCCGGGGGAAATGTTAAATCCAACAAGTTTGTATAAATTGTTCAAACTTGTCTAAGAGCGTGTGGAAAGTGTTCCGGGACAAATTTGTGATCTCTTAAATTTAACCACTTCAAGACCACCAACACGTTCCATTTTTGACTTCTACAACATATCATTGTCTTCGGGTGGTATAAAACCTCTGTTCCTTTCTTCTTCTATGATCTGAAAAGAACAGAATTCAAATCAAGTGATTTCACAGCCACTTTACCATTTCCAAATTTCAAAAGTCCCCGCTTGTGGGTAGGAGAAAAACAAAAAAACAAAATGTCGTCAAACAAGAGACGAAAGCACAACAAAAGGTGACAGTAATGGCGTAGAGTAACCAAATCGCAGACACACAAAACGTAAAATGGGCGAAAATCTCCATTGAAAAGACCAACAACACGTGTGCGAACTCATATAAACACTGAACGGATTCATCAGACGGTTGAACTGAATACTGAACGGGCGCACGGTCCCTTCTCCTTTCTCCTCCCTCAATTATAATATATATTTTTTAATAATATAACTTCGATAACAATAACAATAATAATTTTAATAAATCGTTTATACTTTCCATCAGGTTGTTAATAGATAAATAAATATTGTAAACCGATTTAAGTGTGAGACAGTAAATTTCCAAGTGATTAACTAATAATAATTACTGTAATTAATTAATTAATTTAATAATTAATAATAATAAATAAGAGGATGCTCTTGGTTCAAGACCAATTCAGGCAAAGCAGTCGGAAAAATTTTGAAACTCAATTGCAGTTGAAGCAAAACACTTCGAAGCAACTGTTTTCAGGTATGTCGACAACCTTGAAATTGTTTTTAGTGAGAATAACAACCTCAATTGGCCAGTCACGTGACTGTCAAATCGCTCCTGTTGACTCTTTTAGAAGGAAATGAATTCTTAATAAGTATACTGGATGCTGTAAAGATTTGATTGCGTTTGGTTTATGGTTTTTATTTTTATTTCCAGACCCAAAGGAAATTTGGGAGATTGAATCCGGTTGCGAAGAAGAGATCATAACCAGTGGAAACGATAGCGAACAAGAGGATAACATTTTATACGCAGAACCTTCCGACCAACCGGAAGACATTATTGAGACAAGAAGGACGACCATTCCTAAGAGATTTTCTAAAAATGTTAGGTTCGAAGGCTCGGATTTTAATTATGTTCCTGATTCATCAGATGCGAGTGTGTTTGACAACGACTACCTGGACGTTGATTGTGGGTATGTTGAAAATGAAACATACAGGCACCGAAGGTCTCTGAGCCAAGAGCCCGAAATAGCCAGTCATAAAGTGAAGGAACCTTTGAGGGTGAGTCACAAATCAAAACTGAGGACGATGGAGTGTGGATACGAGAAGAAGTTCAATTGTGGACGGAGACCAAAATCGAGTCCGGAGAAGAGTTCTATTTACCCGGAGAACGTGTTAAGAGAAAGACGGCCCATTAGTATGGGAGAGTATAACGATATCACAGAGCCGAGACAAAGAACGAGACGAAAGGAGCACAGATGTGGACAATCTCATCACGAAGACATCAATCTCGATCATATTTGTGGTGAGTCTGTGGCTAGGAAAACCGCTCATAGAAACTACAAACCCGAGTACGGAGACGATTCATTTCTAAGACAACGTCACGGTGACTGCTGTGATCATTGTCCCATAGACGAACCCAAGTTACGAACGGATAAGAAAACGTACGCGAAATTGAAACCGATTTCGGCTCACATGACTCCAAAGCACGTACACCACCTCACGCCAGAACTCTCGGAAAGCGAGGCGTTAGCCAAGACCTGCAAAAAAACTCACAGAGACGTGCGAAATTCTTCAGAACCTCATTTCGAAAACCAACCATTCATCTACCACTCCTCGACTGACAGATATTGTCAGATGGACGACTACTGTGACCACACATGTTCGTCTAAAACCAAAAAGAAAATCCTCGAAGCTGTTCAGGAACAACAGGAACAGTTCAGCGACTCAACTTACAAGATTCTATGTCCGAAGTATTCAAGTCAAACGATACCCCTCGAACTGACTGGGTTCCAGGGGAAGCGTTCCTCGGAAAAACTGACCAACTCCTCACAGTCTGATTGGCTTTACTGTTCCACAAAGGGAAACGAAAATTCTTTTGGAGAGAGACTCGTTCGAGAAGTTCAGGTTCCAAGAGTACACAAGATGAGGTCGAGGAGGACGAGAATGAATCGACTCAAAAACGGTTGGAAGAAAGCTTTTGTACAAACAGGTTCGTTTGCGATTAGATAGTATCCACAGTCATCTCCAAATCCACAGATTCTCTTTTTCTGTATCTGTCTGATTCTTTTTCTTACAGTTAGAGATGGAAGTCGAAACGAAAGAGTAGGAGTACTTGTCATGGGTCCAAAAGGTCCTGAATTTTATGCGAAGAATGCAAAACCACCTTCGGAGTTTGTACCTTTCCGAAAATCGAAATCGTTCCTCGATGGAGCTGCCACAAGGTAACATAGAAACAGAAACGTTAGTAGAGCTTTCAGTCAGACTTTTGAGCTTTACAATTTGTTTTGTCTTGAAGCTTTGAGGTGATGACCGTCGACTGCAAAAACGTTTTCCTATCATCCTCGGAACCAGGACCCAGGACAAATTATGGGATTAACGACCTTGTTTGTCCGGAGTAAGTAATTAATCACCCCTAAAATCAAAGAAGTTATCTCAAAAAATTCTCTACAACACTAAATTTCTTCTTATTCTCTAGAGATGAGACGAAAGTTGAAGAAAAAATCGCCAAATTCAGCAAAAACATGAGTGAAATCGTCAAGACAACGGATGAGAAATTCTACAAAGCTCTCTCAACCAGCGAATTCCAAGATATAAAGAAACCCAACATGTTCAAAGGTGCAGGCGAAGGAGAGATTCGGGAAGAGAAAAAGGTGAGGAAATCGTAAAAGCCAAACTTCTAATCCCAATAATTCGAGCCTAACACTTTTCCTTTTGGTCAAAAGGAGGAAGAAACTACAGGAGAAGTTCAAAAGAAAACGTTTCCACCATTTCACCTTCTTCCGTTCGAGACGCTATCACCTCGCGTCCCCAAAAACATAAAAAAACCCGAGAAAAAGCCCAACGAAGAGTCGAAAGCAATAGCAGACGCACTCAACGAACAAGCTAAACAGTACAAAGAATGTCAATCCAGTTTGAAAGACAAGGAACAAACATTTTTGGAAGGGTTGAAAGAACTTCAGGAGAAATATCCCCCGAAGGAAATAAATTTAGAAAGGGCGGAAGCGAATTTATCACTCTGGGGAATGAAATTAGATCAAATGTCAGAAAAGACAGACTGTTTGGATATTAAAAAAGGACGAGAAACGGAAGAAGAAGAAACCGGATGTGAAAACGGGCTCAAAAAGGAGGCAAATATTGGGGAGCCTGAAGGTTCGGTTCAAAGAAAACCGGATCAAGAAAAGACTGGAAGGGATGAGCTGAGTCAATCGGGCTCGATCAAATCTAACGAGCAAATAACCATTAACAAACAGAGAAGGAAGAAGTATTACGAAACGACGTCCGCGAGGTCGAGGAAGACAAGTTGTAACATCGAGGAAGCTTCATGCGAAGCAGATGATCCGCCACTCTCTAAGGCTAAGGCTAAAACGGGACCGGAAGGAAGCGTGAAAACAAAAAAAAAAAGACTTGGAAAATGGCCGGGTTCCGTGAACGTTTCCCTAGAAGAGCAAAATTTTGAAAGCAAAAGCTCCATTCAAGACACGGATCGTAACACCATCTCTGCTGTCTTTCGAGATCTCGTCGAAAACGGTTGCGCCATTTCACGGGAGGAATCCGAAAACCTTCAAAATCTATTCAATCGAGTCACCTACAACGCGGAAGTTTGTAGCAACGATGCTGTGTCCCTGTCATCAAGCGAAGTCACCAAAACGAAACTAAACGTCTCTCCAAGGTCCCCAAAATCATCCAACTCCTACGAAGAATCGAAAAAGTTAGAAGGGAAGAAGGAAGTTGAGGATATTTGTCGAGGATTCGAGAAGAAGACGGAGAAAGAGAGGAGAACATATTACGATAATGAAAGAAAGGCGGGAGAAGATGATAACGAGAATGGGGGAAAGGAAAATGTCCGGGAAAACCAAGAAGAATACCTTGAGGATATGAAGAGTCGAAAGGTTTCCAAAATGAAAAATTATTTCGACGAAAAGCTTTTCAAAAAAGTTCAAAGCAAACACAAGGAAAAGAAATCCAAAAAGAAAATCGCTTTGGAAGATAAGATGAAGCTTTTGAGGAAGACTTTGCCGAGGTAATCAAACATTTTCTTAAGATTCTTCCGAGTGGGTGAAGCCAAACAAACGCATGAATGACCCATGAACACGGTTTCGCATTTTCCATTACCATCTATAACTCGCTTACTCAGTTCTCCTTCAAACCAGTCATCCAACCTTTAACGTTTCTCTTACGCATTCCAGCATCGCCGCACAAAATGAAGCAGCCCACCTCAAACAACTGAAGAAATACATCGATCGATTTATCGACCGAGTAGAGGCATCCACTTCTTCCGAGTTCCGTAAGCGAAAAGAATCCCGGCTGAAGTCGAAGGATGCTCTAAGCACAGACAGTAGCGAAGTCAAGGTCGACGCTCGAAAAATCCTAGACTTCGTCAGCAATCCGTTTAAAAAAATCTCCTCCGACGTGACCATAAACATTGCCAAAAAACTAACCGACGCCCTGGTCCAGGAAAAAAACTCTAAAAACCAGCCCCTAGCGATAAAAAGCCGGAAGCATTTGGAAGACGAAACAGACGAAGACAGCGTGGTACCCTGGGGGGCCACATCGGGTAGCGGTAAGTTGCCCTCCCAGCTCTTCACCTTCCTTCCTTCTCTTCGGAGGATCGACTTTTTCGCGGTCGTCACTTGCGGATTTCTCTGTTTCTGCGGTGTTCTTTACGTTGTCAAAAGATACAAATAAACGATTTCCAAAACATGTCAGCTAGTGTCCTTTGTCCAAACATTTTGGAGATAAATGATTTCCAAAGTCCAAAGTTTTTCCAACTCATCCTGGATAATCCTAACGGGAATCATTTTTATTCAGACGACGACTAATTTTGGAAATCGTTTATTACGAAACAGTTAACGTTCTAGACAGATAAATTATCTAAATCGAGGAAGAGTCACAGACATCTACGACTTAATTCTAATAATACATCTTCCTCCATTCACATCCCACGTCTAAAAAACGAGTTAAGCTAACAATAGATACGATAAGCCATTGAGAACAATGGATAAGTCGTAAATGAACAACTCGTTCACACGACACACAGCTGAGGGGTTTGGAGATAACGTAAAACAAAGATAAGATAAATCGTTCGTTACTACAATAAAAGAGAGGATGAGATGAATAGTAGATGACAAAGATTCCATAACCTTGAGAGAAAGAATTTATGCAGAAGAGTTTGCAAACATTAGAGAGAGAGATGATATGGATATTAAAGCCAATCAAAATGATTATTATATGGAACATTATTTACATGAATTATACTGAGAGTGCTTAGTCCGTTAGAGGAAGAGGAGATAAAGAGGAGATCTCTCTTTGATGGTAATGAGACTTTATAAAGAGTTAAACATAACTGAAGACTTTAAATAAATCAGAAGATAGCTTTTAAAATTAGAAGTAGATAGAGAAGGAATCGAACTGTTAACTGTTACCTATCTGAGATAATAAGTAGATTAGGTTTGGTACAAAAGGTTATACTGAGGAAACAGATTCGAGATGAGAAATGAAGTTTGGATTTAAAGAAGAGAGTAGGAAAAGTTGAAGAAGGAAATAAAAGAGGAAGAGAAGAAGGTAAAGAGAAGAGAGGAGGAATAGGTGAAGGCTAGAAAGCTGTAGTGGAATGAAAACAGAAATCAGTAGAAGTTAGGTTGGGGTTGAAGGCAGCAGGTTATGACGTCAAGAGGTTAGTGTCGCTCTTATACAGGGATCGCGCATAGACAGGGACTGAGGTATAATGTAGGTTGGAACGAACAAGAAGCACTGACCACCATTCTAAACCTAGAATACCCTCCCTTCTAGAAGAGTGTCACAACCTAGACAACTATACCAAAAACTTTGTTCAGACTTTCCATAGTCGTCCAAATTCATCTACTCTTCTTTCTATTTTATCTTCTTCCACCACTCGCCCGTGAGGCTACGACGATGGTCCGTACCCCTATATGAACCTACCAACTACTTGGTATCTCCTGTTGGAGACAGGTGGTAGTCAACAGAAGAACCAAAAATAATTCTCCTCCCACTCCTCCTCTTTCTATTCCATCTCCCTTCCGTACTTCTCTCTCACCTTTTACGACATTGACTTGTGACCCAGATAAAACCCATCAAATTCGACACAAGTTGAGTCAGGACGAAAACTAATTCCCAACAGAAATTTGAGTAGATAGACAACGAAAGTATAAAAGATAAAAACATTAAAACTGTTTAAAATGGTGAAACTAAAATTTAGAGAAATTCAAGACGAAGTTCAAACTGTAAAAGAAAAAAGAAAAACCAAAAAGACTCGTAACAGGAGATAAACTAATTTCGAAAACAGGTAATAGGATTAGAAAAAAGAGAAAAGATAAAAGTAGATAAGTCAAGTAATAAGGTTAAAAGAAAATAAAAACGGGGATCGTAGAAACTGTCCGATAAAAGTAAATCGAAATCAAATTATGAACAGTTAAGTCCGGACTGAGAGATTTTAGTGTGGGCCCCAAAAGAGCGGAGGTAGTTAAAGAGAAGATAACCCCGAAACAAATAAACTAGATAATCTGATGTAGATATTACAAAGCTAAAGCTAAAACCTAACAAAAGAAAATAGGAGATGAACTACTCAACAGATAACAAAAATTAAAGCAAATATTTCACCACACCTACGCCTGAGAGCAACATGGCGCCTACGCACTATGTGATTCATTCTCTCCAAACACTACTGAAAATTATTTATCTGAAACAGATAAATTTATTTTTGTGAAATTTGTGGTGTAGTAGTTCTGGTAGTGAGTTCATATCTTGTGATAGTCAAAGGTTAAAAATAGAATACAAACTCAAATCATTTTTATATACTTTCCAAAGTATTAAACATAAAAAAATTTCGAGGTTGCGTTTTATACTATAAAACTATAAATTTTAACTACAAACCATCAGAATGTAAAGTATGTGGGTGTAGATTTTTATATAACTCCGTATTTAAAAAACGCAATAATTTCGTTCCCAACTTATATATATATTGTAAATCGAAGAGTAATATCTTATACATGTTACGGTAAAAGTGATAAATCAGGCGAATATATAAATGAGATTTCCGACAATTATTCATAATTATGTCTCATCATAATCACTGATTATTTATCTCAGTTTAGTTTATACAAGACTTATTAAATTTATGAGTTGAGATTTTTAAACTTGTCGGTAAATGTGATAAATGTTCAGTAATTTGTCACATTACCCAAGCTTAATTAGTGCCTATTAACAAATCGCCGGTAAATACATATATATTTGTCCGATTTATCACTTTCACCGTAACATATATTTATATTTATCAGATTTACTGGGTGGTATATATCTCCAACTCACAGAATGGAATTTAATGAAAGTTCCCTCAGATAGTTCGGCAATTTATAAACTAGCCAGTAACCGTGAAAAATATTAATATATTGTATGTCACGGTAAAACTGATAAATCGTACGAATGCAGTGTATATAATAGATGACGGTTTCATTCATAATGACCCACTGCATAGTTAAATGCTATTTACTTTACCGGCTAGTTTATAAAATATCCAACTCGTCATCTGAGCAAAGTTTATCAAATCCTCCATTGCGAGTTGGAAATTTTATAAACTAGCCGGTAAATGTGATAAATAACACTTTTAACTATGCTTAGTGGGTCATTGTGAATAACCGTCGAAAATTATATTATATACACTATATTCGTACGATTTATCAGTTTTACCGTGATGTATATTAATATTTTTAATACATTTATTAGCTAGTTTATACATTGGCCAAAATCAGAGGGAACTTTTATTGAATTTCACTATACTATTTGGAGATTATACACACTACCCCGTAAATGTGATAAGTATATGTTACGGTGATAGTGATAAATCGCGCATATTTACCAGCGATTATTAGTAGCCAAAATCAGGCTTGCCTAATATGACACACTACTGAATATGTATTATATTATATACATTCATCTGATTTATGACTTACATATATTTGGTGTAACGCACAGAAGAGACATTATTTTTGTCCTGTTCACTTAGTATAAATTTATAAACAAAAAGAAAAATGAAAACCGACCGACAGAATAACTGTAACAAAAGTTTGGGGGTTGGACACCCCTAACATAATAGACTGATAACTTACAAGCAGAACGTTCACCTGTTTACAGATCGATGCGAAGAGTCCGAGCCGACGTACCTGAAGCAACTGAAAAAAATGAGAAACGAACATTTAAACAACATCGTCTTGGAAGTGAAAAAGCTGAGCGAGCTTCTCAGGTACGGTTTTGTACTTCTCAGGTACCTGGTTCCATGGACTACAGGTCCAACAAGGGCGGTAGCAAGGCACTCATTCAATTTTCTCTTGTCTCGTTTCAGGTTCCTCGACCGATGCAACCGTCTTAATGTCTAAATCCTAGGACAATACTCCGCAGTAGATTTCTTTATATATATAATAGTATAACAAGAATAAATAAAAACAATTTTTAGTATATTTTATAATAATAATATGTGAATGAGTAATGTAAATGAATATATTGAAGTGTATATGTATACAAATTGCCAGTTTTTTCATTTTGTGTATGGAATTTTAGGCTTCGATTTTCCACTGATGGATACTAAAGTTTATAATGTTACCGTTTTTTAGGCGCGTTTCACTTCTAATCTGAGCGATCTTTCGTTTCAATTGCAGACTTTCCGCAGCCTTTACTCTTCTGAGACTTTTACTCTCTTCTACTGGGAGGCGATGAAAGCTCTCAGTTCTCACACCTATAATGGGATTATGATATTATTAATAATATCGTTCCTGCTGGCTCTGTTCTACTTTCTCCTCATCTCTTTATTATTGCTTTTATCTTCACACAATGGGATGAGTGGTATGAAAATTATCTTGTAACCATTTGAAGAAGACACCTGTTGTGAACAAATTTACGATTTAATGAAGGATCTGACAAAGGAATACAGTTTGAACACCCTGTATAATAAATTTATACTCTCCGTCTCGTTTTGGAGAATAAACTTCGGACTTTCAAAAAGCTGACTAAGGGAGGAAAGCAATTTCTTGGAGGAGGAAAAATCGCCGGGAGGGCAAACAAGTCAAGAGATAGAAAATATTAAAAATCTTTAGGTTATTGCTTTTGTATCTAATCCGATAATCCGAATCCGATTGTTCAATAAAACATAATATTAAATATAAACATCATAAATATAATGCGAGAACACTTTTTTATAGTATAACTCACGATCGGTACAACAGTTGATAATATTTGGACCTTTTTGTTGTCATTTGACTTCGTCTTTAAAGAGGGAAGTACGACAGCTGGAAACTCCACTTGGAGACGAATTAAAGAGGTCCCACTCACTTGACGCATTCCCGGAAGTTTTTCGCCTTCCAAAAGGAAGTTAGGCAACCACATCAAACAAAGCCCAGACGACCCGAGAAATTCTTTCATTTTTACAAATCCAACAAAAAATATTCACAAAATAAAGACCTTGAAAATCGATTTGCGAGTGATGTAATCATTTATCGAAGAGAGAGAGAGAGGAGAGTTGGCGGGGGAGAGGAGGAGGAGGAGGCAGCAACTATTTAAAAAAAGTTTTGATTCCGGTATTCAAATCGCGTTTTTCGGTGATTAATATCAGCAATTTCCTTAGGTACACAACATTGAAAGATTAAAGCCTAAAAAAAGGACGTCAGAGAGCGGAGGAGGAAGGGAAAAAGCTTTGAGGGACCCGAGGAGCATCATGGGGGTGGTTGGTGGTGGGTGGTTGGTGCGAGTCTTGCGCAATTCGAATTCCAATAGCGTCGAGGGGCTGATCCAGTGATTTCAATGTTTCATTTTGTACGTTTCTACTACCCGTTTGAAAAAAGTTGGGGTTTTTCCTCTTTTTCTGATTGGGAGAGGGGATGGTGGTGGTGGTTTGACAGTGATGGCAGCCTTGAGCTTTGTTTTGACTCACAGAATCCGATTTTCATGTTCTTCTGGGCCCTTTTTTCTGAAAATTGTTTTATCCAATTTTCAAGGGATGATTTTGTGTGTTTTACACGTAATAGATAATTTATACAGATGTAGGTCTATACAGTAACTAAAAAACAATGAAATACACCTTGGACTTTGAGTTTCCTCTTAGTTTCCTGCATCTCCAGTCAAATTTTTGGTGAACATCTCACGCCAGATCGGATTTACGCTTTCTTCGCTGAATCCTTTGAATCAAAATTTTTTTGCCGCATACCTGAAACAGGAAACAAGAATTTTTATAAACAAACCAGAAACCCAAATGTCATTTTTACCAATTCCAACCTAACAACTACCGGAAGTACCAACCTCTCAAATTTACCACCAAATTTCCGTTTTCTTTTTGGTATCCATTTCCATCAGCAATGATTTCCTCTCCATCACACTCTCTCTCACCTTCATCAGCTTGAAACATTTTTCTCTCCCCGAGGGGCCTTATTTCCTCATTTCCGCTTTTACCAGAGGTCATGTCACTGACCTTCCATAACTAAATGGTAAATGATTGAATGAATGAACAGAAAAGGAGAAAATTTTCATTGAAAATTCACAGCTGATGAGTAGAAAGAAGTAGGGCGCTGGGCCCTTTGGAAATGTTTTCAGGGTCGGTAGTAGAACCATGCGAACGTAGACCTCGAGTCGCTGGTCGTATGGGAAAAAGAGGAAAATACCTAAAACAGTTGTTTCCCGGGGGTTTTTCCAGTGCGTCGCTTATTTTTCGCATTTTCATTTTTGGTTTTCGTTTCTCATCAGTTATTTTATCTGATCGACAGGATTTAAAAACTCGCGATAGTTGAAAAAGAAAAATTTTTCCCCGGAAAAGTTGAAGAAAATGTAAGGAACCAAAACCGGAAACGTAATTTTTCTCTTGGGTAAGTTTCATTCTCGACGTTTTTGTTTTGATACCGAGAGGAAGGAATATTGGAAAATATTTAAATTTTCATTTACCAGGGATTTGGTTTAGTAGTGTTTACTTGGCTTACCGTAATTAAATTTGCTTTCACACCTAAATTTACAGCAGCAAAAAAATTCGAAGAGAAAATCTTATAGAAAATCATTCTCGCCTTCTTCGTTTTCTATCGCCTTTCTTCTTCTTTCGTTTTCTTTATGCGAACATATTGAATCGAAAATATCTATAAAACACATAAAATCGCTTTGTTTGATTTAGTATATACTAAAATCCCACAGATTATAAAAATTGTAGTGCTGTAAACAAAACCAAATTGTTTTCTTAGATCCTTTCCTTGACTCTTCAACCACATCTCTCATCATCTATATAGTCACTAATTAAAAACACTGCGGCGTAAATAACTATTAGATGAACCGGAAAACAATGTGGGTTATATTTAATATAAACAATACGTCACGGTAAAAGTGATAAATCAAGCAAAGATTATTCATACTCACCAATAAAACTTGGTTAATACATCAAACTTGTGATCTGAGGAAAGTTTTATTGAGTTTCCCCTTACAAGTTGATGATTTTATAAACTAGCCAGTCAAAGTGATAAATATACGTTACGGTAAAAGTGATTAATTTGAAAAATATGTATATAATTTCCGGTGATTCGTTATAATATACTGTAATCACCAACTGAGCTTACTAGTGTGAAAAAATTAGTGAATTTCTAACACCTTCGCCGGCTATAATATATATTATATCCAACATATAATCTGAGTATGCTTTTGAGAAAATGAACTGTGAGAAATGTGAGGAATATATGCCACGGTAAAAACGATAAATTTGGCGAAGGTATAAATAATTTCTGCTATGGTTCATAATTTCCAACTAAGCTTGACACTGAATATTTATCACATTTACCGGCTACTAGATATTTTTTTTTATAAATAATAACATTATATTGATCGTTATCCATATATACATTATACAATAATAGAAATGCTTATTTTGTGGTATTGTCAATAAGCATGACACCGGCTAGTATATAGATTCTACAAATCGTAATGAGGAATTTAATAAAACTTTGATGATATTATGAGTTGAGTATTTAACAAACTAGCCGGTAAATGTGACAAATATTCACTTTCACCAAGATTAGTTACTTAAGAAGGAACAGAATGACAGTAAAAAGATTTGTAAAGTCATAGATACATTAGAAACAATTTTATATGACATATACAGTTCCCGGGGATTATTCATAATCACCAATCAAGCTTAGTAAATGTTACAAATTACTGAGTATTCATCACATTTACCGGCTAGTTTATAAAATCTCCAACTCGTAAAAGAAGAATTTAATCCTTGTTTGCTGTGATCCTTCGCCTCTGTCACTTATCTTGTGTTGGCCGCTTGTTGTTGAGAGGTTGGTAGACTGTAATCGGCGAACACAGCTGCTTGGATTGCTTACTTTTTGTCAGAAAAGTGACAGAAGGCAAGAATCTAAGGACACAAAATCCCATAACGAGTTGGAGATTTTATAAACTAGCCAGTGAATGTGATAAACACTCAGTTGGATCTCTTTTTAAACTAGCTTAGCTGTGTGATTATAATAATTAATTCCCGGGTATTTGCCTAATTAATCACTTTTACCGTGACATATATCATTCACGTTTGCTGGCTACTTTATAATAACTTCAATTTGTAAGGGCGAACTTAATAAAAACTTTTCTCAGAGTATGAGTTCGATAGATTAACCAAGTTACAAGTTAAATTCTATAAACTACCCGGTAAATGTGATAAATATTCAGTAATTTGTCACATTTACCAAGGTTAGTCGGTGATTATGAATAATCGACAAGAATTAATTATTATTCGTCGGATTTATCAGTTTTACCGCTACGCATATACGTTATTACTACCAGTTCACATAAAATTTCTGAATATTTATCACATTTACCGGCTACTTTAAAAAATGTCTAACTTGAAATGGGGGAATTTAATAAACGTTTACTCAGATCGAGTTGAATATTTCATAAACTAGCCGGTAAATGTGATAAATATTTTTGTAACTTGTCCTATTTACAAAGCTTAGTTGATGAATATGTTTAATCGCCAGGGATTGAATATAAATTCACCAGATTTATCACTTTTACCGTGAGAATCATTGTAAGTTGGTGAACTAACATTGTCAAACAAATAATTACAAAGTCGCTAGAGTGATTACGACAGTGTGGGAACATAAACTCTAGAACGTAACAACTAATTTCAAGGTGAGAGACACTTGGTACGAGATACACTACAACACTACGTACTTCTGGTTGATTGTAATACCTTTAACAAGTCTGCGAGGAATTTAAATGTGTAGCGAACGCCAGACAGTAGTTAATTAAGAGCTTCGTTGAATTCAACTAAAGAACAGAGTGAGCAGTGACTATAATAATTAAGCGATGGAACTTAACTCGACGACGAGCTGAATTTATAGTTCTAATAAGCAATGAAAAATAGTTATGGCGGTTAGCTGTGGAGTAAGGAAATTTGTATGAGCAGCAGAACTGCTGAACGAAACGTCTTTTGTACATTTCCCTATACAGTGAAAAGACGATAAAAATGACGTCAAGAGCTTTTGATATTTCCTTAAAGAGCGATTTTTTCTGTATGACTAATCCGCACCTGACAGATCAATGATTTTGAGAGAGTACAAAAGCTCGCTTCTTCAGAATCTACTTCTTCTTCTTCTTCTTCTATCGTTCTTTTATGATTTGAGAGGGAATATAAAAGAAAAATTAAGAGGAATTGAGAATAAATAAAAAAAAAATTATTTGAATCGGAGCTGCCAACAATCATACCAACTTGAACGCTCTTTCATCTAATATTTGAATTATCCTCACCTACTCATCGTTTCCTTCATTTTGTTCTTCTTCCGTTCTCTCTGTATTTCCATTGTCCTCACAATATCCAATCAAAAATCTTTTTATTCGATTTTGTTCAGATCCAATTCTCTTGTTAAAAGCGACCAAACTTCCGGTTTTGTATCTTTTTGTGTTTTTCCAGACTTCGATGTCTGTGCTGTTTTGATCAACATGCCAACCACTTTGTTAAAGTCCTGAAGACCCCCGGTGAAGGCAATACTTTCTAGAAGTTCTCGGCTTGGCATTCTTATGGTTCTTTCTCTCTTTTGGGTTTCCTCTGGAAGGAGGACAGGTAGAGGTGCTAGTCTTCTCTCTTCTTCCTTGGCTGTCGCTCTCAGAGCGTACCCACCACCTTGAGGTATACTGTAATATACTTCATCTCTCCTGGACTAAGGTTGACCTAAAAATTTGAGCTTAGTGGTCAGCGAACTCGTCATCCAAGGGCCTAATATAAACCATACTAAGTTGAAATTTATTCAAAGAGCTATTTTATACTTATATATACTTTTATAACAAATTTAAGGGCTATTTTCTTAAGATTTGCTTTAGTTCAAACATTTTAACGAATTGATTGGGGTTAGAAGCACACTCTCCAGCTATCCTTTGGCAAGTGCTGTATGTCTTAGCGTAACTAGCAATATATAATTAAACGTTATTATACTAATATGAATATAATATTATGTTTATAAATAATACTAACTTATTTAAATAAATAATACTTATAAATAATACTAACTTATTTGGTATTATCAGCCAACAAGAAATTGTGCTGTATATAATAGACAACAACAGCGGAAATTTAAGAAAGCGTGAAACGACTTCCTGTTTTCCAAAATCATCATTCCAACCATTTCAGAAACCGCTTTTCCATCTGCATCGTTTTCCAATTTTTCACAAAAGCTTCCGTTTCATCCGGTTCCTTTTCCCTTCTACACTTCCAATTTGTCTCGCAGGAATCTTCTCAAATTCGGAACTTTTCCTCCTTCGTCTTCGTGACGTTGCTTTATTGTCTTCCCTTTTTCAATCTCCTAAAACTCGGAAACAATAGAGAGGATCCCCGTAGAAACTTCCTCTTTACGCAAACTCAAATTTTGTTCAATTAAACCAAATGAAATGGGTGGGATGCAAAATCTTTTCATAACGGAAATAAAAGATGGAGAGAAAGGAAAGAGGAAGAAGAGGAGAGGAAGATGGGAGCGGATTTATCATATGAATAGATGAAGACCGTCCCTTTCATTTTCTCTCGAAAGAGGAAGGTGGAAGAGACCGGAGGGACCAGTCAATTTACTTTCATTAATAAAAATATTTTCCGAGCTTTTTCATCAGCTTCTCGGTCCAACGGTTCAAAGTGAAAAAAGGGAAGGAAAACTCAACGCGGGAAATTTTTCCTGGGATAAGAATCCAACGGCTTTTTAGGAAATGCCAACAGGAAACGACCTAATCCTATCAGTCAGAGTTCAATTAATTAGTATTGATTGATTATATGAAGATGGAGAGAGATTCTGTTAATTAAGAAGTAAGCGAAAGCCTTACAAACGAACGTGTAGGACGAAAACTTTTTTTTATACTTTCTGAAAAGGCGATGATGCTTCAAATTGAAAACAAGTTTCTACAAGTTCCTAAAAACGTTCGGAGCTCGCGTAGGCGTTCATTTTCCTCCGGGGAAATCCTCAGTAGTGCCAACAATCGAATTTAATTCCGTTTTCTCCTTTTTTTTATCAGTCCTCGGTTATTTCATTAAAATGTCCCTTAAATAATGATTTCCTTCCACTTCTCTCTCTCTCTCTCTTCTCTTTATTAGTTTTATTTTCTGTTTTTATCAACTCCCGCTTCTTGTCTCTTTCCCTTTCTTACCCTCTGCCTCCTTCGCATTCTCATCCGACTGAGAGAAAATCAATGTTTCCCATTATTGTAACACTTTCCTGGTTTCGAGCCCGGGAAAAATCTCCCTGGATGACCGCTGACATTTATACAGTGAAATGGAAAAAAATTGTTTTCATCGTTTTTCTACTTTTTCCCTTAAAACCCTCCGCCACCTTTTCCTCCACCTTTGTTAAACGAAGCAGCAGAGAAAAAAGGTTTCCTTTTGCCTTATTTACAAGGGAGAAAGAGGAAATCATTTGTTTGAATGAAGTTTCGGAAAACTGTACAATAGACACGCAAAAGTGAAATAAGGGAAAGAAACCGAAGAGAAGTGAAGGAATTAGGTGAAAGACAGAAATTTTATGAGGTGACCTTGGGCTTGGAATTCTCTCCGGTAGATACGATATGAAAATTTATTAATTTCGTAGAATTCTCAATAGAATAGTTTTCCTGTCGGCTCGTGCCGAGTCTTTCTTATAAAATGACTTCTGAATTGCACACAGAATCACTTGATCGTATTCTAGATGAAGAGTCTCTCACAAACTGTTTTCAGTCCTTAATTTGAAGCCTCCACTCTCTTCTAACTGCGATCGCAGATGAATTTTCTCAGTTTTCCAACAAAAAATTTTTTTTAAATATTCGACAGGCTCTTACTAAGGTCAATCAAATCCTTTTTTGTTAATATGGTGATAAAGACGACTTTAAAAAACGATTTCCGGTGATAGAACCTCAAAAAAGGAAAAACTAACCTCGTCTACGATTATCAACTTCCATTAATAGGTGTAGAATATCGTCATTTCCAAATTATACAATATAGACTAAGCTTTCTTATCTTCTTTATAATATTGATCAGATTTTTCAACAGAACATTCTGTAACAACTTTCAGACAATCTGTTTCGTTTAAAATCTTTTCCGACCACTGTCGGAAATCCTTTTCATCAAAAGCATTCCAATTCATCCACGTGCTTTTTGACTGAGCTCTATTATTCCAATTATTTTTGCAAAATTACAAATAAAATACTGTACAAACTTACTGTACATCTTAACATAGTGCTCTGCTTGGGCCCACAATGTGTTAGGATTACCAATGCTTTAGACACTATATCGACCTGCTACAACCAAACTATACCAACTTTACGGCAGGCTACCAATCGTAAACGAAAGGTTGCAATATCTACGACACATCGAGGGAATGGTAAAGGAATAGTAAAGACGGCCCTCCACCAAAAGCCAAAGGAGAATAGAACAGTAAGAAGACCGCGAAAAAGATGGCTGGAAGATGTAGAGTGGGATCTGAAACGGATGACTGGAAACTGGAAGAAACTCTCCCAAGATAGAAGTGTTTGTCAGGGCCAGGTTGTATCATAGGGATCGTAGCGCCAAGAGGGGGGTGTACATAATCATTTATACTAACCACACTCAGTGGTGCCAATACAAGTCATTGATAGTGTCTAACAAGCACAAAAATGAAAAATTTGGGTTAGAACATGGGTGAGCTATATTTTTAATCAACGGGCCTGTTTAAGTTTTAAAATTTTTTGGCGGGCCGCACATAAAATAGGAACTAAAGTAGGAGGGCTGCACAAATTTGCAGCACATGAACTACGCGTCTAGTTTAGCTTCTTCTGTAGACTATGCATCTACAAAGTAAAATCTAATTTAAACTTCTCGACCGTGAAAACGTAATTATGGTGGGCCATCTATCAATACTATTCATGTCGATAAATCCTCGGTGGACCGTACTTTGCCCATCACTGGGTTAGAACATCAGAAAACGTACAAAAAGCAATAAAAAGAGAAAGAAAGAAGCAAAAAAAATGACAAAGAAGTAGTAAAGAAAAATAAAAGAAAGTAATAACAACTCAAAGCAAAGAGAACATGATATGAAAGAGAGACATAAGATCAGATACAAAAGAAAAGATGATAGTAAGCGAGTTGGGTTATGAAAGGAGAAGAAGACACCCACCTAATCAAATAAGAGATAAAAATGTTTTGAAAACACATGTCTCGACAACAACTCGGGGAAACAAATCCAGAAAAGACACTCAAACACCGATAGAAAAGCTCCAAACGTGGTTTCAAGGACGAGGAGAATGAAAGAAGCTAGTTCTTCTGAAGGACCTCTCGTCAACCATCCAATTTACTCAGATGAAATAATTTTGTTAGACAAAAATTGTCTTTTCGTATCAACAAAAAAACCAAGCCAACATAAATAAGACAAACAAGAAGTAGAAGTAGAAGAAGAAGAAAACGAGATGGAAACCAAGAATTTTATAAAAACTTTTTTTTTTCTCGTTAACAAGCCTCTTCAAGATGAGAACAAAAACTCGGTTGAAAGGCTTCCTCCGCCTCTCTGTCCCTCCCTCACATCCTTCTTACTTTCAAGTCACTTTTAGAGTCAAGAACAAATTCTTCTTCCTCTATTTCCCCCGCTACAAAACCCTCAGACCTGACTATGGAAAACTCAACTTTGAATGGGAACATCAATCTTTTAACAGTTATTTCCTTTTCCGGCTTCCTTTCCTGCAAGTCGTTCAATAGAAAAAAATTTTCCTTCTCGAATTTTCCACTCCTCTGTCTAATGACTGAACTAGGAAAGTCGACTTGAAATTTGAAACTTTTAAAAGCTTCTTATAATTTTTCCTCTATTTCCAAGGCTTAGTTAAAGCTGTCTCTTCAAGTGTGTGTGTGTTACTTAAGGCGTTGTCGCCAGTTTTATGGACATCTGCTGTCGTTTCCACTGTCACAAAACGTTTCTTTTTCCTTGTCTTGTTTGCTTTCCAGTTTCTAATCATCTTTCACGGTTTCCCAATTCCTTTTGAGGTTTTGTACAAATATTTTGTTCCGAGTTTACAGTGAATATTGAAATGTGGTTATTATTCGATCGACCCAAAATCAGCTAATTTACAGCACTGCGGTGGGAAAGCACCGGGAAAGGTGGTGACGGACGGTCTTTGCGGTCAGCAACTCTTGAGACCCTAAACCCATTGAATTAGCCAATAAACACGAAACTTTATAAGAACAGGTGAAATATCGGAGAGAAGTTTAGAGGACAAAATTTTTGAAGCGAGTGGAAATGTTCAAACTACATTCAGAACCGAAAACATTTCCAAGTTGGAACCTGAACAGAAAGAGGAATTGGAGCGGAAAAATTCATTCGAGCGTGGAAATTATATATAAAAATATAAATTCAGATAATCCAAATGGAAAAGCTGTCGGTAACCATTTCATTCAAATTTTGTTTCTCTCTTTATATTTGCAGACAAATATGGCGGAGGAAACACATTACGCTCCAGTTTACATGAAAAGAAGAGGGAGACATCGGGACAAATTTATTTCTTATTTCATTCTGTTGGCTATTTACGTCCTCGGTCAGTTAATTTTGACTTCGTCCAAGTCGATAGAACCCAATGAACCAACGAACGAACCCACGATTGCAGAACCTGAAGAGAAGACGACATCTGGGATGGTAGATACTACGCCTAAAACGATGACGACGGTTAAAGCACCGACGGTGAAAACGACCACACCATCCACCAAAAAAGAGGTGAGTATAATAATCTATGATCTACCAAAAAAAGAACCAAATTTGAATGCTAAAGACTAAAAACCACAAACACAAAAGGTTACAACAGCAGCAACCCAACTAAACAGAACCGGTTATAAAAACGAAAGCGGGGTACTGAACAAAAAGGGCATCACCCTGAAGATGAGGGAGGAGGTCACAACTCGAGAGAGAGTCACAAAAAATGATTCGCAATTAGATGTGAAGTGAAATGAATGTAACACAAGCAAAACCAACAGCAAAATTTATTTTAAAAAAAAGAAATATAGAGTTGGTGCCATGAAAAAGCAGAAAAGTAGAGAGAATAAAGAGGTACGACAGAAAAACAGCAAAGGCAAGATAACAAGATGATTAAAATAAATTAAAAGAGCAGCAACAGAAAAAAGCGAAGTTAATGAGCAAAAAAGGCTTGCCTCCCTCTTTTCCTCTCCACCTCAGGGTGATTAATGTTGGTAATTTTTTGTAGAAGACAGTATCGACAACAGCAACAACGGCAGAAACAATGCAAACACCAGTTCCGACATGGCGTCCAAAGAGAGAGAACTGCACTCCTCCGGCCATCGAGCAGTTTCCCCAACCTCTCATGGGTCCCAGTGCCAGGAGACATGGAGGACTCATCATCCACATTCTAGTTGCGATTTACGCGTTTATAGCTCTCGCCATTGTCTGCGATGATTATTTCGTGTCATCTCTCGACCGAATATGTGAAGGTACGATGGAAAGACACTTTCTAAGCTCCAAAGATGATTGTTGGAAAAGTCAGTCGAACACTAAACAAAAAATTTCTCTCGTAGAGTTGAAACTATCGCCGGATGTCGCCGGAGCGACTTTCATGGCAGCTGGTTCCTCAGCGCCGGAGCTGGCCACCGTTGTTATTGGAGTTTTCTTTGCCAAAGACGACATTGGAGTTAGCGGGGTAATTGGTTCGGCGGTATTCAACATCATGTTTGTCATTTCAGTGAGTTTCAACTCGATTTTCCGAATGTTTGTCCTTCCGGTGTCCTATTTGCTAAACGTTTCCGTTCCTTTCAGATTTGCGCATTGTGCACCACAACCGTTTCTTACCTGAACTGGTGGCCGTTGTGTCGAGATTGTTTCTTCTACGCCGTCAGTATTCTACTCATGCTTTGCATCATATACAATGAAAAGATTTCGTGGTAAGTGTCTTCCTTCAAAGGCTGGACATTCATCTCCTTTAACAATTGAAGTTTCTTATAAATGCAATAGTGGGTGGGCAGTAAATACCAAGCTGGCAACTTTGCCAAGACAGACATTTTACACAAGGTTCATATATATACAGTAGAATATAGTGTTTATAAACGTAGTATTTACTCAAATACATTACAGACTTAGCTTTAATGAGACTACAAAACAATCCTTGAGTAGAATAGAACAAATTCTGTCCAGTGACCCAGTCTTGGCCTGGATCTGTCCTGTACACATCAATAAAAATTTGAAATTCAAACGTCAACTGACATCGTCAGATTATGAATATGTCAAAGTAATCCGCCACCTGTTTGGCAGGTGGTCGGTGAACACAAAACAAAACCAAAATTGGACACTCAACTTACGACTACCACTATTCAGATTTCGGTTCTCACGCCCAGTCTTCTACTAACTTTTTTCAGGGGCGAGTCATTATTCATGTTAATCATGTACGCCGTCTACTGCTGTGTTCTGCACTTTAACCCGATTCTCGAAAAATGGGCTCAAACATGGCCAGTTCCTTGCAAGAGACAGCCAGAAGAACAGGTAATCTAAAATCAAAACACCAAACAAATCAAAACGGACCAAGAGCCATATTAGACACATTTTTGTTTGCTTTCTTAGGCGGGGTTAGTCACGTACAAAACTTTAAACGAAGATAAGTCGAGAAGAGCCAGCTACACACAAAGTCCTGATAAAGTGCAGTTTGGAGATCCAAACTTTCCGCTCGAGGCAGAAAACCAAAACCCTCCAAACCCCCAACAACCTTACACCGGGCAAGTACCTCAGGGCCCTCCGCAACAGCCTCAGTTCTATAAACCGAAACCTCCAGAGGCTACAGAAGTAAGTTGCTGACATTTAGGTTTAGGTCCTTAATTAAGTTTTTTAGGTCCTTTAATGATTTATTTCTTTGTTGAGGCTTCACCTTTGATCAAACCGACGGAAGGTGGTTTGATACCATTAATAACGTGGTACCTAACAGTTCCCATTCACTACATGTGTCGACTGACACTTCCAGACTGCAAATCTGAAAAATACAGAAACTGGTATCCGTTCACTTTTGTTCTATCCATGATTTGGATCTCCTTCTATTCTTACATCATGGTTTGGATGATTACCATATGTGGTAAGTATATTTCAAAACGATTTCCAAAACTGTGAGTTTGACCTAATGTACGAGCGCTAACCTGTCACTCATTTGTTTCAGGAAGCACGATGGGAATTCCAGACACAGTGATGGGGCTGACTTTCGTAGCAGCAGGAGTTTCTGTACCAGATGCTTTGTCCTCATTGGCCGTGGTTAGAGAAGGTTATGGAGATATGGCCGTGTCGAACGCGGTCGGTTCTAACGTGTTTGACATTCTGATTTGTCTGGGTCTGCCATGGTTCATACAAACAGCTTTGATCAAGCCAGGCTCTCACGTTAACGTCATCAGCAAAGGCAGGTTCACCGATTTTGACACTTTACTGTCTTTACTTTACTCCTGACTAACTTAAAAATGATTTTCCCAGGTTTGACTTATTCGACACTGTCTCTCCTATCAACGGTTGTCTTCCTTGTCGTGGCAACCCATATGAACGGCTGGAAACTCGACAAGAAGTACGGAGTCATTCTTATGGTTTGGTATATTCTTTTCATCACATTCGCCAGTTTGTACGAGTTGAACGTCTTCGGGGACATGAATCCACCAGAATGTGCGAGCTCATACTAGATGTCAGGAAGAGTAAGACTCAAACGAATTTCCTCCTTCCTAAATAATTGACATCAACCCTCGTGTTCCTTAATGACAATAAAAGGAAAGAGAAGGTGAACAAATAAGTGACAATTTTTGTTTTAGGTTTGTGAACGCGCCCGAAATTGTCACAAACACTTTTGATAATATTAATAGTATAAAGGGGTGTGGTAGGCGAGAGGTCAGAGAAATCGTCTATCACTTCAAAAGTTGTGGGTTCAAATTCCACCCGCGTGACAATTATCCAGCCAGTTTCTCCGTCGCTCTTCCTTACCTAAAATGTTTTCTTTCACTTTCTCTATCACCCTTTCACCCAAAAATTAAGTCACATACCCTTACTGCAAACAATATTTGTTTCTTACAATACCGAAGAACTAATTTCGTGGAGAACTTCCTCCTCTTTTACTTGGATTATTAGAAGCTTTAACACTTCTGGTGATAGTCTAGAACAATAATTGACAAAGTTATTGAGTGAAAATAGTCTTACTTCACAAGTACAACGAGATTTCTTCCCAGAGTCGAATTTCATACACTTAGACCACATAGATTAGTGTTTGGGAACCCGGAATGTATTTGGTCGTACGTGACAGAATTGTAAGTAATATAACAACGTTTTGGCGACCACTTGCTACACTGTTGGGCTGTTTGACTTTTCATTAAATTTTTGTGTCACCTTCAATAACACTGTTTTCATATAAATCTTTTGGTTTTCAGTGATATCAGTTTTCTGTAAAACAAAAAAATATAAACTGACTCACCGGAACTTCACTGATCACACAACCAACTGCTGACAAAGGTTTATTTCCTTAAACTTATACTTTAGACAGTGTCCTGTAATGAACAAATATCAGCCCTGGACCTTTCTTTCACAACAAAATTTAAATTATAACTGACTAAATTTAAATGTACACTTCTTAAATTGATTTCAAAATGATTCTATAACATTTAGCAGTTGGTATACTACCACCGTTTCAGTAACCCTGTAAAGTAACAACCGAAGATTTAAATTTATCAGACAGGTCATAAGCTCGCCAGCTTTCATTTAACTTCTCGGAACATCGAATTTATAACTGACATGTATTATGAAGAAATATTAAGCAATTAATCAGTTAATAACAGCCCAAAACAATTAGAAAATACAATAGAATAAAAATATTCAAATCAGGGTCGGGATTAGTTCGAATTTACAACATAACAGAAACGTATACACAAAAATGACAGAAAGTATGTAAAAGTGTAGTAAAAATTTTTGGTCAACTTAAAACAAAAATCGTCGTTGTAATTTTTTATATAAAAATGTATATAAGGTGTAAACTGTAATTCTGTTTAATTGTGCGAACGTCTAATAAGTGTTGTTGAAATCTTAATGCCAATTAGTTTCAATTTTCACATAACAAAAAAACTCTTTTTCTGGTTTGTTTGTTATCAAGGTGTGGTTGTGCAATTTTAGGAAAAAAGGCTGTGAGAGTCGAGGTATTTGAAAAAGGTTTTTAAACAAAAAGTATTCGAGGCAGCTATTTAACGAAAAATCTTCCTCAGAAAAAGTTTCTATTTCCTTCTTATTGTTTTAGGTTTCTTTGTCTAAAATTACACTATACTGTAGTGCCACACATCCGGCTTTTGATTTTTGTATAGTAGAGTCGCAAAATTGATGAATTGTCTATAGCAGGGATGAGCAAGAGCCAAGCCAAGCCATGTCTAAAATTGAATTTATTTTATCCCCTTCCTCCCATCAATATATTGTTATAATATTAATTATAATAAAATGGTAGTACATACTAAACCGAAACCCATTTTTGTGACGAGTTACTACTTGCCGGTGACTTGTTCAAACATGCAATACGAACGTACCGCGTCTGTAGTTGTTTGTGCTGCCTTCTATAACACAATCAGTCAGACTGGTAAGCTGTTGACTAGAAATTTCAGCAAATCTTGTGTTTCTTGAAAGGCGTAGTTTAATATTATTGTCAGAAAGGTGATATTAGATTTTTTATTCGAAATTAAGTTTTACTACAAATTTGTGCGGCCCGTCAAAAAATTTGAAAACTTAATTTGGCTCGTTGATTAAATAGATTGCTCACCCCTGGTCTATAGTCCTTTCTAGGTTGAATCACACATAGACAATGGTTCAAAATTACACCTAATCTTCAAAGTGACACAATCACAATTGATTCAAATACTTTTATACTAGAAGAGTATCACAAAGGAGTGATACTGCTCACTTAAAACAAAAAAATTGAAAGATTATTGCTTCTCAAAGATAAATATACAAAAACCAAACACTAAACTTGTGAATTAACAAAAGAATCATGTCAATTCAAATTTCAATTAAATTTTTTCAATTAAAAATTTACCTAAATTGTCACAGAGAAGTATAATCAAGTCAGCACATATTTATAATAACAAAATTACTGCAAAATTTTACCAAAAATAGCTGCCATCAAACAAATTATACAACCAGAAAAAAAGTTGTTTCAAAAACAAAATCAATTAAAAAATGTTAATTACAAAACTAAACTTCTCTCAATTAGTAATTTTTAGTTCTATTATTAATCACATGTTTATAAAAAAAGAAATTACTAATTTAATTATTTATTTAAAGAAAAAAAAAATAACCAAAGACAATAATTAAAAGCCTTTGTGATTAGTCGAATAAATATTAAAAATTACAAATTGAGTTAATTTTAAAAATTTATTATATATGGTATATATACATATATTTTTACTGTAAGTTGAGATTTAAAGAAGATATTGAAAATTTCTTTTTGTGATTAGATGAAAATATTGGAAAATAGTTCAGCTGATTATGAGCTCAAATAATTTTTTGATTTGAAAAAAATTTTCAGGCTTTATACTTATATAAATAATTATTACTCAAAATGAGGTGTAAGTTCTTGATGAAGTGTATAATCACCTTACTATAGAAACAGTCTAAATGAATTCGTTTTAAACATACATACTTCAAAATAATTCGATATAATACAGCAATCAAAATTCATAGTTTTCCTTTGTGTTAGTATAATTTTCTTGTACCCATTTGAAGCACCAAAAACAATTCTGCAAATTCATCAAGAACTACAAAACACAAATCAAATATTCACATGTGAATTTGACCAACTTCGAAAAAAAAATGTATTGTTGAAAATGGAAAATATAAAAATGAATTCATTTATAAAATTAATTACAAAAACTGTTCTACTTGAATTTAATATTATAAGTTGTTGTTAGTTGCTTCGATTATATTATATGATATTGAATAGCATTCTTTACAAATTTATATGTACACACCTTACAAGAAAATTTTGATGCTAATTAATTAATGTCATTGTTCCTGTTATTGAATGTAAAATGAAATGGTCAGATACTTGATGGGTATAAAAAAAATGAAAGAAATATAAATTAGACTTTGAAAAGTTGTTACAATAGTTTATTTATTGAGAAATCCATCTTAATACTACTTGATCTAGTTTACAGAAAAACCTAAACTAAAAGCAGTCCATTTCATAAATTTGGCATTATGCACAATGTTCGCTACACTCTGTCCAATGCTTCTAGCATAACTACACTGTTCCCTCTTATAACAACCATTCCGATGTTATTGTGAGTTCCATTTTTGCAGATTTCAACTGATTCATCAATAACGAGATTCATAAAAGGATCAAAACCTCTGAGTATTCCATTGACTTGTCTGCCTCCATTTAATTTCACTGAGGGAAAAAAATTATTTACCTAATTTTCTCCATAACACTTATAGTGAGTAAATTAATAATTCGAAAGATATACTTACAGGCTAGCTTTTTGTCCATAAACCTGAAACAAACATTTAGTACAAACCGTTATTTATAAATACTAAGTATCCAATATACTTAAATATATATTTAAAATTAAGAAACATAACAATACTCTTAAAGACCCACACAAACGTTTGTTAAACGTTTCTTTTATTAAAGTATTAAAATCGTTATAGGATCAAAAGAACAATAACTGCGCTTTGCTTTTTACGTAAAAAAACATTATATAGCAGTAATTTAACTCACTAAACCATAATAAAAATACTTGAAAGTCTTTGTTTTTCAAATCAATAAAACCTAACCAAGAACGCTAACCTAACCTCGTTACGTCAAATAGCCCCCACAAGTTAATTTTGACTACTATGAATACTTTAATTTAAAAATACATACTTTTTGAGTTCCGGAGGATGGGCTTTACTCATTTTTAGTTTTTAATAAATATTGTTCTGTAAAAATCTTAAATTATTAGCTTAAATTGGAGCCGGATAGAACAAACAACCCAACGAAGACAGATAGAATGTATATTTCGAAACGCATGCGCTTGAATTCATGAACGCACTTCAAGTTACTGTATCCGGTTGATCGATAGATTGCTTTGTGTAAAATGAGTTTTTGTCATTAGTTCATTTTTGCTAACAATCCCCTGGTGCTAATAGTGATTGCGAAAATTTTGTTAATTTATTTAAGTTATTTATTTTACATATTTATCAATTATATTGCTTTTCACAAATGTTATTATCGAAAATACTGTTTAGTGGTGATACTTCCGGTTTGTACATTCCCGCTTCAAACTTCATATTTGGAAAGGTAAGGAAAGGTTATAAAAATAGACAAATATGTATTTTTGAATATTATTTTTATTTAATATACATATATTGTATTTACAATTTATCAGTAATTAAAATAATTACAATTTTAAAACTATGAATATATAATATATATCGTCATTCTTGTAATAATTTTGAAGCTCTTCAGGATTTTTGAGTTTGAAGACAATATGGCGAAGTTTGATAGCAAGTATCTTGGAGTTTTTAAATACAGGTAATGTATGAAATGTTGCTAATTTCACCATAAGAAAAATTAATAATGTTTTCCCATTTTTTACAATAAATATTGGATTTCATTTTACAGCCGAGTCATTACAGGTTTCCAGGAGACAATGGTTCTTTGTGAATCAGGAGCTTTTCCAAATGGTCTTGATCCATCAGGAGCAACATACTGGTTAACTTGATAGTTTAGAAGTGACTCATAGTCATTTACATCACATCCCAATTGCTGAAAGGTAAATATCAAGTTTTTGTAAAAATCTTCAAAGGTTAATTTTACTAAAACTAAGAGAGATTTAATTTGTTTCTGTACCTGTGTCAGTGCATTGGTGTTCGAAGTAAAAACTCCCTCAAAGTTTCTCCTCCTGGCCAAGTTCAAAACTTCTTCTTCCATGTAAAAGAATATTTCAATGGTTTCCTGTGGACTTAGGTTTGTTTTAGTTCCCATCATGAAACTATGAAATATTTTGTTTTTTCCTTTTGGTAACTTCTGATCCCTGAATAAAATAGAATTTTTACCATTGTGTCTGCTTGAATACTTTCATCGGCACAATATTGATTCATGTTTACCTGATTGGTCCCTCTAAGAATTCTAGAAACTCGAATATAATATTTAGTCTATTATTTGGACTTATGCTAATGTCAGGCTCATCATGGGCATCAAAATTTAAGGCTGCTCCTTTGATGTTGCCTTCAGAATCCAAAACAGCAAATCTGGACAAACAGAAAAACATTTTAATTAATTTAAATCTGTTATTGCTGACTGTTTGCATCATGAGGAAATTTATTATGTGATTATTTTAATGGCTCTTGTGTATAAAGCAACTAGTGATTGAAAACACAAACTTGATAAGTTCTTTTTATGTCTTTTGAGATGTAGTGACTGGAATGAAGTGACTGTGATTGTAATTCTTTGAAAATTCAGTTCTTGGTGGTTAAAGACTAATTAAGGCAAATATTACATAATCCAATTCAACTGAAAGACAGCCAAGAGATAAGAATACAATTATTCAAGAATATTTTGTAGTGGTGTGGTGAATTGAGTCTGTTTTCTATCTGTATTGCTATGATTGTAATGGATTTTGCCCAGTAGAGACAACTGTCTGTACTTTTTCTTTACATTTGTTTGCTGGTAATTGACACAACTGAGAACCTATAGAAACTTTAAGAAAATTGGAAACATGTATCAGTATACTTACGACAAATTTTTTTCAACAAGATGTGGCCAGAGAGCGTCCATGAGTTCCACGTAGTCACTCAGTGGCACGGGAGGAACTAAATGGCTTTCTAAATCAGCTTTTTTCGTAAAAACTGGAAGTTATGATGCTGAAAACATAAAACAGTAAGAATCGATGCTTGTTTTAGTGAATGAATCCCTCCCCCCTCTCTCTCAGACTTTGGTTTACTTACTCAAATACGTGAGATTTATGTTTTTCGTCGAGCAGTTCTGTTTTGTAATTATTTTTTTGGTGTCGCCGACGTGAGTCCATTTGAATGCTTGCACGTGCACTCGTCACTTATTTTGTTTATGACGTCACCAAGAGTTGGAGAAGAGATGAAGTCGCTTATACCTGAAATATTAGTTTGATTAAAGGAAATGTGATTATGAGGAGTTGAATCGGGTTAATTGGTGTAGTGTCATATTATTACTTATAACAAATCCTAGATCCCGAAGTTTTGTGACCGTGTAAATGGAGTTTAGTGAGTTTCCTCCGAGTGAATAGAAGTTGGAGGTCACATTTATTGAGCTTCTCAGACTTTTTCCGACGACATCGGCTACAGTCTCGAATAGGGCTTTGGCTTCTTTCATTTTTTCAGGTGGTACGTCGGTATAATCGATACTTTTGTCTGATCCCATGTTTTTGTCTGGAACAGAAGTGATTTTGTGATTATTTAGTCAAGCAGTTGGAATTTCCGGTGGAAATTACTGCTTTTATGAGGTTTTGTAAGTGATTGTTAGGTGGGATGGTCACTTATTACTGGTTTTAGATCGTTTGCAGTTTTTCCTTACCTGGACTATGTTCGTTTTTGTATTTTTGCAAGAAATACTGTCGATCAACTTTCCCGTTGACTAAAAGTGGGAAATGATCTACGATTATAACATGTAGGGAGCGAGAACTTTTGCTAAATATTCTTCTATCTCTTTTTCTGATATTTTAGTTTTAACTGTTACGAATGTGAGCACCGCCTGAAAGAAAAAAATAGCTTTAGCTCACCAGAATCTGCCACAAATCATAAAAGACAAACTCGAGTTTCAATTTGGCTCTTACCTGATCGACCTGTCCAGGATTATAAGTCAAAACGACAAATTTGTCAACTTCCTTGATTCCGGCAACAGCTGACTCTATTTCCGACAAATCCACCCTGTGACCTCTCACTTTGATTTGAAAATCCGTTCGACCTTCGTAGTAAACGGTGTCCTTTATGATTTTGGCGAAATCTCCCGTTTTGTAAAGCTTAGCGTGACCTATAATGAAAAATTAAATTTGGTTTGAAACCAAAGTCTTCAGGTACTGCCAGGCACGAGAGAGATTTTTAATCCGTACCGGGATCAACGACCAGAGAATTGTGAATAAATTTTTCTGGATCTCGTCCTTTCACATAACCTGAAGCTAAATTCCAGCCGGAAACAAATAATTCTCCAACCTCGTTTCTGTTTACTGGTTGATGGTTTTGGTCTAAAATGTAAATCGTGCAGTTGTCGATTGGTTTTCCTGTTGGAGAAAGAAAATGGTCGATAAACTTTTTGAAATGTTGACTGTATTAAAAGACACATCGACAAACTAACATGAGAATAAATTGAAATAGGCATGACGGAAAGGTGAGGATGCAAATGGAGATTATAGACTATAAAAAGGAGATGAAGAACTAAGATTAGAGATCATCCAACACAGTAGAACATAAAACCACCCACCAATAGGAACTTTTTCTTCGTTTTCCAGTTCTTCTTTGCCTTTGATCACGTGATAAGTGACATCACCCATAATTTCCGTGCTGCCATAAAAATTGCAAAGGGAATGAGTGGCGCTGTCAAAAAGTCGTAGAATTGTTTAGCCAAGGAAACGGAAAGAGCTTCACCAGAGCAAACCCACAATCGAAGGTTGGATAAAAAGTTCTTCGACTTTTGCAGTGAAGCGTATAGCAAAATGGATTGGAGTAGAGTCGGAACGAGAATGAGTCTCTGTACCTGAAAATAAGGATGAGTTGAGTTTTGTCATTGTCTTTTAAGGTCGATAAGATGGATTTATTAGACTTTTATGGTTACCTCATACTTTTCCAATATGGCGGTTAGCTTTTCAGGATTCTTTGTGTCTTCTTTGGAGAGGATCAAAATAGATCGGGCACATAATAGAGGTCCCCATAATTCGGAGACGGAGTCGACGAAGGTTAGGGCAGTTTTAAACACGCAAACCTTTTCAGTGGAGGAGTAAGGGAATGTCCTCCATTGCCATTTGAGACGGTTTAAAACGACTGAATGGGGTATCCTCACACCTGAAATAAATAAAATGGATTGTAGTCATGGTTGATGTCTGAAAATTTGTGTTGAAAAGGAAAGATGATTCTACCTTTAGGAACACCTGTACTTCCCGAAGTGTACAACACAGCCGCTAGCAGTTTCTGGGCAGGAATGTGCTTGGTGAGTGTTTCCTCATCTAGAATATTGGAATCGGGTAGATTCGAGCTTAATTTTTCAGTTCTTCGTATTTTGCAACTTTGAAATTGGGCCCTATATCTGTAACATACAATCAAATCGAATGAAAAGAATGGAAGAGTAATTAGCGGGAATGGAAGAGAGGAGAATGTTGATATAAAAATTTTACCAAAATCATCTACAATCGTGAGAACGGGCTCACTTTCCTCCAAAATGTGTTTGATTCGATTTTGAGGGAAGGCAACATCCAAAGGCAGGTATGCGGCTCCAATTTTCCAGATAGCGAGTAAAGTGGTCACCAGAGCTTCGCTTGGTTTGATGCAAACCGCGACGAGAATGTCTCCGTCGGAATTTCCCAGACGGTTTTCAGTGCCGAGCTTTTTGATAATAGCCCTGGCTAACTTGTTTGCGTTGGCATTTAACTCGGAAAACGTAGTTTTCCCCGTCGAGCTGAGAAGAGCAGTTTGTTGGACAACGGCTTCGCTGATTTCTATCTGAAATACAACCAGGAGACTTCATTATGGTTTCCCGGCTTTCGCTAAAATTGTTTTTCTAAATTTTTTCTGTTGTTGAGGGTTTAACTTACAGAATGTATGGTTTTGACTTGGTTGTTGTTGTTTTTGTTGATGGTATCAGTAGCTGAGACAGTGTTCTCAAAAATCCGATGTAGTAGGATGGGTTCAACACCGTTTGAAAGTGGTGTTTGGGGTCCTTTTAAAACTGATAGAATTGGTAGGGACCCCATCTAGAAAAAAATTAATTAAAAATTAATAAAATTTCTGGGGACTTGATGGGTGAGAAACCAGAACAATGATCTATGGTCTCAAGGGTGTTGGGTTCAAATCCAACCTGGACGAACGTTATTCAACCTTATTTCTACAAATAAGACTCGGCAAAAAAAAGTTGAAACAGTATAGTAGGAGAGCAGAAAACCAAACAAATAAATAATTATCCTAATGAATGTAAAAACAGGATATAGTCTAAAAGCATCAGTGAATAAATTGGGGGACCTTAGCTGACTGAAATATCGCTGTATCACTTTCAAAACCAAAAAACTGAATACTAACAGGCTTTGCGCTATATACAAAATCATTTCTTCACTCTCACGCTATGGTACTTGCTCAGGGTAGCTACATTCCAAAAAATTTGGCAGAAGTATAAAAAGATACGTTATATATATATAATTAATTATATTAGTGATTAAGATATAACCGTGGCCTTTAGCGAGGCCAAAGTAGTAGTGGTCAAAGTGCCTGACTCGTGAAGTAATACCTGATTGGGCCCCCTCCTATATCCAAGGGTGAAAGCTTAATGTGATATTTATAGTTTACAGACAATATATCAACTTGTCAACAATGATGGACATTAATCCGTTTTTATGTTAATTGGTATCAATCAATAATAATTAATAAATTAGTAGAATTCAGGTTTGGTAATAAAAAAAAGACCTCAAACTCGGAAAACAGGTTTCGAATGTTTTGACGCTATTAGTGCGTATAATTAACTTTTTCGTCGAACGTGGATTTGTTTAGTTCGGGATTGCCCAAACGTTTCATGAGAGTTTTGAAATAGTTTCCGAGTTTTGAAGTCAGCGCCTGACCTAGATATGGTTTGCCTGATTTTGAAATCGTATCGAATGACAAGAAACTGGAAAGAGATCGATAATTTTTTTCTTCAGAGGTTCTGACTTTTTTTTATAAGAATGATGATGGCGCTAATTGATCCTGATATTAAACAGGTTTGAGAGGAAGGCTCATAAAAATTTTTAAAATAGATTAGTGATGGGTTGGCAAGGTATTTCTTGGGTTTCAGGTATTTGAGTGGAATATCTTAAATAGCTTAGTGATTTTGAGAGGATGTTGGTTGGGATTTGTGGGGAAAGACGATCCTTGCTTGATGATAGTGTGTAAAGAGTTGGTTCACTTAAGCTAAGGAAGCTCTAATTGCTGACTAACATCTTTTAGGAAGTAGTTTTGTAGTTGGTTTGATTCTTCTAAATGTCTTGTTAGTTGCTTCTGTCGTTGTTTTTGGGTTTTATACAGTCAGTACGAGATTTTTACTGTATTTTTGGTTCTTTTCTATTTTTTCTGTTGAGAAGTGGTTTAATGATTTTATTGGTTAGCTTTGGGCTAAAAATTAATTGCTGTTAGTTTGTTTTAGTCTTGTTTCTGATTCTCTTTTTTTTGGAAATTTTTTAGAACCCGCTGTGAACCATCACCTATATCCAGGCGCAAGGTAATTTTTAGGGCTTTGAGGGGTTATTACTGGGATGCAGACCAATTTCTTAGCCCCAGGAGATAACATTTCTTTCTGTTTTCCTTTTTTTATGTTTATTATTCCTTCATTTCTCTTTTTTTTTCTTCCTGTAAGAGGCATTGTGGCCTACTGACTGGCGAACGTATATTTGTTAGTTCGAGCCTCCTTCCACATCCTGTAATACCCAAGGGTGAAAAAACGGTATTCCAACTCAACTGTAACTGTCTACCTACAGCCATTTTTCCTCTCTTGGCTCTAGTCATAGAAATACACTATTTGTGGAATTCGATCCTTTTTTTCTTCTTCAAGGTTCTAGACTACATAAATCAAACTCTGGATGATGTAACCCCCGCAAATCATTAATCCACGACAAAGCTCTTCGGTGAATGCAATCACTCACTTTTCAACCGAAACAGGTTTCCGCTTTACGTCTTCGCCCGAGGAATCGGAGCTAACAATTAAAATAATTCTTAGTAGGAGGAGAAAAAATTCTGATGAACGCATTATCATTTTTTTATGTGCATAGCTGAATCAAAGCATTATGATCATTATTAGGTATCCATTCATACTTCGTCTCATTCGTGTGTTACAAGGCAAGCAACTTTTTTTTTATTACCATTTAGTGATGTAACTAAGTTGTGATAAACTGGAGGTTAAAAAACTTTTCCGCTTACCAATTGAAAGCGAAAAAAAATTTTTTTTGAAAAGGGTGGTGTGAATGGCGCTAAGGGTTGAGGTCAAGTCATTAAGGGTGATTGTTTTAGAGGAATTACAGTCGGCAATTTGAAGCCGCAATTTTGTTTTTTTGTGTTTGTTCCTAAAATTAAACGGAATTTAAATTTTGATAATTATTTGGAATGGACTAATTAGTAGGAAGGAACAATCACAGGTTTGGATTATTTCAGTGTGAACGCCCTTGAGAAATGACTGCGTTTCGAAATTAGCGTTTTGAAGTTTCCAGTCGGAAACCAGACAGATTTGTGTCAGATAAGAATAAATCTCCTCGTGCGAATTTGAAATGGAATTTTACAAATTTTCTTTTATTTGAGACTGTCAGATGAAAAATGTTCACACTTGAGGGTATATATACAAAGAGTTATCGTATAAAATTAGGGTTAACACTTTTTAGAAGTTTATGGGTCCTTGCGGTCAAAAATAATTTGGAAAGAGGCTTTGACGTAGTAAAGAAATCAACCTCCACTCTTTAGACTGTCTATAACTAACCCAGGTTTCTGGATTTAAGAAATTTGAGTGTTTTCAGGATCAGGTATATTTGTCAGTTATGTATCAATACATAAAATCGATTTAATAAGGTTTTGTAGTAGGCACAAACTTTTTGATTGGAATTCCAGCTCCAATATCGCGAGTTTTTTGTCGATATACTGATTTCCTTTCAAAATTGGCAACGAATTGTAGTTAACTACTTAGGATTCTCTTGGTAGACTGGTATTCTTGGAAGTGGGATTTGTCACCTAACTGGATAGACGTCTTTTTAATCACAATAATAAATAAATATCCCGAAAAAAAAAAGATTTGGAAAATCCCCAGATTTACAAAATATCTGTGAAAAAAATGATGGCGACCTTGTTGCTCTCGAGGTCGTCAGATTTCGGGTTTTGTTTTTCCCCAAAATGGCAGGTGTTGCCCAAAATGTCTCTTCCTTGTTTGATAAAAATTCATGAAAATTATTGAAAGGGTTGGGCAGAGGAAGACAGATTCTTAAATTTTTGTAAATTTTGGCTAACCTCGCTCCTGCAAGTTTTTGTTTCGGTTAAAAAAGTTGTGATTGAAATGAAAAAGCATAATTGCATTCATTTAAAATTTGTCTGAATATTATTTATGTAATATTTTAAATTAATTTTTTATAAAACCGGCTTCAATGACAGTTTTCAAAGGTTAATTTTCTCCCTCTGTCAGCTATTAGCAGTGAACATTTAGATAGCGAACTTATTTATAATAATTTTTTTTTCACGTGATTGCGTAACCGGGACTTTACGGACCTCGTGTCCTGCATTGTGCAATTGTGTATACGGAAATCAAGGTTTTGCTTGTAAGCAATGTTATGGTTGTGCGATCGCACTGGATAAAAAAAATTTGTGTGGATTCTTCATTTATTCCTATTAATGGGTCTATCCATTATCCACCAGTTAAATTTCAATTGTTTTAAAGGTGATCTAACTTGTTCTGAACAATTGAGAGAGCCAGTCGCATAAATAAGGTTACTGCAGAAGAACTTTAAATGCGATAAGTCGGTTAGTCTGACAGGTAAACCGGAATCTAATAACCGCAGTTTTTGGGGCTCTTCAGAATCAGTATGTGAGGAAGGCATAGAGAAATAAATAAATAAATAAAAAACAGAAGGATACAATATAACACTACAAATAGAAACTGATCTAGTTTTTTAACTATAATATACGTCTGGAGAACTCAGCTTAGGTTTGTTTATTGCGTCTCAAGGGATTCAAAAACATAACAACCGATATGACTGAAAGATTATAAAACTATTATATATGAAAGAATTATAGTATTACACCTAATATACGGTAAAAGTGAAAAATCATGCGAATATATATAATATTCGACGATTATTTATAATCACCAACTAAGTTTGGTTGATATGACAAATTACTCTATATTTATCACGTTTACCGGCTAGTTTATAAAATATCCGATTACTAATCTGGACAAACTTTTATTAAATTCTCCATCACGAATTGTATATTATAGGAGGGCCTGTGGTGTAGTGGTTAAAGTGCCAGACTAAGAAGTTATAGTCGAGAGCTCAAATCGTCCTCCTGTATCCTGTTATAGCCAAAAAGGGCGAAAATCGGGATGGAGATTCAACTATAACTATATTATACAAATCAGTGTGATAAATATTAAGTAATCTCACATTAGTCAAGCTTAGATTTTGATTAAGAATAATTACGGGGTAATATATATATATATATTCGCATGATTATCAGTTTTATCGTAACATATACATGATATCACTTTCCGGTTCACATAATAGAAGCAATGATTAGTAAGACATAAGAGTAATAAACACGTTGGAATATATACAAATAATAATACTTATAATATATAGTAACTGTACAGCATAATGTTTGGCTTTAGTACCTAACGGGAGTTACTCATATATGCATCTAAAACTGGATGAAAAGACTTTAAAGATAGAGATTTGAAAATCTAACCGGTTAATGTGATAAATATTCAGTATTTTGTCACTTTTACTAAGTTTTTTGGTTTTATATACATTTGTATAATTAAGTCTAGTAGATCAAATTTGATAAAATGAAAAGCGGTCGAAATGTTTTGCACTTTTAAGGGCAACTGGTTTGTTTACCTTTTTCAAATATTTGGTAGAGTCGAGTTTAACCTTAAAAATGGTGCGATAGATAGATATGAGAGATATGGTTGTTTGCTTATTTGACACGTTTTTACCTTTTATTTTGGAAGGTTCATTCTGGTGTTAAATACTTAACTTGGCCTATTTTGAAAGAGACGAGGGGAAAAATCCAGGTTCGCCGACCTAAGGCAAGTTTTTAATTTATTTCTTCATTCGCAACGTGTTTTCAAAACGAGAATTCGTTCTGTGGCCTTGTCGAAGAACAAAAAATGTCTGCACGTGACCTCATATTTCAGGTTGTCATCATCGCCACCACCGCATCATCTACTTGCTTTTTATGATCGTTGACACTCAAATTAAATAATTGAAGAAGTGATTGCGTTTCGAAGCCTGAGAGATTTTGAAGGTTTTTCTCTTGGGAAATTTGAGGTAGATAAAAGACAACCTGGATGAATTTCGTTTTCTGTTTTTGGTCACCCTCAGTTACAATTTTTAAAATGTTTCTGTCTTCCAGGAATATGGCAGTTGAATCCGTTAGTAAATTTAAATTAATTTCGTAAATTTGTGGTAGTTCACTTAGTTCACATTTGTGTGGTTTTTTGGTCGGAATCGAAGGTAAAAAACCGTGACCGGGATTTGAAGGAAAGCCTTGCTCAACACAGTTACTTGTATTGGTTTTGGTTAAACCGTGATAAATTCCTTGGCGAAAAAACCGTGGCACGATACCTGACACGTTCACTTTCTAGAAGAACAAAAAAAGCTTGGCTACAACCCAGGAGTTTATAACGTTTCCCTTCTCTCCGATCAGAATCTAATTTTTCGTCAGCTTATAAAACATGATAGAAACAGTTATAGCCAACACCACAATCATGTAATAAATCAGCAGTGGAGGTTCAAAGAAAACTTTTATTGGAAGTGATTTGTGTCATGTCTTCGGATAATTTAGTACTTAGTAGAGAAGATGCTGGTCAAGCAATAAAATTTTATTTATCTAACTTATGACTTATCTTCTACCGAACGGGGCGGTGGGTGGAAAAGTCATTAATCAAACCAACTATCTTTATCACATAGTAGTGATAATTAGCTAACATTCACCTTCACAGAAGAAGCTGATTTCACGCATAAATGTCATGTTTTTGGTTACATTGGATTTGTATTCGCGACACTGGTTTTGGGAAAGTCATCTCGTTTACGTGATGGGTGATAGTCTTTTTAAGAAGAGTAATTCACGTGAGTGGGGCTTTAATCGTGTTTCTCATTCATGGGGGTAGCAGACTTCGGGGTGGAATCTCGAACTTTCAAGTGCTAATTTAATCACTCAGGTATTTAGACCAGTCAACCGTAGTGTTTTCACCACCTAAATCCGACATACCGAATATGTTGTAGAGTTTGAGGATGTGTTGTATGTTTCATTCATTGACAAATGTATATATTGTTAAGTTATTATATGATACAGACAGATCATCCTGTTAAAAGTTAAATGGCATAAATAGGACTCTAGAAAGCTATAAAATAAATATTTTTGTTGACAGTATAAATATTTAAATACTTTGGTGTGAAATACAGTTTAAACCAACATAAACTGGATGCTTCGTTCACTAAAACATTGTGGCTGTGGAGTCTGTTAAAAATTTCCATACATCCAGTTAGTGCCTCTTAAACGGCGACAGTTTTATTTTGTGTTCGCAATATTATATACTAAAATATTTTAACCTTTTATAAAAAGAAAATTTAACCGTAAAAGTTTAAAAATAAAAATTTAAATAAAATATACGTATAACAGGTGGCGCTAAAAATTTAATGTCCTAAGGAGGCAAGAAAGCAGAGAGGGTAACTGTTACATTAGTAAAAAAAAATTTTTTTTGAATGTATGGGCAAAAATAAATTTTCAAAATTTTACTGTCCTTGTTCGGTAAATTTGACACCTGAGTTTCGTCAAGCACTTATTACATAACAAACGTAGGATGACCACAATTTGTCATTTAAACTAGGACAAAATTAAATGAAGACAGAAAAGACGTTAATGACTGTTACTGAATCACAAAATGATAATTTGGAATAAATTACAAATAAATAATGTAAGCAAAAAAATTTATAGATTATAAATATTTAAATAATTTTAAAATAACTAAAAGATAAAAATCTCTGTTAGTTACCTTCGTCAAATTTGGTTTTGTTTAGTCCGAATGACGTTGAATAAATAAATAAATAAATTTAAACTTGGGTAATAGAATCGAATTCCCGCCAAAAAATTTGAATCACTTGAACGAAATTTATCGAACCGATTTGGCGGCGGTCTTTCCGTTAAATGAGAGTCTCGTGTGATTTTTTTCGAAGACCCGATTATCACTGATTCGCGTTTTGGAGACCGAGACTCCTGCCTCCTGACATCGCTGTTAACTTTGGCCCAGTTCTAAAACCTGATCTACGATAGTTAATTTTTTTTTTAGAGTTGTATCGCGCATGCGCTAATAATGTAATGAAATTCGCCATCGGTTGTTGGTGCGGCCACTAGCAACCCTGTTTACGTGGGGTTTGGTCGCAACTTGTAAACAAAAGTAATATTGTATTGTTGTGATGACTTGCAGGTACGAGATTGCTGTTATTAAACCTTGCTTTGGTCGTACCTGAAGGAAGTCTCTTATTTACTTGAGAATTGTTTTGGCCTGCGGCTATACTACCTTTCCCAACACTGCAGGGGTCCTGGATATTGGCTTAATTATGCCAGGCTAAGTAGATCTGATTATGGTGTACTCTACTCAAGTTGGGGAAAGAGAAACATTTTTAGCCAGTCAAATTTCAAATTTTAATTCAAAAAGTGTGGGATCTTCGATAGAAGGAAAAATTTTGTGGTTAGACAGGCCACTCATGAAGACACGTTTTGGCAAAATTAGATGGACTACGTGAATTAGCCGAAAGTTATGCGCAGTCACGTATGCGAAACCTCCTTAGAAGATTATGTATTGTATATCAGCCACTTATTCTTTGGCCTTTTATTTTTTTTTAATTTTAATAATTATTCTTATAACTATTTTTTGTCTTGTACGTAATAGATACAGGTACAAAAAATGGTAAGCTCATCATATTGGCAGGTAAGGAATGCCAAATCTCTTGCTGCAGTCTTGAAAAGTCGTTTGAAGTTGTAGGTGGTGAAGGCTCATTCAAGAAGTAAAATTCAGGTTTCTTTGTCTCTGCCAGGCCACCTGAACCTGTCTCAAACGACTTGAGAAACTTGATTGAGTGTCTTGGGGTAAACACCGGTAAGAGAGGACAATGGACAAATATCCTTAAGGACATAACGCCTGAATTGTTCCAATTTTAGTATCATGCTAATAACCTTTGCAAGGTTCTCTTCCAAATTTTTTTCAGGGTTTCTGTGGGCTTCTGGGATTGAACTGGAGCTTGAAAGCTGGTTTAGCTTGTTCTGAACAACTGAGAGGACGCTATTCTTGCAGTCGCGTAAAAAAAGTTACTTCAGGGTTTATATATGGAAAAATTGTATTGTGTTGATAGTATTAAACCTAAAGCTTATATTAGGTGATTGATTATAACGTGATTAATATTCAGCAATATCTCAAAAATATCAAGTTTATTTGGCGATTATGAATAATCGCCGGGATATGTATACATTCGCAAGTTTTTCGCTTAACATTTGTTTATCACATTTAACACCTTCGTCAGCTAGTTTATAAAATCTCGATATTGTAATGGGTGATTTCATAAAAGTTTGCTCAGATTGTCAGCAGGATATTTTATAAACTAGCCGGTAAAAGTGATAAATATTCAATAATCGACCACATTCACTAAGCTTAGTTGGTGATTTTGAATAATCGCCGGGAATGACATAAATATATTCGCCAAATTCACATTTTTACCTATACTATATTACTTTCCGGTCTACATAATAATGTTACAGGAATTTTTATAAATGTAATAGTATTTATAATATTTTGATATAATTTTGTAAAGCAATATTTCAAAACTAATCCAAATCTAATATTTAATGGTTGATGCTAAACCAACCCATAAATATTCAATAATTTGATATATTATTAAATTATTGAATACTTATCACATTTGCCGAGCTTAGTATGTGGTTATTAATAATCGCCAATGTTATATATATTTGTATGATCTATGTATAACATATATATAAGGTGTAATACTTTTATAATCTTTCAGTAAGATCGGTTTTTTTGTTATATGTATTTGTTCTTTTTATAACTTTCACTGTATAATATATATAAGATATTACTTTCGGGTTTACATAGTAGAAACAATAATTTGGAACACATAAGAGATTAGGATACGTATATAGTAGCAGTACAGCACAGTGGTTAGGTTTAGTATAATAATTAAGAGAAGTTAGATTATATAGTTGTGACAAAGATTTTGTAATATTAACGGCGATATTTATTGACTGAATCTCTAATGTTTCTATGACGTTACAAATCCTTTTAGTATCATTCTGTTTCTTGTTAAACAGTATGATATAAAAAACCTGTGATAGGGAACCTGGGAAATTACGCACGAGATGACTCATCATCAATATTTTAAATAATGGTGTCGGGAATCATCCCGCGTTCCACTTATTTATTATTGTCAGGATTTTTGTGTTACGTTTCTTTGTAGCAAAAAAAATTTTTTTTTGTAAAATACGTCAGCGTGGGGAAAACGATTTTCCGTTCTTGTGTTTGAAAAAAATCGTTTAAGCGGGTTTGATTGTCCAGTGGTCCTTGAACGAAGTTCTTCTTCACTACCATTTGCCTGTTTTCAATTAGTTTCTGTAATTTCTGTTATTTGTGGAAAAAGTTGTCGTGTTACACCTAACTGTTTACTTGTTTGTGTATTTTTTCGTTTGTATCCTTGTTTTTATCAAATTTTGTTTTTTACCTTTTGTTTGTTCGTTGATAAAATTATTTGATTTGGCTTTTCAAAGCTGCAATCACGGCTTATCGTCCTTTTGGCTCTGAAGTGGGTGTTCACGAACGGCGGAACCCTTTTTTGAGTCAATTGTCTCAATTAATTAATTTGCCCTTAATTAATTAGGAACCGGCATTGAAGTGACGTCAATTGAGTCCAATATCCTGAATTATGAAAGGAACGTGAGCACCATTTAAATTCAACGAACGGCTTCCGTGCGTCAATCTGGTTACTGTTGGGCGCCTTTCAAATTCCGTCCTGCACTTCCGGTCAACGTGTCTCCAGTCATGTATGCCAACTTTTTTTTTTCCTGTAAATTAATTCGGTTTCGGGTTTTATTTTTTGTCTTGCTGGTTTGATCGCATGTCAAAGTAATCATTCAAAAAGGGAAATTGGGTACTAACGCCACCGCAGCTACAGTAAATCTTGACCCGCCATGTTTTTAAAAGACCAAGAAGTTCTATTTCTATGGAATAATACACCTCCAAATTTAAGATGTGGATTTGAGTTTAGAGATGTGATGATTTTGTTCTAATTTATAATATATATTTATATTTAATATATTTATGGCGCATTAGTGCATCTTCTGCTGCTGTGGTATTAATACGTACCCACCGAATACCGTTGGAGTGAATGCTCATGTCGATTCTTTTGATGATGTGCAGCTGAGATAGTTGCGATAACAAATACAGTGGAGACGAGCGCCTCGCATAACGAGTGACGGGGTTAGAAGAAACCTCGAATTGTGCGATGGAATCATTCCCGCCACTGCTGCACCAGTTTGTTTAAAACTTGTTGCGTTAGCGTGTTAGTATTTGTTAACAGTAACTAACAGTTTATGTGTTACCCAGTAGTTTTCAATTTAATGAAAATTTCAAAATTTGAACTAATAAAATTAAAAATTGTCTCTCATGACGAGTGACTTAGATAAGAGTCCTCGAATTGTGCGATTGAACTTTTCGTGCTGTTATAGCATCAGTATGTTTAGCACTTGCTCTGGCACCGTAATTTATATGTACATCAACTTATATAGTTAAAACTGTTCCGCTTAAGGGGTGTTTCGCATTACGAATAAGACTCCGAAACAAATTTTTCCCGTTATACGCGAGGGTCCACTGTATGTTTTGTATAATACAGGGCGAACCTTTTGATAAAGACATTGGGTGAGAACTGGTTTAGAATTTTGTACCATTATCGCACCTTTTCCTCCTGTTGTCTGTTGTTTAAGAAATTGTCTCCGTCAGTTTCCTACAAGCGCGTTACGTAAAAGTTAATCTGATTTGTTGATATAAACAAATTGAAAGATTTTTTCTCTCTCGATATAAATGTCTGTTAATTTTTATCTGTCATTAAATCTCGAATTTGTGGCGTTTTATACTTTTAAATTTCTCCCGCGTCACTTTTATATAATTTATACACTTCAAATAATCATGAACTTGAAGGTAATCAGACGAAACCCAGACAGCTTTTTGCTTATTGTGATTTAACGTTGGAAAACATTTTCGTGTCTTGTCTTTCTCGGTAGATTTTGTTGGCAAATTTTCCCTCGATTTCCCGTCCAAGTTCACATGCAACAATGCAGGAATTAGAAAGACAGGAAGAGAATAGATTTGAGTTTTTTTTCTTTTGTTTCACTCTCAGTTTGAAACCTTCGGTAAATCGGCCAACCTTGAAGGTTTTGAACAATAGCAAAGTCTCACAAATCAATAATGACATTCTACTCCGAGGAAATAATGAGTCAGTGAGCATAAAAAGATAATAACAGGAGGTGAATTCAAAGTCCTCCTTCTCCAGGTAGTCGATTGGTCGTGGTCGTCAAGGGTGAGAACCGTGCCATCGGAAAAGGAAGTAGAAGAAGGATGGTCGGGATGGTGATTTTGCTTGAAAGTTTCAAATTCCGGATTTGGACAAGAGAAGACCTTGGGTGACCTGTTCAAAGGTGTATTTAACAGACAGGGGAGGGTACAAAGCTGTGCTATAACATCGATCGGTGATCGAAAAACGAAACTGTATGACAAACTTTGGCGATCAACCTCATTAACTAGTCTATACCTCTCGCTATAATTGCCTGGAGTCCTTAGTCGGAAAAGATTTGAAAGTGCGAAGGAAATTGAGGGCAAGGTTAGAGAAGGACTTTAGAGAAGATCACAGCATTAACCACTAAATCTATTAAAATATTATAAAATAAGGAATTTCGAATGGAAAATTTGTCAAAGAAAAGTCAGTTTCGAAATTTATCCCAATATCAACGACCCGAATGAAATTGAAAGCAGTTTTTATACTAACAGTGTCTCGATTGGCCGGCGGTGCTAAAAGTTCTGTTTTTCAATAAATGTAGAACGGAGACTGACTGACCTTGAAGAAAGAAAGTAAAAAAAAATCGAAAGATTCATTGCCGAGATCAAAAGTGAAATAAAAAGAGAGAAAAAAGGTAATTAACTAAAGGAACCTTGAAAGTTAGGCTGTCAGGTATCAAAACAATCAACCTGACGGATTATTGAAAAAACCGGAGATACCGTGTCTGGAAGGAGGAGGAAGAGGAAGTGGAAACCTAATCGAAATATGCCATAAAAGAATCACGAACGTTTTGAAGGGATTTCGTTTCATTAAAATTTGGAGACTGGAATATAGTTAGACTTATACGTTTTATACTTAAGCCTGAGTATAAAATTTTTATGGAAAAGAAGGATGTCTAAAGGTGGTTTGTGTTTTGTTTTAGGTTGTAAGGAATTTTGACACCTTGTTGTTAAGACTATGATAGAAGAAGACAGCTATTAGAAGACTATGACAGAGGACAAATTTAGAAAATGTAGTTGGGTTTTGTCTAGTCTTCTTCTTACAGTCAGGTGAGAAGTGAGTGAAGCATATATTTAAGATAACCAGCAAATGAAAGAAAAATGGTGATCGTCAATTGAATGGCAAAAGGAAGTAAGACAGTAATTTAATTACTGTAACCTGTAACTGTGTGTACCTGTAATGAAATTACTGGTCTAACTATATTATAATAACATCTAAGTTCAATACTGTTATCATAAAGCCCTGTAACTTACACGGATGAGACAGCTGAACACGTCGGTCAAATTTTGTACCAAGCTTATGAAGATATTCACCTAGAAATTGATGAAAAAGCTAATCTATCTGATAATAATACTATATAAACCAGAAAGTAATATTATATATATCACGGAGAAAGTGATGAATCAGACGAATATATATATTATATATATATTTATTTATTTATTTATCGTCGATTATTCATAATCACCAGCTAAGCTCGGTTGATTTTACAAGTTACTGAATATTTATCACATTTACCGGCTGTTTTATGTAATGTTTAATTTTTAATGGCAAATTTAATAAACTTTTTCTCAAATCAAAAGTTGGATATTCATAAACCAGCCGGTCAATGTGATAAATATTCTGTAGTTTGTAAAATCAACCAAGCTTATTTATTTGATGATTATGAATAACCACCCTGAATTACATATATATATGCACAATTTATCACTTTTACCAAGTTTGTTTTTCATTATTTGTATTTTTCTATATTCGGAGATTCTCTCTCCAAAACTGTTTTTGTTTTAAACTCTTTAAGTTATTATATCTGTTTCGGTGTCGACGAAGAAAGGGTTGTCTAATGCGGTAAAAGTGATAAATAGAGCTATATTATATATCCTGGTGATTATTCATAATCACTGTAACAAACTACTGAAGATTTTTGACATTGATCGTCTAGTCTATAAAATATTCAACTGTTTGAGGAGTTTAATAAAAGTTTGCTCAGATTATAAGTTGAAAATTTTAAAAAATTGCCGGTAAATGTGATTAATATTCAGTAATTTGTTACATTAGCCAAGAATAGTTGATGATAATGAATAATAGTCAAAATTATATATATATACATTAAATTTATCACTTTTATCGTAATATATGTAAGGTGTAATGCACGGAAACGACATTATTTTCCGGTTCACTAAAGTATTTTCAGTGCTTTGAACATCTTGACGACGTCGCCATCTTTTGTCGATCATAAATCGTCACAAGGTTTCGTGCGCTATCCACTAGATGGATGCAGTCGTGTCTCTTCTACTCAGTTTTGGTGTTTGCTGAGAAACTAACTTGAATTTATGGATCGTGTTTCCAATTTCCCACTCTATTTTGACTTTTCCGAATTTCAGGTTTTCTGGTTTTTTTAATTTTTATTTTGTTGGTGGAGTTTATAGTTGAAACGTCAAATTTTTAAAATTCTTTCCCTGAGAGTAAATCTTAGTGCATTTGATTCCGGATTTCGTGAATGATTTCCTCTTTCCTGGGCCATTTTTGGTGACATGTAGTTTTTTTGGGCTTCTGGTCTGCTGTGTGATGGTATGACCAGTGGTGCGATTTCCATGTGAGACAGTTTGCCTACTTTCGCCCTGTCTTCTTATCAACTGGTGTTGGTTTATATCCTGACCAAGACCGACCATCCGTGGTAGGAAAACGTTTTGGCTAAATGAGAGATTAAAAACGGAAAATTCTTCGAGTTTTTCACGCGTGTGAAAACTCTAATCCAGAATGTTTTCCATTCAAGAGCGAGGAAAATCATTCAGAGCGGAAAGGTTTTGTTCTAGTTTTTTGTGTCGAGGAATAATGGAAGCGTACAATGTCGAAGAACGTAGGAGGTGGGATATTTTTAAAACATCTCAATCATTCTCAAGTTGATTTTTTTTTTCTCTTCTACTTCATCCAACCTTTCAACGACAGCGTGTTCTCATTTATTGTAAGAAACAAGAGACGAGAGGTCGTTAAGTTTGAATGATACTCAGCTGTCAGATAAAATTCTCAAAAATAAATTTGAACAAAGAGGAGGAAATTTGAAAAGAGATAAACGATTAGCGTTAGAGTAACAAGAGGAGTTTTGTTATTGAGTGAGAGGAGATGGAAACGAAGAAATGTATTCATGGAAGGAAGGAGATAATCGAGAGCTCTTAATGTAATTAAGAAAGGAGCTTCTGGTTTTTGGTAAAATGAGAAGAGGTAATACAATAAGCGGAAATAATTCGGTTAGGAAGGAAGCACTAAGAACAGATCAGTGGGAAGAGAGGAAGAAGAATTTAACAAAAGATGGAAAGAACGATTAATAAATTTGGTTGAAAGCTAAAAGAAGATCAAGACCGGAAATACAAGGTGTGAGAGGAGAAATTTGATATAAAATTTGTATAAATACAATAACACCGGAGGTTCGTCAACGACTCGAAAGGGGCTTTGTTTTATTTTTCTCAAGAGAAAATTATTTTATATATGAGGTAGACCATTTTCGGAAAGCTTTTAAAAATATTGCACGTCATCACTCATTACCGAATCGTACGTTGACGGCGATTCCTGTTGTTCCTCTTCGTAGTCTTCGTCGTTTTTACGGATGTCTGACATGGCTCTTCTCCATATCATGAAATTTGCAAAAGCATCCGTCGATCCCAATGATGGTGGAAGTAATGGTTGAGGAGGTGGTTGAGTTAAATCCGGAAATGCGATGAATGGTTCTGTCGAGAATAAAAAAGTTAGCGTTAATGTAAGCATGGTGGTAGAGTTGCGGCGGAACTTTTAGTCAAGTTGTGTGGCTTTGGCTGATGGATTTTGGACTTGGGAAAAAGTTTTGCCTCTGGGCCTTGGAATCATTTTATGGAGATGAAAGGAAAAGTTTTAGTCATGGTCTCTTTGATGATGTATCTGATTACTAATTCCCTATGAATTTCATATATGAATACGCGGGAGAGAAATGGAAAGGAAAAGCTTTCATATGACTAGATAATATAATTTACGATTCCAGCCTGGACCAGTTTTTTGGCTATGATGTCTTGAGATACCGAAAAGGACCTTCGAAGAAGTGACTAACCGCTAAACCCGCTTCCATGTATTTAAAAATCTTACCTGGTTCGGGGTAGTCAGGGTAGTTAGGCTCCTCTTCATAATCGTTGCTTTGGGGGAGGATAGGAGGCGAGATTATTGGTGGCGGTGGAATGAGATTGGAAATCACTTGTTGAGGTATACCCCCGTCATCATAATATTGCGTGGGAGCTTGTAAATCAGGATAATTCGGTTGGAATTCATAGTTAGGTGGAAGCTGGGGCTGGAATACAGATTGAGGTTGTGGAACAAGAGGAGGTAGTATCAATCCTGAAAGTGGTATCACTGATTTTAAGTTGCTAGACTGTTCCAAAACGTCTTTTAAAAAATTCAGAATCGTTGATTCCAAAGAGGTCGGTTTGTCGCTGGTTCCACAGTGTTCTCTCACGAGCGAACCTGGAGTGATGCCCAAAGCTCGTTCGACTTCTGTCATGGTGATGTCTATCATGCATGTAACGATACTCCGTGTAAAGGAAATGGCTCGTTTAAAGATCATATCCGAATCTGGGTCAGAAATTAGACCGACTATATACTTTATGAGGTTTTCGATGTCTTTGTCTTGCGATTTATTAGGCTTCGACGAAATTTTCGGTTCTTTACTTTCATCCGACTCCTCCTCTGTCGAATTGTCTTCGTCACTATCTTCAAAGGATTCGGTACTTTCATCACTGTCAGAACTTGTCAGCTCTGTTGTCTCTTCCGTGGTATCTTTATCAGTCATTTCGAAAGACGTCTCGGTCGTGTGATCTTCTTCAGATGTCTCAGTCGTGTTGGAATCGGAGCCTGGCATGGTGGTTGTTTGAACTGGGCCTTGTCTTAAACTCAGTTCCATGTCGGTGATGGTGGTGGTTTCGACGGTCAAATTCTCTGGTGATGGCGGTTGAAGAGACCTGGAAGAGCTGAATCGATTCAAGAAGTTCAAATTCGGTATTAGGTCCTTGTAAATTTTGGCATAATTATTTTGCTTTGTAAGAGAGCGTTCTGTCGTCGGTTTCTTTTTGGCTTCGGTCGTTTTTTTCACCCCTAAAGCGCTCTCGATTTTTTTCTTGAGCTTTTTTATTTCTTTTTTGCCTAATTTTGTATATTTTTCTTCATCTTGCGGTGACTGGAAGGGTTTACCTTTCTTGTAATTACTTCTGCCCGTTTCATCTGTAAAGCACAATCCAGAGTATTAACCTCATGGTTTTAGTGTACTCGGTTTTGGAGAAAGGAGAGTGTGAAAGTTTCTGATTTTTAATTGCGGAAGTCTTTTACTTAACGAGGGTTAACGGACGGAAAACAATTTGTTGATGACAGAAAAAATGGATTTTCGGGTATTTACCCCAGATTTTCCCATCCATCGCGTGAAGACACAGATTCCTGCAATATTCGAGGAAAATCCCTTCAGCCTGTTTGATATCGGTGATTCGAAGGAACAACTTTCGTTCTAAAGCCTCGGACATGAACTCCTTTCCGATTCCTTCTCTTAAAGACCTTTTAACAGAAAGATTACGTCAGATTTGAAACGTTATTTGTCTGGAGGCCTAAATTTCTAATTTCCGATAAATCTTTTCTAATTAGATTCCATATTTAATTAAAACAATCTTTTTATAGTCAAACTTTTTTCTTTTATCAAACTAATTGGCTTATTCGCTTTGATGTCATAATGATTGGATACGTTCCTGAGCCGTTAATGTAAAAAAAATTTTTTTCATTTAACTCACCACAGAATCTCGTAAGGTGATGAACCGGTGGTCGCCATTTTTTTGCAATATTCGCATATTTTGTCGTTTTTTAGAATTGATCCAAAAGTCTGCAACAGCAAAGTTAAAGACAGAAGATAAGAGAAACCCGAACATGGTAGTGGGACTTGTTTGAATTTTTAGGCGCGATTTTGTAACTGTCTTGGAGAAAACTTAATTTTTCAGTTTCCTATCATCCTGTCGGTTGTGTCTTTAAGTCTATTTTTATATTATAATTAGGTGAGTTGATGACACAAAGGGCACATCATTCCGAACGAAGAAAAATTTATCGGAATACAAATTATCTACAAGAATATCTATAAAAAATAGCGCTGTTGTTCCGACAACCGTTTGAATTACTTCAACGAGTCCTAGTACTACATTGACTGACAGTTGGTCAAGTGTTCTGTTTATATGCTTCCGTAGATTCTTTTCTGTGAGTTTCATTGCGTCTTCATGATACCAGTCCGAGTGTATCTTTAACATGCTAGTTTCAGCATTTCGTTGTGACTTGTTGGTTACTAGTCTGAGAGTGTTGCTTTGGTCGTACATCAGTTAAGAATTTAAAGTTTCCGTTACAACAATTCTTCAAGTATTTGAGAAATAAAACCCAGCCGCAAGAGAAACCAGAAGAAGGTTTCTTGTCGAGAACTCTAAACCAAAGCTGTCTGCAGTTGATATTGTATATGCTCCTCTAGTCTCAGATGTTATCTTTTATGCTAGTGACCGTTTACGACAGAAACACTACAAATAATTATATATTATATAAATAAAAGAGCAGTATCTCAAAACAGGATATCTTTCAACCAAGACTCGACAGCATGAAGGAAAAACTACACCAGGAGGTAACCAATGCTCTGTCGCCCCTCCGAATTCCAGGAAGCCATTACCTATGTCTTGTGGGAAGACATTTACGAAAACGTCAGAAGAAGGAGAAATGGTTAAAACAAACACAGCCCGAAAATGACCTGATCGAAAGAAAAGCAGTATACTAAAACTGTTAATATGATGAGAAATATTATTAGAACTCTTGACACTCAATATTACATTTAAATTTTTTTCTTAACGCCCAGTGTTCCAAAATTTCTTTTTCGAAATCATCTGGAGATGGGAGAAAATGGCGATTGAAAATCAAACGAAAATACTCACATATGTGGATGATATATAAAGAAGCATGAAAATGGCCGCGATCCGTGACAACATGTTTGCGATCGAAATTGCGATTCGATTGGTTTTTCGTAAGTTTAAGTTTACGACTAATTGAAAACAAAGTGGAGGAAACATAAATTGTCGGTTATTAATTAAGATAAGGCTATCGAATGGGTTTTTGAGAGTAGGGAGCCGTCTTCTGGGAATACACTGATTTAGGATTTATTTGTCTGCAGTCTCCTGATTTTTTGCGGATTTCAAGTTGCTATACTAATGTGTGTAAACATAGATTAAAACGTCTGGACCGTTTACAGAGTATCACTGATCAGTTAATTGAAGTGAGCTACAGCGCTGAAAACGCTGCAGAGGTTTTGAGATAAGAGTAGAAAGAACGAGGAATATCCTGAATGGGTTAGGTCTGGGTGATTGGAATGAATCACTGCTTATCACCAGTTGAGGGTGTTTAGGCCTCCATTCATGTTGTTATGCTTATTTCGTACTTCTAAGGCTTCAGAATATGTAACGAAAGCGAGGTTCCTCACTTTCATTACTGTGACGACTAAGGCAACTCGCTCAGAGTTGCAGGAAAGAGCCTGCACGAAGCACATAAATAGTACGGCGAAGTAACTCAAACGGCTGTAGGAACGGCCGCGCTAATTTTTGTACATACTCTTGTAGATAATTTTTACTCCCATAAATTTATTTTCTTTAGGAATTTGTGTGGTTTACCTCATCAACACACCTAATTCCAACAGATACTGCTGATCAAAAAAATGATAAGAAAAAAGGCAGAAATGAGTACAGCAGAGGAAATATCCACTGAGATTGGCTGTATGAACCGTAGAAGCCCGAATTTTGAGTTTAATGAACTGGAAAACAGTTCAACAGATAAAAACCTTCGAAAAGTACTTACCAGATGGAAAGAAATCAGAAGGAAGGAGAAAGAAACGCAAACTGGAAGGAAAACTTGACGAAAGATTTTCCTCCACACGTTCCAGGAATGGTAAATGGAAGAAACAACCTCCCAAAAATGATTTTCCGATGTCGAGGAAATTTCTCCAAAACTAATTTTTAATTTCTACACCCTCAACCAACTCAGAGTTCTCATGGGGCCCACTACTTAGTGGTCTATCGCCTCATCTTTTAACTATTCCACGACTTCGTTTAGTACCACGTGCCTGTTTTATGTGTTTTTCATTCGTTATGACGTCATAAGTCTCCGGTTACATGTTTCCTAGGAATGAGATTACACGGGTAGGGGTTGAAGTGGTAGAGAAATGGCGGGAGGGAGGGGAAGAGAAAGGAAAAAATTTTCTCGGAGTAACCTCAGTGTAAGCGGTTTATTTTATGACATTTTGAAGAGGGTGGGTGGGGGTGAGTACACGTGGCTTCCGTCCTTTTCCACTCTCAGTGTTTACGCCGAAGAAGAAAAAAGCGTCGAGTGAGCTTTCGAGAGAACCTTTTTTAACGATATTTTTCTGTATTTATTTTTAGGTTCAACTGATTTTTTGGGTTATCCATTTATTTCTTGAACTGGGATATTGTAATCGTAAAGACATTGACTATATATACTACTGTATGTATTAATACTATAAGCTGCTACGTTTTATGTGCCTGAAGAAGTAGAATTTGTGGTTTTGTTTAAATTCTAAACTGAAAATGGTGCTGTTGTGTTTCTTTAGAATTCTCTCATTTTTCTTCTGTATAAAAATAATAAACTGTATGTGGATGAAACGAAATAAATGATACTGTTGGTTGGTTTTACTAAAATTCGTTTTATATCTAATTTTCATTATTTACAACGTTCCTACAGCTATGAGGTACTCGTAAACTTAGATTCTGTGGATCTAGTCTTAATACTACTATAGATACTAACTTTTCTGTAAACTCTTCACTACTGTACATTTAACTAATTCTAACTCTACCGCGTACTGATTCTAACTCAACTCCTCGAGGCTCGAAAAGCGTTATACTATTCATATAGACAAGCGGATTCAAAGGATGGGACTTCGATCCGGTTGAAAACATGAGTCTCACTTGTTTTTCGTACTTTAGACCATAGACGACATTGCCTGATCCTCAAACTGTCCAAGCTTCGTCTATGACCCATCCGGGTGGTTTATTAGGTCATTACAAAAATGTTAGTGAAGTGTTATTCATCGGGGTAGTATAGTTCCATCCTGTTTATTGTGGGTCCTGGTACCTGTTTTTGTGGGTTGAGATCTCATTTTGTGGTCTTTCATCACACTCGACAGCTTTTGAGGTTATACAACGAAACTATACTAAATCTTTGTGTTCTGGGATTGTTATTACCAACTCACACCTACAGTACACGGATGTGGTCTCTAAATCGAGGTCTTTCCTTTGTATGCGATAGGGAACAGAATATAGTTATTTAAATAGGCCCCAGACTAATATACACCACGTGAAGGGACTTGAGGAATTTGACAAGTTGACGGGTTTTGGAAACAACATCACCGGAAAAATATTATAAAAAAATGGAGAATAGTATTTTTCAGGTCAAAGATAATCCTCCATAAATTCCTTTTTCTTCATATTTGTGCGAGCGCGCGTGTATTGAGTGTGGGTTTCCGGTTTTTGTTTGATTTATCGTTTCGAATCCAGTGCGAGACAATTAATTTCTCATATTTTTCTATTTCCGTTGAATGGTTTCTCGAAGAATGATCGAGAGGGTCGAAGCCACTTGGATAATTCTGTGGAAATGATTTTGCAGTTTGAAATGATTTGACACGTGAAAGGGAAACTTGTTAATTGACGGAAATTTTTAAAAATATTTTATAATCACCTCTTTGTCTCACTTATTGGCTCCCCGTTAATTTTTGGTTTTGTAAAACCACTATTTTAACAAATTAGAAGACCCTCGCTGTGGCTACTGATTTTAGTAATTAATGAAAACTTCAAGGTAATCGAGACTCTTGGATCATTTATGTATTTGTAGTAGTCAGTCAAATGTACTTCAAATATGTATTGTGGACTGCTTACTATAGTTGAAGATTGGAAGCGGTCTATACAGTTCTTTGAATCCGACAGAGACGGTTACAGTCCCTTGAATTTTTGCAGGGAAGGAGAAGGGTAGTCGTGGGTTTATGACACTACAAATCCAAGATAGGAAGGATTCTCTTATTCCTGTAATTGTTAGAATTAGTAATAATAATAGCTATTCACGTGGAAACCTCCGTTGGACTTTCTTTTTCTTCTTGTTTCCCTCTCGGCAGACATACCCAAGTATCTCTGACTTCTGTGTTCGTTTTCACACTACCCAGTTAAAGACCGTTCCGGTACTTCTCAGGTAGTGAATGAGATCGGGGTCATACCATTCGTAAAACCCAGATAATCTATATAAGTGTATTCGTCCAGGGTTACAATGCCCTTTCGTCTTAGAGACTGAAGGAATTGTTGGGATCGCTTATAGATAAATTGATTACTTATGTGTGAACATGATTATCTATATCATTCAACATACGACCGCCGCATTGCGCCATACACCAACCACGGAGGTACCAACTCAAAAATCTCATTACATCCAACACTTGTCGATTACTTATGTTGTTACTTATATTATTAGTAAATTTTATTTATTTATTTATTAGTTTGTTCGTTATTTGTTGCGTATTTATTATTCGGTATAAAATTAACTTTTAGGAATAAAAAAATTGCTGACTTTGTTAATAGTAATCAATAAGGAAAGAAAATACAAAAAAGTTATGTAAATTTTCAGTTTATTTTTAATTTTCATATATTTATACATCATAATTTTATATGTACATATATATAATTATATATTATATATATTATGATGTATAAATATACTGAAGTCATAAAAATTGACTAAATGTACAGCTTATAGATAGACGTATTATTTACATAACTTTTTGTATTTTCTTTATATAAGTATATATATATATATATATATATTAATAATATATATATTTAAATATAAATATTTGCATTATATATATAAAGGAAATATATATTAAATTATATTAAATACATTATATACCTTTATTAAAGTTATATTTATAATTATCGACATAACACTGTGGCTTCAAATTTATACAGTCATAGAGTGTTAGCTACGTAAAAACAGTTAAACAGTAAGCGATAGGTTTACAGTATAAAGAAACGTAGAAAGCTGAGAACTCTTGCCCTGAAATATTCAGTTTAATTCCAAAGAGCTTTTAAACTTATAAATTATTGTTTCTGTATATAAGGAAGTTCCTGCCTTACTGCTTCATGAAGTAGTTTATGTAGGTTATAAATGTATAAAGTATGCATTTTTTTACCAAGGTTATATTAAATTATTTTGTCTTTTTTGTTAGTTTTGAAAGTATTTTTGACTTACAAATAGTATGAATGGTAAATTTGGGTTTTGTAGTGTTGGCAGCCCTGCAGTTAAGTCTTCATCTGGTGCTCTATAAAGATTATGATGACAAGTAAAACAGAATAGTTCACCAGATTGAAAGGAGAAGTTTGTGGTTAGTTATTGATACAGCAAACTTCATTTTGGGGAAATGAATAAGGTGGTCGAAGAAAACGGGGCCGAGGGGGTGTGTCACCGGAAATTAAACCATCAATCAGTTAATATGGAAGGATTAATGAGAAATTTCTTTTTCATCGGCTGGCTGACAAAAGAACGAAAACGAGTTGCGGCTAGAGCTTTGACACTTTTTTCGGACATAAATTTATGTTTTATTTAATAACTTTTCGGGAAATTTGTTTACTTTGCTTTTAATTGCCTTTTTTTGATGTCTTGTAATAAGGCTTAAAAGGGGGCCGCCGATTTTGATTGAGTCAAAATTTTGCCGCAAATTTAAGATTCCGATCGATTTTTGTTCGTTTCATTTTCTGAGTTTGTCTTCAAACGGTCGCAGTCCTAATTTGTTGGGCGAGTTTCCACTTAGTTTTTGATCTGTTGTTTTAGGTATTTATACAGTATATTTTAGGAAAGGAATTAGAAAGACAAGTTGGTTTTAATTCTAGATTAAGTATAACTTTAACGAAAGGTGTGAAGGGTTTGTTTCTTTTTTCAAAATTTAAATATTCGAGGTTCGTATGGATAATTTTTGTGTGTTGATTAAATTATAAAAAATTTTAATATATTAGCTGAACTGGAAAATAATGTCGGTTCTGTACGTTATATTTAATACACACATTACGGTAAAAGTGATAAATCGGGCGAATATATTGTATATAATTCCCGGCTATTATTCATAATCACCAACTAAGATTGTTTAATATGACAAATTATTAAATTTTTATCACATTTACCGGCTAGTTTATAAGATCTTCAACTTATAATGGCGAATTTAATCAGTGCCTGGTCAGATATTTGTGTCAATGTATTCGCTGCTTTTAATTCAGAGGGTTTTAGTCTGCTACGAGCGAAGTCCAGCATCCGAGAAGTCTGTTGTTAAATAGCCTTGTACGAGCTGGAGATTTTATAAACTCAACGGTAAATGTGATAAATATTCGTAAATTGGTCACATTTACCGAGTTTATTTGGTGATTATGAATAATCGTCATAATTATATATGTATGTTAACCTGGGACAATGCCTGAAGAAGGCACGCCATGATAAATAAATATATTCACCTGATTTATCACTTTTACCGTAATGTATGTTTAATGTGTAACGCACAGACATTATTCTCCGGTTCACATAATATACACTGGAGATTTCACACCCTGCTGGGGTGACAACAATGTTGGCCCTCAGCTTCTGCAAGAACGAAAGGACAATAACTGAATAAGCAAGTACGAACTAAGCAATAAATAAATGTTAGAAGAAAAGAATAAAAAAAATAAAAATAAATAATATAGGTATTGAATTAATATAAATCGAAATATACTCAATTTAGTTGAGCCAGAAATTTATTTTATGGAATGTTGTTGACCCAAGAAGGGGTCAATGAAGGTCAGGTTATTCCAGAGAATCTTTTCTTTTGAAGTTTTCCAAGATTTTTTGTTGTGCTGACTTGGAAGACGTCCAAGGATGACAGAGTTTGGCCCTAACACTCATGAGATTTGTTTGATTATGTTCTTTCAGTTGGTCAGAGGAAATGGATTTGTGGAAAATTCTTGTCGTCACAATGCTCGCATCTGGTTTTGTCGCCGTTGCGTCATTCCAGGTCAGTTATGATTCGTGAAAATTTTAAATTTTCTTTCTGTTGGTTGGAGCTGTTGACTTTTTTTCATTTTTGGCTTTAGGTTGGACATGATCTAAATCAACAGGATGGGCTATATGGGTCGGTACCAAACGAATGCGGTTTTTGTTATTATTACTATCAAACTGGACACGGTCCGTATGAAGTCCTTTGGTAATTTTTGTTTAGATAAATCGGAAGCTTTCGATTCGATTCACGTGCGAGCTTTATGTTAGCTCTTAGCCGCTTGGATTTTTCACTTTTTATATTCTTTCACTTTTAGCTTCTTCGTTTATTTCATGGCTTTACTTTGGTTTTTTTATATTCTTCCACTTTACAGATTTTTGTTAGATCTTTTACTTTCTCCTTCGTCCTGAGCTTTTATGGTCATTTTTTTTGCTTTTCTTTTTGAATTTTCTTCTCTTTTTTGCATTCATTCTTTTTCTGATTTAAAAAACAAAAAAATTAATTCTTGGTTACTTGCGTTGTTTTATCTCTTTGTTGTTATGCCTTGCTTTTATCCTCTTCTGGGGAGGGCAAATTAAATTTTAAAATATTTTGTCCTTTCGGTATTCACTTTTGCCATAACTCTGCAAAAATTTGCCACATTTACACTCCGTCCTTTTATAATTCTTCCTCAAACTACTTTTTTGTCACTATTGTTAGAAATGTCCTTCCGACTTGTAAATTCTTAGATAATTAATAATGTCGGATTCCAAATAAAGATAAATTTATTTAAATAAAAATTATCTACAAGGATATCTATAAAAAATAGCGCGATCGTTTCGATAGCCGTTCGAGTTACTTCGCCGATTGGCTGTAACGCACTGACTGGCAGGTTGTCACGTGTTCTACTTATATGCTATGTATGGGTCTATGACAACCTGCAAGGGGTCTACGTCATGCAAAAAAAATTTTTGGGGTCCACTGTAGTAGATCTCAACATACACTGATAGTATCTATTTACTTACATTATACTATCTTATAATATAAAGACATTTACATCTACGGTCTTACACACACATTTACATCTACATCTTAGGTCTACGACAGAAAAAATTTGGGAACCTCTGGTGTATTCTCTTCCCCATATGTCTCATCGCGGCTTTATGTCTTGTGTCTGGTCTGTTACCAGTCTGAGAGTGTCTTTACCATGCTAGTTCCAGTATATCTCTGTGACTTGTTTGTTACTAGTCCAACCTTGTTGCCTTGGTTTCCACTTATAATATCAATATTTTAATAATAATTGTGTTTGGAATTTAAACGTCCGTCTTTACTGGTCATTTATAACTAATATCATCAAAATACGTATAATTCGATTGGTGGCTTAAAGAGCAGTTTTAGTACACACCCTCTGTCTCAGAATAAATCGGTTTATACTAAAGTTACTAAATAGAATGGCTAGTAGATTCATTTATCAACGTAAAGCTTTTCGTAGTAGTCTGTCGCTTAAGAGATTTTCTCTCAAAGTTTCTATCCTCCTGTTTTCCTCTGGAGTCTGGTTCTCCACTGGGTGCCTTGTTAGACTAGTCTTTTTGATTTGCTTAACGCAGTTTGAGTTTTGTATACATCCAATCGGTGCTTCTATTACCTTTTTCTGCTAAATCTTACGTTGTCCGACCAATTTACATAATATATCCTCTCCTTTTTAGTCTTGTTTTGAGTATTCTTCTTTTCTTGCCTTCGCTTTGTTAACTCTTTACTAGCTGGTGACATTGTGCTTACTCTGCTTTCCTCTTTACCAAGTGCTAACTTCTAGAGTTCATTTACTACTATTACTTAAAGTTGTTAGTTATACAACAAACATATAAAAATTTGTTTTAGACGTCTAAGTGTACAAAACAAATTTTTATATGTTTGTTGGGTATGTGTGAAACTACAACTTTAGTAACTTTAGTAGTAGTAGTAAATGAACTCAGAAGTTAGCACTTTTATATCAACGGTGATTTTATTTCAGGAGACTGGGATCGGAAATCCGGTCGCATATGAGCATAAGAGGTCTGGTTCTTACGCTGCTGGATCCGGGACGTTTGAAAATGGCCGAATATTTCTTCCATGATTATTGTCATAGAAATTGTGGAAACAGAGATAAAGAGTCTAGGCGAGGGAACAGTGTGGCTTTACCCTGCCAAAACGAAGACGAAAACATCGATTACGAATTATGATTTTCGTCTTCTGGGAGAAGTTTCCGGTTTTAAATAAATTGCATTAAAGAATTGCTGTTGTTTTATTTATTTATAAAAGACCTGTGGTGTACTGATCAAAGCACCTAACTGACTTACAAAGTAATTGGTGAGTTGGGGCCCACATCCTGTTGTAGTAGTCATGAGTCAGAGTGTATAAGAGTCATTAGTGACGTAGATAGGGTATCCGTGAATTGGACGATTTTTGTTTTTATAGTTATAGTTTATGATTTCTATAGTTTCACTTATACTTGATAGTTATAGTATTCTTCATTGCTTTCTACTTTTATTTATTTTATTTTTTGTCGTATTTCTTGTCTGAGTTTATAGTTGTTATCTGCTTCCTTATTCTGTTTGTTCGTGACAGAAGTTTGCAGTTGTTGAATTTGTTCGACAGCACGAAGAGGAAAATACAGGGAAAGGAAAACGTTTAGGAAACATTAAATGAACTTTTAAAAGATTTCTTCATCTTGTTTTTGCTCTGCTTTGTTTTATATTTTCAGTCACTGTGAGAAAATGAAAGAAAGCTGTTTTCATTTACTATTTCTGTTATTCCCTTCAGTGGTATTGGAAATCCTCCTGAAGGTCATTCTGACTCTTATCTAAACATAATGTTTCAAAACTTTAATCAGGCTATAAAGAGAGTTTCAGGTTTATATTAAAAACTACACAAAAACTGAAAATTTTCTTTGGTGTAGGTGTGTCACGTGACTTTATAAAGGACTTTCTGGATTTCTTAAAGTTGCAGCTTGAGTTTTTGAAACTTTCTTTTAATATTTCTACCAGTAGATAAAGCCCAACAAATTATTATATAAATCAATAAAGGCCGAGTATGGTGGATAGTCTCCTGTAGCATTCGGTCGAAAGGTCGGATTGTCCGTCATTGCACGCGTCGAAATCGACATTCTCCCAACAGCAATCTTCATCTTCTTTGCAATACATGATTCTCTTCTTACGACAAACCTCCGCTTCGGTTTTGGTACATATTTCATCGGAGAGTTCTGCTTCTAGAATCGAAATGTTCTCTTCTGACTTGACTTCTTCTGAAGCACTGTCAATCGCTTCTCGCTTACATCTCGGGTAACACCCTCGAAATCCTCGTGGAGCTGTGTATGGAAAAGTCGAGTGTTATGAGAGAATTTCTCATGTTTGCTGTCTGCTACGAGGGCGTTAGTCTTACCTTCGTAGTGTGGCATGTATGGACCCATGTATGGGAGAAAGGCAACAGCGTAATCATCATAATTGTTCAGGCGAAATATTGAGTCGACTGACGGCGGTTGATACAGCCCTGGATTTTGTCCTGGAGGAAGGTTTCTCTTGCCGCTGTATATTTGAGGTTGACCACTTACTGAAAAAGTATAATAATATTAGTCTTTATACTATTAGTTTTTATTTTTCGGAAGGAAAATGAAACAGACACATTAGAAAAGGATTTGCGAGTCCAACACTGCTGAAAACGTTGTCAAACGGATGTGAGCTTGGCCCAAAACTTTGCTGAGGGTAGTTTGTGTTCGGTTTGTTCGGCGGCCGGTCATTTACGAATACGGGATATGGCGGTCGTTGCTGCTGAAATAGATTGAAGAATGGTGGCATTGGTTCGTCGTTAGGTCTTCCTGGTGGAGCTGTAGGACGTCCAGTAGCTGAGTAGGTAAAATCATTTCCGAAATGAGACTCCGCTGAAAGATTTTTAAGACAAAATGCTGTAGTGCAAAGGAATTTGGGTTTTGCTGTTGGAAGTTTAATACCTGAAAATGTGTTACCATTTGTTTTTCCGTCACTTGAGAACGCGTGGGCATTCCCAGAGGTCTGAGCGGAAGGTCTTTTATCTCCATTTGCAAAGAGGCTTTCTTTCCCGTCTGAGGCCAGAGCATAACTTCCGGGTCCTGATGCAGAAACTGCTAAATTGCTCTTTCGTGATACCGGGACTGAACTGTCAGACTGTTCTGGTTTTTTAGAAACTGTGAACCGGAAATTTAAAGTGAAGAAGTTGAGAGAACCTTTTCCAAAAGATAGATTGTTGGCACTCTTACTGGAAGAGAAGAAACTTACCAAGGATTTGTCTCATAACATTGGGAATGAAATCGTAACCGGTGTTCTCGTTAGAGTTACGAGACTTCCTGAGACCCGAACACTTTCTTCTACTCTTGCTGATTGCGAATTTGTCGCCATTTTCTCCGATTTGACAAAGAAGGTCCGAATCATAGTCAAGATCCGTTCTATAAAATCTCCATTTTTCACCCTCCGGATTCCTAGCTATGAATTTATAGTCATTTCCTTCGTTGGAGAGAACACAGTGAAATGTTTCTCCCTGTAGCCAATCATCGCCTTGACAAATGGGTGTGCAGAAAAGTCCGTTCGAGAATTCTTCTTGATATTCATCCGACTGACTTTGACAATGCAACTAGAATCAAACGTGATAGTTTTGGCGCTAAATGACATCTTGGAACCTGTTTCCGGCTGCACCCAGATTAGACTTTAGGTTTCTTCGTTCCTGAGAGAGCTTTTTATAGCTAAGAGCACATTCTATAATATAGGCAGATGTCGGCATCATTTATTCCCTCAATTTAAATTTATAGTTAGATGAACCGGCGAATAATCAGGAGAATATATGTAATTCCCGGCGTCTCCAACTAAGCTTGGGTGATGTGACAAATTTCTGAATATTTATCACATTTACCGGCTATTTTATAAAATATCCAATTAATTCAGTAAATTTAAATTAAATTCTATATCATCTAACAGTTGGAAACTTTAAAAACTAGCTAGTAAATGTGGTAGATACATACGTTATGGTAAAAGTGATTAATCTGGCGAATATATACACACACCACCTTTTATGCTGTTGAGATTTTTCTGCGACACATTTAACTGTATATGCCTCGGTAAAATTGATAAATGGGGCGAATATTTGTAATCCCCGGCGATTATTCATAATCTTCAACTAAGTTTGGTTACTGTGTCGAATTGCTAAATATTTATCACCTTTACCGGGCTAGTTTATAAAATTTCCAACTCTTGATGGGGAGTTAGTTCAAATACTTTTAGTGTGCTTTCCACTTCCTGTTGGGAGGTTCTTTCACTGTTACTGGTAAACACAGCTGCTTAGATTGCTTGTGTCAGAAAAGTGAGAGAAGTCAAGTTTTTGAGCAAACTTTTATTAATTGCCCCATTACGAGTTGGAAATTTTATAAACTAACCCGGTAAATGTGATAAATACTCAGTGATTTGTCACATTTTTCAAGCTTTGTTAGTGATCATGCATGATCGCTGAGAATTATTTATGCATTCGCCCGATTTATCACTTTTAATGTAACATAGACACTTTTGGGGCTCACGTAATATATAATCTTATAGTATAAAGTTATATATATTGTGCAACTGGAGTAAAGTACAATACAATAATTTGTGTAATAAATTAAAAAAATTTTTTCATGGCACTGGGATAGCGGTGAGAACATATAAATCGGTTCTGTGCCATCAAGTATAAAGTAAACAATCACTTTCGCACAGTTGTATAAATAAAAATTAAAAGACCTACCATTGCTGCGAAAAAGACGGTAGTGACGATTGGTAACAACATCCAAGTAGTCACTGTCATTTCGACAAAAAATTAATCACAAACCAAAAATAAGTAAAAATTTTAAGGTACGATTACACCATCTGAGAAAAGTATAAAACTGGCTGTCAAAGCGAACGTAACTAAGGTAACTTCGTCGTTGGTAATTGGATTTTCCCCGGAACCGGAGCCATTAATCCCTTTGAATGAGAACAATTAGGCGCGGACACAGTCGTAATTAAAACGATAAGAACAAATTCAGGTTTTGCTGACGTTTAGGTTTTGTATTATTATTCACTGCGGAGGTTGGCGTTTAGGCTTTCTGTTGGTAGTTTCAAAGGATTTGGCGTTATGGACTTTTAGAACGTGCTTTTGGTTGTTATTGGCACACCTGTCAAGTCTTATGACTCTGCTTTTGTTATTTATCCGTGACCAAAGGATCATTTCTAAGAATGAGAACAAAAAGACTCTCAACAAAATAACATTTGCTGATAAGTCTGAATCTAGGTTTTCTAAGACGTAGGCGAGGTACAGTCAAAAAGTTCCCTCAACATTATTAATAAGCTGAATCTGGATTGATGTGACGTGTTTTTGAGGTTTCTGGAGGGGCGAAAGAAAATTCGGTAGTTCGAATTCAACAGTTTTGTCTTTTATTGTTTCTATACATCATCAATTCCAGAACAACAGGAAACTTTTTTTTAAAAAGCTTCCGTGACTTGAATAATATGAAAAAGACTTTCGCGATGCCGGTTGATGTCATCGTCCAGCGATACGTTGACATCGCACAAGTTGGGGTCCAATGTCGTCCAACAGCAGACGTTGTCAACGCAAACCATCATTTTTCTCTTTTGACACACATCCTTCGAGACCCACAAGCATAGTGCATCTGTCCTGTCGTCATTATATGTACGCGAGGGTTTTTTGACGCCTGAAAATTATATTAATATATATAATGAGATATTTTCTTATGGACGCTTTACAGTTAGAATGGATCGTTTATTTTGTGTTATACCTGACTGATAGACTTTGGGTTTTTGGTGGTAACTCTTTGGTAGATATTCCGCATAACTCTTCGGTGGATATTGCGGACCTAAAAATAAAGAAAACTGTTAGTGAATCATATAATCAAACACCGAATTTGAAACTAATTTTTATCAATCAGATGATACTGAAAACAAACCGATATATTGTTCATTTTGAAATAAGCCATTTAATGGTTGATGGCCATCGACTTCCTGCGGTGGTAGAACATGCACTAAAAAGAAAATTTTGTTTTTGTTTTATGTACAGTTATGAGGAATGTTATTTGGTGTAAGAAGTGAATGTTTGGCCTTAATGTTGTTGGTGTCTAGAAAATTAACACTGGTGATTAATTTCTCAATGCCCAATGTTTAGTTTTTGGGGTCTTCATTCTGCCTAAATGAATCACTCTGGAGCGAGTCAAACATATTTATCACACACATACTAACCATTATCTTGTGAGTCTGTCATCTTGTCGAAGACCATATCTTCTTGCGGATTTTTGTCCGCCGATTGTGTAATCCCCTCTATAAATTTAACCAATTTTTCCAACAAGGGGTCATCGATTTTCCTTTTAGCTGAAAGACGAAGTAATCAAAGTCAGAAATGACCAAGGAGGGAGGATGACAAACCAAAAATCTGTGGAAGTCGTTAGAATCATCCGAACCTATGACAGAGCGAGTTCTTATATCATCATAGTATAGGCCGTTGTCTTGGTGAGTAATAGGACGACAGGAGGTTTTGTTTCCGTTTTCGTAGAACTCATCTGCGACCATGACACTTTTGCAAAAATCTTTCGTGTTTCGATCTTCATAAATTCTGTAGTATCTCCAGTCGAGGTTGGGAAGGAGTCTTAAGATCAACCTACCCGCGGCTAAACCTTGAGGACTTGCCGCCATACAGTCATAAGTCTCACCCTTCAAGTATTTTGAACATTCTGATGTGCATGTAAACTTATACTCGTCATTCATCCAATAAGGAGTCGTGGAGGAGGTTGCCTAAAACAAAAATGAATCTTCAGCAAAAGCCCACGGGAGGTTGAGTGTGTATCTGAGAATGGTTGGAACCCATTTTATAGTGTTACAAAAACTAAAATCGAAGGACTTACCTTTTCCAAAATGATGAAGCAGACTGTTAACAGTAGTATGAAACTGGTACTCGGCATGTTTTCAGTGAAAAGAGAAATCGTTTTGTGGCAGCCTCTGTGTCACTGAATAGCTGTTTCGTAGGTAATGGTTGTTATCAGTATTTGGTATCTACTTCGCAAGTTTTTTTTTACGCGAGTCATTAACTGTTTAATGGTGGGCAGTTAATTTTATAATTGTTTTATTGGTCAGGTGTGAACTCATAAATATCAACTCCCTCCTCTCTTTTTGATTAGGTTTTAAACATATTTGGAGGACCAAGTGTTAAATGATTTGAATTTCTGGTTGCTGAAGAGTTTGCTGGATTTTAAGAATCAGGAAGAATTTTTTACGTTAAATGTTAATAAAATTTGGAAGATGAGTGCTTTGTAGTGGAAATTTTGGACGCCATCAATTCAAGGAGATGTAACGGTTTCCCCGGTGGTCCGAGCGAGTAGACAGGCCCTTACGGACGACAGCAGCACGAGGGAAGCCTTTAATAATTAATATTATTTGAGTTCTGAAGTGTTTTTCCTTTCAGATCCTTTTTATTTTTCATCAAAAACAAAAGCTCTCAACCAAACTACCTACACCTACTTCCGGTACAGAAATTTACCGGGACATTCCCGGAATGCTTTCATTGAGGTAGTGTAGAAAAAGTGGTTCACCTTGTGGAGGTGTAGGAAGAGTAACCTTGCCTGCTGCGGAAGGTTCACCTCAGTAAGGGAATAAATGGCACAGCCTCGGATGTCGGATGTAGCTAACCTTTTGGAAGCTTTTCGAAACTGTCTAGCCATTTTTTTTAAAACTGTGGAAAAATATATATACTCCCTCGGGGCATTTTATATTTAAATTACCCTCTACTGCGCATGCGTATTAACTAGACAAGTAAAATTTTGCAATGATGAGTTTTTAAGCTTTCACTACTACTAGTAATACTGTTGGTAAGTTATTTGTGTGGTTTCTTCCAAGTAAGTTACTCAACTTCTCATCTCCTTCTGTTCCTCATTGTGATTGTTCATCAGTCTTTACTTTTCGTGACTTGAAAGAATCCTTAGTAGTTAGGTCAAAGTCAGCACACCTACCTTACATGTTCTCGGTTGTAAAAGTGAACGAAAGTCTGGGCGAAGTTAGGGAAAGTTATCACCTAGTTTGGGATTGAATAAATTGGCTTTTAGACTAGTTTTTAATTTCACTTAGAAAACAGAGATCTAAACAAAAGTCTGTATGATACAGTTGAAGTGCATTCCCTCAAATAGCACTGGAGTTGAGTAAAAGAGAAGAAAAAGCGGGAGGAGTGTGTCTACTACACCTTTCTTATTTCTTTTCCCATGTAAATAAACAGAATTCATATACATACAGTACATACACAATGGACTGTAGGTTTCTCAACAAACCCATAAAAATTATGGGAAGAAAAAGAGTACTGTCGAAATAACACCAGGACACCATAACAACTGTTGTAACTCTTCACCGACTAGTTAGTGGAACTAAATAACAAATCAAAATGTTAAATACTTTGTGTTAGACACATACATTTATGAATAAAAACTGTCTGGACTTATTCGGAAGTGGTTTAGTGCTTCCAGAACAAGGGTAGTCAACCTTTTTGCATCTGTAACACCAATCAGACTTAGGGCACCAAATTAAGTTTGTAGTTGGTACTATTAGGTCATGCACCATGGTCCCCGTCAAAGGTTTGGAGACTGTTCTAGAATAAGACTATCCTATGATTCTAGTAACATTCAGGAGAGTCTAAATACTTCTTCCTCCTGAAGATGAGAATTTGTGAGTGTAAGTCGTGACAGCATGTCTTTGTACATATTCAACTTTCATCTGTTTTAAGTGAGGTGGAGTTTATTTAGACTTGGAGGGGGCTTAAACTTAAAAAATTTTTGAGGAGAGGAAAGAAAAGTCACTGAAATCAAACTGGACATTAAATTTTATTCAAAGAACATTTTTGCGAACATTATGCTTTAAGCAATCTACTCGATTGGAGGATGTTAAATAAACTGTTGTAACAGTTGATAGCGCTTTTGTCATTCAACGTAGTCATACAGTAATACGGGTTGAAACTCATCCAGCAACAGATTGTTTCGTCGCATACGACTAACTTTCCGTCGTTGCAGACATCTTTCATGACCACGTTGCATAAAACACATTCGCCTGGTTCATCCGAAGTGTCGTGGCTGAACTTCCTCAATTTAGACTCCGATTTCTCTGTGACTGCTGTTTGTTCCTCTGAAAGTTAGAGTTATTACAAAGATTAATCCGATGGGAAAAAAGTTAGTCTCAGAATTGTGTGGTGGTTTCCTTCAAAATCTGACACACAAAATGGTAGAAGACTTTGGCTTGAGGTAGTTAGACTTACCGACAGCCTCTGAATCGTCGAATTCATCGTTGGATTCTGGAATGAATTCATCTAAATCATCTTCGGATTCTGGTTTGTGCCCATCTTTTACTTGGATTGTAACTGGAAATTATATTTTGATTTGAAAAATTAGTCGTACCAATAATGTACGTTATTACTACTAAAAAATTGGTGACATTAGCATGAAGCCTAAAAAATGTTTAGTGATAGCCTAATTGATGAGAGGTAGCAAATACTAGAAATGACCATTAGAAAAGGCTCTGGTAGTGGCGAGGGAAATTGTGTATAAAGTTTAAATAAAATATATACAGCTGTATATCGTGGACCAGAAACTAATATCGTATATATGTTCCGGTAAAAGTGATGAATTGGGTGAATGTATATGTAAAATTCCCGGCGATTATTCAAAATCACCAACTAAGCTTGTTAAATCTGACGTATTACTAAATATTTATCACATTTACCGGATAGTTTATAAAATCTCCAACTGTTAATGAGGAGTTTAATAAAAAGTTGGCTGTTTCACGAGTCATATTTACCAATAGTTGGTGATTTTGAATAATCGCCGAGAATTATATGTTCGTACTTCTACCGTATTGTATGTGTTGGTGTAACGCACAGAACCGATATTATTTTCCGGTTTATCTAATAGTTTGAGTTGGGTGGATGGATGTGAGACGCAATAGAAGGAACCAGACTGTGCTCACTGTATAGGAAGTCGGTATGTGGTAGGGAGATGTAAGATGACAGAACCTGAACGTGAAGCATGCTTGAGGGAGCTTGCCTCTGGAGCTGGAAACAAGAGGTGAATTCTATGTACACTTGATCGTTCATTATCTACACAAGATCCGGGTAAAATGTAACAGAATCAGGTATCAAAGTTGAGAATTTGGGATTGTGTATGAATTTGTTTTGTTACTCGTTAGGACACACTATTGTATTATTATTATGTGGGCGATGGTACCTCGCTATCTTTCGTGACTATAAAATGGTAAACGACCCTCTTCTACCCTTTTGCATAGTATAAAGGATATAGATATCTGTGGTAGACGAGAGAGTGGAAAGTATACCTCACCAACATAATTATATTACCTCTTTCGTGATCGGCGGTTTCATTCACTTCCATCAAACCCATAAATCCTGTCAGCTTATTGACAAGTTTTGTCAATGATTTATTCTTTTTCGGCGAGTCTAAGAAAGAAATAAAAAAACGGATTAAAACATCGTTTAGGGGTAAAAACTACCCTTATTTAAGTTTGCTTAGTTTTAGCTTTTACAGTCCCTAAAAGGTGACGACTTATGACAAAAAAATGGCGAAGAATCTCTATTTTACAATATAAGAAACAACGCTCAGTTCGAACTGTTGCCATCGTCGGGCTAGAAGGAGGACTGTGGAACGAAGACATGGTAGCCTAACCTTCACATGACACAGATGTCACCGGATATTGCTGCTTCAGTGCCTTCATATGCCGGATACAACGACGAGAAATGCAGAACCAAGTGTCTAGCTTGGACACAGCAAAGGGGAAAAGTCTTACTTATTAAAGAAGACGCTGAAAGCGCTAGACAAGGACAGAAACTTATACAGAAGGACTGCGATATTTAAACAGCATCATTATGGCATCAAACTACTTCCTTGTGAGACTGTGTAACCTCAGAAAACAATCAAAGTGAACTGGAGGAAAGAAGAATGTCCAGGTTGAACGAAAGGTTTTCCTAAAACTAGTACCAGTATGAAAATTGTATATACTAACTGTCGAGTAGTGAACCATCCTCCAACTCCTTCAGCAGTTGTGACGATTCTTCTTTTATTTGAGACGCCAGTTTTTTTACATCATCAGTTTTAACTTCTTTCTTGTCTTCCTGTACTTCTCCTCTCCTTCCTGAAGTTGGAACACATGAAAGAAAATTAGTTTAGTTTTTATTTTTGGTGTTCTGCTGGTTAGGATCTGTTGCAATTGTTAAATTTAATCGCAAGTATGACTCTGAATTGGCAATTCGATACCGATGCCTCTGCTGTTGTTTAAAGTTCGGCCTACAAACTACTTGTTGTCTTACACGGATTGTAGAGATTGTGGTATTTTTACTTACTTTTGCCAGAACCCGTCTGGTATGGGTTATATTTTCCGTTAGTGCCATAGGATTGTTGGTTGGCTCCATAATTTTTGCCAGCAGCGTCATTGTTGTTCATGTTGAATACGTTGTGCGTGTCGACCTTGATGTTGTAGTCGTAATTTTGCGCATCGTACAGTGTATTGTGGTCAAAATGGTTGTAGGTGTTGTGATCGAACTCGGGTTTGTAATCGTACTGATAGGGGTTAACCGGCTTGTTGTGGTCCTTTGGTGGCTTGTTGTTGGGGGGATTAGAGTCGTAGCCGTTTAGAGTGGGATACTTGGAAAGGCCAGGATTAATGGAATTTCTGAAACCGTTGTCCTGGCTAAAATAGGGATACTTGGGATATTTGGAAGGGCTCGACTGGCCGGGATATGTGGAAAAACTCGGCTGGCTGGGGTATTTGGAATAACTCGGCTGGCTGGGGTATTTAGAGTAACTCGACTGGCTGGGATATTTGGAAGGACTAGGACGGTTGGGGTATTTGGAAGAGCTAGGACGGTGGTGGTTACCACTATTCTGATGGAATTTGACGTCTTCTTTCAACCAGCCGACAATCGACAAATGTTCAACTAATTTTTCGAGTACTAACTTAATTTCTATTTTCTGTGGTTCCGGGATTGCTTGTGAAAAGGATCTTAAACCTGAAAAAAGAGAAGAGTAAGAAACTACTGTAAAAATACTGTAGTGAAATGATATTTTATGTTAATGAGCTTTTAAGTTTTTGCGTGCTACGCCTCGAATAGCTAATCTTTGAGTAAGACACTGACGCTGTTGGTACGCCAGTCTGATTCTTAAAGAAGATTTTGAGGGTTACTGTCTGGCCCACCCAAATAAGCCATTCTTTCATAAGTCATATCAGACTGTGAAAGACTTTTACCAAACAGATTATTGTTCATACTAACCATTTTTACTCGAATTTTTCTCCAAACTAGTCAAAACTGCCGTTGAATCCTCATTAAGTTCTTTCAAGAGAGTTTTCAAGCCTTCTTCCCGACGTTTACTCTGCGTTTCGCTTGGATCTGTTGGAAATGAAACATGAATCGGATACTGTAATGATAATCATCATTATTTATTTGTTTATCGGGTACGGATAGTTCGTCTCACCTACTGGGATGATCTTGCCCGAGCGTAAGGAAGTAGGACAGCGACTCGTTCCGTTCATAAAGTAATCGTCAGCAGCCATTATTCTTTCGCAGAATACAGATTCTGGCGCTACTTTGGGTATGAGGTAGAACCTCCAGTTGAGCTCAATCACCATTCTAACAACGGCTGAGACCTGTCCTTGAGAACTGTACATGTCGCAGGTGAAGGTTTTGCCTCTTAACTGGCCCTCGCATACTTGTACACAGGTGAACCTGATTGAATCGGTTTGCGCGAGAAATGTGTCTACCTGCAAAAAAAGGTGAACAGAAGGTGAACAGTTAGAAAATGGTATGACTAACATGTGGGACTATATTCTTCTATGACTATGACTATGAGGGACACGACTAAGGTGACAGAAGCTCACCATGAAGCTCACATACAATTACACGTGTTAGCCTCTATTCAGACACAATAAAAAATTATTTATGTGATATATATAACTTTAGTATTCAAAATTTTATATAAATTACCGTATTATATTATAATCAAATTTTAAGGCATGCTATATATTTTATAGCATCTAATTTCTAATCCTCAATCAGAATGCCATTTTATTCTGGTGACCACTTTTTCGTATACACTTAGTCTTCCCACTGCACTGTCTTTTTTTCTTTCTGCCCTTTAACACTAACTCTCGTAACTGGTAATACCTAATTGTAACCCTTATACACAGGAGTAAAATAACGAAAAATTATATAATTATAAACATAAAATATATTTTTACAACGCGAAAGAGCCTATCCCTCGTCCACCAAATACGTTCTTCTTGACTAATCTACTCCAATCTCTTTGCTTTGATCATGTTTATATTGGTAGACTGTATCATGTTTTATGTTACTAACAGTGCCCAACTATAGACATTTATTGAAGGCCCAGGGAGACCCTATTTTAGAACAAAGTTGTGTTGGCGTATATTTTCCGACTGCTATTTTGAATTTCATTAATTTTAAGCGTCTTCTTATTTTGAGTTGTCTCACTTTGTCTGGCAGTTGGCTATCTGCTTCCTGATGCATAACTAGCGTATGATGCAGTGGCTTAGCTATAATTTTTGGGTATGTGAGCAAATATGATAGAGGCCCTTTTTTATCTATTTACTACCTGTCAGTACATTTTTATAGCGAGGACCTGAAGCCTTACACTTCTTATGCGATAGCTACGCCTCTGATATGAGACCTTTAGAAGCCAAAGTCGTCAATATTCTTTGGGGTGATCAGTATTCCTGTTTGGTTACTCAACTCACAGTACCGTACCCACGTAAGAGTCAGTCACAAAATGTGCACAAAACTGTAACAAGAAACTAAAGACTTGGCTTACTACTCGAACTTGAACTTAGACAATTCTGTATCGATTTGGAGCTTTCCTGCCTCAAATTTATAAACACCAGTTTTATAGTTATATATATTGACCGTCGAAGAGCAAGGGGCAACAGCGTACCGGTGTGTAATATAAAAAAGTCGTAGTATGACTTACCCCAGAGAAGAAGACTAGGGCTGCTGCAAAGCAGAAGAAGTGTTTGATAGTTAACATGTTTTCGGCGAGAGAGAAAACTAACTTCTGCTACGCTTTGGTCTCCGAATTCCTTTTTCTACCAAAAACGGTTACGTTATCACCTTTTTGCTTTTGGTGACTTTTGCACTTTTGTTTACTGACTCGTTAACCATTAATTCCGGACAATTAAACCCCTAATTGTGTGATTAGTATTATTATTACCCCCGGCTTCTTAATTAAGATTTGAAAGATAAAAGCTTTTTGTTTTGTAATCCCAAACTCTGGGCCCTGTATACCAGATGCTTGAGCTTAAAGTGAAAAGTTCCTCTGCGGTATGTTCCATCCGTCAAAGTTGAAACTTCTTCCTCATAAGTTTATGGCGTCTGATCTCTTTGTATCACCTTTTGTTCTGGAGGAAGTTCATTTCCTTCTGGTTCTTATTGTTCCGTTTTTCCTTTGTTTTAGATTCTGTCTCCTTATTATCTGGAACGCTTGTCGTCTTCTTTCTTCTTCATAACTCTTCTGACCTCTACCAAACCGCTTCCAAGCTTAGCACCAATGGATGGTGCTTCATTCCCTTCCTATCTTCTGTCTAATCTTTGAGGGCTTCGGTGGGTTTTGCTTTCTAGACAGGATTCCTCTATACCCTAACCCATCTGAAAAGATTGGAGAATCAGATTCTGACTTCTATGACTGACTAGATGGGTTTATGTTACTTAGAACTTCCAAAATTTTCTTACTCTGAGACGACCCAACCAACCTGTTACTAAGGTAACAGTTAGCGTATTAATAGAGGCGGGGCTAGCAAATTTGGACGAAAATGAAATTCGGTTTCTAGTGATGGTTGTGTATCTGAAAACGTTCTGTAATTGCTTACGTTTTTGCTGTTTGCTGTTGTGTAAGTTTTAAGTGACTCGTTAACCATTTGTCACGGACAGTTAAATCTGTGATCGTTTTATTATCATGTTATCAGTTCATCATGTTTGTAAACTGACTTCTTCGATGGTTTCTTTGTAACGACGATGTTTTTTAATACTTTTAATGACGTCATGGTTGGTTTCAAATCTAGAATTTTCGGTACTAATTTGATTGTCCGAGCAGAACGTTTTCCACGTTCCTGTCGTTGGTGGTTAGGTTTTCGGATGTTTTTCCACTTCACTCTGCACTTCTAAGCGTTAGTATTACTATATTAGATGAACCAAAAATAATGCCAATTATATGCGTTACATCTTATTTATATATTACGGTAAAAGTGATAAATCAGGCGAATATAAATAATTTCCAGCGATTATTTATAGGCACCAAGTAAGCTTGGTTAATGAATATTTATCACATTTACCGGCTAATTTATAAAATCTCCAACATCTTAAATTGGAGAATTTATAAAACTTTGCTTACATGCTTTACTTCTGCCACTTTTCAGACGAAAGGGAAGGAATCCAGGCAGTAATGATCGACAACAACAGTAAACGAACCACACGAAGCCAAGGATCTAAGAAAATTTTAATTAAATTCCTCCATTACGAGTTGGAGATGTTATAAATTAGCCGGTAAATGTGATAAATACTCACCGGAAATTGTATATATTCGCCTGATTTATCACTTTTATATTAAATGTAACACATGGAACCAACATTATTTTCTGGACACTTAATTCCATGTCCATTCAGTTGCTTGAATCTCAGAAGTGTCCCATTCGCCTTGAGATGAGAGGGACACCACTCACAACTTTTTAATAATCTGTAGTTAGAATATTCGCTGACGTTGATCAGAATTTCTTGTATAATAGTCTCTATATTTTGAGTGAATATATTTACAGATGTACTGTAGGCCTAAGCAGTCACAAGAGGACTGATTTCAGACGAAAATATGATCTGAACCAGGAAGAGAATTCTTGTTGTTGGCAGTATCAAAAAAAAGGGAGAGACAAAACAAAGACCTCGGTTTATAAAATAAGTATAAAATGATTAAGTAACAAGATATAAATTATTTATATAAATTTTACTTTATATTTAAGTTCTTGAGATAACATTTGCATAACTAATACATCAACGTCTTCAGAATGGTGGAAAGTGCTGAATAGCAATCTTCGAAATCCTCATTGCACGTCGAAGCCCTGATATAAGCCCAACAACATGTCTTGTCCTTCATGCAGTGCAACAGTTTGATCTTCTCGCAAACTTGAGTGGTCATCAACCCGCAAAGTGCATCCATTGAATGGAAATCAACTGGGTGGTACTGAGCTGTTAAGCTTCCGTCCTCATCATCATTTCCCTGGGAGTTCCTCTTAACACTGTCTGTAAAAGAGAAGAAGTGTGATTGAAGAGAAACTTGCTGACGGTTTCTTTAGTATAGTGTTGTCTTACCGATACTTTCAGCCACTGCCTCAACAATTGGAGATAAGAGGAGGGGATATGCACTTTCAGGTTGAGTGCCAGATCGTTTTTTGGTCTTCTCTATTTGAGTGACTTCTTCGTAGAGGTTTTCGACAATTTCTTTTAGATTTTCTGAGTCTGAGCGTTTATACTCGTTGCTGAGTTCTTCAATGCTTCTCTTATGTTTCGGATTAAATCATGATCATCGTTGCTCCTTTTCCGAGCAGATACTGAGTGAGGCGGAGTAGTTGATGGGGGATCTAAAAGTATATGTGAATATTATTGAATTTAGATAGTAACAGTTATATATTATAATAATTGTTCCAAACTCACTTGTCGAAGTTTCACCTCCTTTTGGAGTGGAATGGGGATTTGGTGAGTCACCTAAAGTATAAATATAAAATTTTCATTTGCTATAAAAGTGGGAAGTTGTTTTTGATATTTTAATTACCATCAACTTTACCTTCATCATTGTCTTCAGGTGCCTGTTCGAGCCTATAATCGTTTGGATTGTAAGGAGGTGGGGTTGGTGGAAGTATATCTGAAAGAAAATTTAAAATGTTTGTTGATGTCAATGAAACAAAATTGTTTTCTGACATTTTTGTTAACTGTGACTATACTATATTATATATATAGTCTAACCCGGTCTGTGGTGTGATGGTTAAAGCACCCGACCATAGTCGTTAGTACGAATCTTCCTCCCGTATCCAACGGTGCCAAAACGGGATTAAAACTCAAAGTAAATAAATATATTATATTATATATATGTTTGTACTCACAACCGGATCCTCCATTGTTGCATTTTGAAGTGTCATATCTTCTTTGTTCGGGGACAGTGGGAAGAGTAGGCCAGTCATCTGGAACAGAAAAAAGATTTTCATTTCCGGAAATGAAAATTTAATTTTTCATTTTTATATTTTAAATTAGAAGGTCATACTCTCTTCATCATAGTCTTGGAGTATATGTCGGTGCATAAAACCAGGTGGGTTGTATGGAGGGGAGGTTGGAGGCAGATTATCTGGAAGTAAAGTTAAAAATATTTGTTAGGAGAAACGATTTTGTTGTTGACTGTATCGGTTAAAGTATTTGGTGAACCGGAAAATAATTTCGGTTCAGTGTGTTACACCTAATCTATATGTAAATAGGACGAATATATGTATAATTCTTGGCGATTATTTATAATTACCACTAAATTTGATGAATTGACTTAAATTTATCACATTTACCGGCTATTTTATAAAATCTCCAACTCGTAATGGGGGAATATGATTAAAGTTTACTCAGGTGCTTGGCTTCTGTCACTTCTCATATATTTGCCACTTTTTGTTGGGAGTTTCGTTTACTGTTGCTGTCGGACACAACTGCCTGAATTCCTTCTCTTCCGTTAGAAAAGTGACAGAAGTTAAGCATGTGAGCAATATTTTATGAAATTTTCCATTACGAGTTGGATATTTTATAAACTAGCCGGTAAATGTGATTAATATTCATTAATTTGTCACGTTTATCAAGCTCAGTTGGTAATTACGATTTCTATATATATATTATATTCGGATTTATAACTTTCAGCGTATACTCGATATTATTAATATTTCTGGTTCACATATGTTAATATGTGATATTTTCATACTCACAGGAAAATCCTCTCTTCTTTTGTGTAGTATGATCATCGTCTTGATTGCTATAATCGTTTGGATTGTAAGGAGGTGAGGTTGGTGGAAGTACATCTGAAAGAAAATTTGAAATGTTTGATGTTTGCTCTGTTAACTGTGACTATACTATATTTTATATTTTTGGACTCACAAGACAATCCTTTCCTCTTGCGTCTAGTATAATCATCGCCTTGTTCGCTATAGTCGTTTGGATTGTAAGGAGGTGAGGTTGGTGGAAGTACATCTAAAAGAAAATTTGAAATGTTTGTTGATGTCTGTTCTGTTACCTCTGATTATATTATAACTCACTATATATAACTCACAAGACAATCCTTTCTTCTTGCGTCTTGAAGAATTATTATTTCGGTGTTTGACATCGGGTGGAGGAGTAGGACTGTCATCTAAAAGAAAAAATTGAAAAACGATATTCACACCGCATGTCTTCATCTTTAACTCTTTCACTATAACACTCTGTATAGCTCACCTTTCTTTAAGCCATCCGAGTCTTTTTCTTTGTTGTTCCTTCTCTTTGATTGGGTGATATTCTTATTTTCTGGGAGAGAAAGAAGTTAGTATATTAATATAATCAAAGGACAAACACTTGCAACAGTTTCATTGGATCTAGGATCTTACCAACAGCTTTAGCTAGGTCATTCACCATAGTGACCAACGTCTTGACCAATTCAGTAGCATCATTCCCCATGCTTTTATATTCGTCCTTCGAGTCTTGTCTCTTACTCATCTCTTTGACGTTGTTATATTCTTCTTCGTCATCTAAAGGTTCCTCTCCGCTTTCCTTTTCGTGAGGAGGGTGCTCGGTCGAAGTAGTATCTAAAAATAAATTCTTCAGTTTGATAGCGAGAGGATTTTGATATAGTATATATGGAGATTTTTATAGTGAAATAAGAGAGCTTACCAATGCCTCCAAAGTCAATAAGACCAACTTCCTGTTTCAAATAATTCATTGTTTCGACCACTTTCCGGGCTACAGCGCTCGCTCCTTTAGGAAAAATCAGAAAACAACAGGAAATATGAGATGAGCTATACTTGTGGGGCTTTATACTAAAGATTTTCACTATTGGTGGTGAAATAAAAATAATTTAAAACTGACTTTTGTTAATATGAGCGAATCGTCTGGTAGTGACGCCAGTGTTTCGAAACACCTTGTTGACAGCTACATCCAGTTCGTCAATTAAAGTTTTCATTTCCTCCGTGTCGTTGGACGTATCTGCGGGAGAAATTCTGACGTTTTTGTCTTTTTCAAGTAAGAAAGAAAATTTCAGTAACAAGACAACCAAATATATGAGACTATAGAAATTACCTGCGGTAGTACCATAATACTTGGCGTACTGTACGGAAGAGGGGCATACCGTATCAGTATGGTTGTGTAGGAATGCATCGCCGGCTACCACCTCCTCACACAACTCATCCTCGTCGTGATCGATGTTGTCGACTGTATAAAACACCCAGTTTCCATAGCCTGGGTTTCGTACAAGTGTCGAGTGAACCTTTTCGTCGTGTGTTATGAGACATTTGGCGGTTCTGCCTGTGATATCAGGTCGATTTTTGCATATTGGAGTGCAGAAAAAGCCATCGGCAAATATAACCTGTCTGTTGGTGTTCAACTGTGGAAAAGTTCCAAACGAATCACTGTTTCGCTGTAGTACACTTAAATAATGTCGGCGTTTGAGTGTTTGTTGGGTACAAAGTGAATGTGCTCTGGGAGGAACAGTGGCATGAACACTTCGTCACTCATAGGAAACAGAATTTCAGTATATTTTGATGACTTAAACTTTTATTTGTATTTATATATCTTTATAACTTTCCTGTTCCGACAGAGTGAATCAATTGAGTCTCCGTAAATCTTGAGCAAGCTTGTCATTGACCTGAAGGGAATTGCATTCGGATTTCTTTGCTGTGTATCTATCACTCAAATTTATAATTTATCAGTTTATCTGTTATAATATAAGTAACGAAACAATGAATGTTATTGTATAAATCAAGAAGTTCAAAATTAAGGAACCAGTTTTTCGAATCTTAGACAACAGCCTTCTCTCAAACCCTTAAAAAATCTCTTTGGCATAAACAATCTCTGTAGTTGTGTCAAGATGATAGCCATTCCTTGTGTTGAAGATTTTATAAAACCAGTAAATGTTATAAATTTGGCAAATATATTTAACCAAGTTTAGTTGGTGAATATAAATAATCTCCGTAAATCATATATCTACATTCGCCTGATTTATCACTTTTACCGCAACGTATATATTTGGTGTAACTCAGAGAATCGACATTATTTTCTGGTTCATCCACCAAATAGTTATGTGTATGACAAACACTAAGAAAAATTGGAGAACTTACCCCCCAGTGCCGTAACTACACACGCGGCCAGTATTAGCCCTTTAAAATCAATCATCTTGTTTACAGGAAAGAAAGCTCAAAAGCTCTTTCCTTCGGGCTTCTGTACTTCTACTACTCGCGATTGCAAAATATTGTTTCTTTAATAGTGGCAATTTTAGGAATATTTGTTACCTACCTGGTCGCGAGTAATTAAATTTGTAACCTGATTTATGGCCCCTCTCTCTCTTTGTCTTAGCTCGTTAAACCCAAATTTGTTTTTGATTAAAGTTTCCTGCAGGTAGGGATAAGAAAAGCGACGCTGTTTAGGTCATGTCTAAAGTCTATTGATTATTATACTTATCACTGGTCTTGGAAAATTTCATCATCATCTATAAATTGTGTGTCACTACGGGTTTCTTGTGGTTGACAGATCAAAGCTTCTGACTAGCAAAGTGATAGTTGAGTGAGGGATACCCAGGGGTGAAAGACAGCCTTCATATTCAACTGTAACCAATGTCTAATCTAAACTTTTGTGTTAGGACACAATTTGTGGACTGAATCCGCACTCTTCTTAAATTCTTTTGTTAAGGCTTTATCGTGGGTCGTGGAAAAGCTGACGGAGAAGTGGTTTCGTTCAGTCACTTCCGTTTCTGTTTTGTTTCCTACGGTCTGTTGTCTGATTCGTTCTTAGTTCCGTGTTTGAACAGGTACAGTTGTTACCAATTTTATGTTTCATAAACTCCTATCAAGTCTTGGGAAACGAACCAAGTCATTAACTTGTAATGAGGTTCCACTGACTTCCGATGTTAATTGTCCTCGTCAGCCGATATTCTTAAGACGTAAGCAAAGGTTTTAAAAATGTCGATAACTCGGATTTCGTAATATTTAGAAATAGGGTCTCCTGTAGAAAAGTCTTCGGTTTCAGGTTCGATTTTTGTTCAATTTCCTATGTCTGGGATGTGTTTTTGGTTGTACAGATAGATGACGAGGAAAAAACCTTTCTGGCTTAGAAAAAATCCTGCAGGCTGTAGTACAGTGGTTTGTCCTTCCGGTCAGTTTGTGACTTCCATCAAAACCTGTGAACCAGATGAATGTTGAAACGTTCATTTGTCATGGTAGGGAAGGAAGACATGAAATATTTCTACAAAGTTGACAACAGTTACTTATTTAATACAGAACAAAATTTTTTAATACCACTGTAGAGATTGTAAAATGTAAGCAAGGTCGTGGATGCAGCTCTCTGTATAATGCCAGCATGCGAAGTTGTTTTTCAAAGTGGTTACACAAAAATCATTATCAGAGGTATAAAGCCAAAGGTCTGTTGAATCGCATAATTGAGTTCTGGCGAGTTTGCACACTTCAGGCGAGTAAATGTCTATATTTGCCGATGGGACTTGGAAGTTCGGTGCTGGAGAGCCATGAGTGATTCCTGGTTGCTTTTTATCGATTGAATTCCTGAATAGGAAGTCGTCATAAAGGTTTGGATGGCTAGGGAAGGCTGAGGAGATGGCAGGTTTTTTACCACCTGTATGGCTAGAAATGCCTGGAGAGAGTGAGGCGCCAGGTTTTTTACCACCTGTATGGCTAGAAATGCCTGGAGAGAGTGAGGCGGCAGGCTTTGCTCCGCCTGTATGGCTAGAAATGCCTGAAAACAGTGAGCTAACAGGGTTTGCTACACCTTCATTGCCAAATGTGCCTGGAAAAAATGAGATACCAGGCTTTGAACCACCTGCAAGGCTAGAAAGGCTTGGAAAGTGTGAGGCGGCGGGATTGGTATCGCCTGCTTGGCTAGGAATGTTTGGAAAGAGTGAAGCGGGAGGCTGGACTCCACCTCCTTGGTTAAAAATGCTTGGAAAGAGTGAGGTGGCAGGGTTTGAATTACCTGCAGGGCTAGAAATGCCTGGGAATTGTGAGGGGACTGGCTTGCCACCACCTGCCTGGCTAGAAATGCCTGGAAAGTTTGAGGCGAACGGGTTTGCACCACCTGTCTGGCTAGAAATGCCTGGAAAGGTGGAGGCGGCTGGGTTTGTACCACTTCCTTGGCTGCCTGGAAAGGTTGAGGCGACCGGGTTTGTACCACTTCCTTGGCTAGAAATTCCTGGAAAGTTTGAAGAAATTTGCCTGAGGCAATGCCTGGAAAGCCTGAGGCAGCAGGATTTGCACCACCTGCCTGGCTAGAAATTCCTGGAAAGGTTGAGGCGACCGGGTTTGTACCACTTCCTTGGCTAGAAATTCCTGGAAAGTTTGAGCCGAACGAGTTTGTACCACTTCCTTGGCTAGAAATGCCTGGAAAGCCTGAGGCAGCAGGATTTGCACCACCTGCCTGGCTAGAAATTCCTGGAAAGGTTGAGGCGACCGGGTTTGTACCACTGCCTTGGCTGCCTGGAAAGGTTGAGGCGACCGGGTTTGTACCACTTCCTGGCTAGAAATGCCTGGAAAGTTTGTTTGACCACCTGCCTGGCTAGAAATTCCTGGAAAGGTTGAGGCGACCGGGTTTGTACCACTTCCTTGGCTAGAAATTCCTGGAAAGTTTGAGGCGACCGGTTTGTACCACTTCCTGGCTGAAATGCCTGGAAAGTTGAGGCCAGGTTTTACCACTTCCTGGCTAGAAATTCCTGGAAAGTTTGAGGCGAACGGGTTTGTACCACTTCTGGCTAGAAATTCCTGGAAAGTTTGAGGCGAACGGGTTTGTACCACTTCCTTGGCTAGAAATGCCTGGAAAGGTTGAGGCGGCCGGGTTTGCACCACCGCCTTGGCTAGGAATGCTTGGACGGTCTGGGGTGGCTGGCTTTACACCGCCTGCATGGCTAGGATTGCTTGGACGGTATGGGGTGGCTGGCTTTACACCGCCTGCATGGCCAGGATTGCTTGGACGGTGTGAGGCGGCTGGCTTTGCACCACCTACATGGCTAGGAGTGCCTGGACGGTATGGGGCCGCGGGGTTTGCACCACCTGTCTGGCTAGAAATGCCTGGAGTGTATGAGGCGGCTGGCTTGGCACCACCTGCATGGCCAGGAATACCTCCAAAGATAGAGGAGGCAGCCTGCGTATCAGCTGTATGGATAGAAAAGGCTGGATTTCCGGGACTTCCACCAAGTTGATAGTTCTCAAAATCTGCTAGATTTACAGAGTCTCCAAAGTTTATATTAGATCCAAAGCTTCGTTTTCCACTGTTTCCATAACCTCCATACTTCTCAAAATTTCCAAAATCTCCAAAATTTTCAAAGCTGTCATCGTCTTCATTTCCTGTAAAGTCTGGAGGTATAGCGTTTCCATAACCTTCATACTTTCCAGAATCGTCTAAGCGTCCATACTTTTCATTTTTTGCATTGCCTGGATTTCCATTAACTGAATCCGAAAAAAAAATCAAATTGTAAGTACTTACGAAGAACAATAAATCAAATAAAATACCCAATGATCGAAATGACATTTCTGGAAGATCCTCAATATTATGAAAAACAAAATCTGCATAATGAATGATCTTACCAAATGCATTCAAAACGTCCCTAATTGCAGTAAATACAGGACTAAAGTCCGGGCTCATGGTGGAATCGCCATAACTTGATGATCGTGAGTACGGTCTGTATGGTGACATACTTTCTGAAGTGGCAAAAACGAAATTTTTATGTAACAGCTCTAAGAATACGGGCAGAGGACAACATAAATTTTGAGTTTTCTTACCAGTATCGTCTGAAACAAGTCCCGAGATTACGTTCATCAAGGAACCTAAACATTCCAAATTGTCGATACCTCGCTTCTTTCCTGTTGAGAAGCTTATAGCATTCAGCACAGGGAGAACTTTATCAAGGGTGGATACTAATTCTGTCAAATCTGGTTGGTTGTTCTGCTGAGCTTTATCTCTCATTTCTACCAATTTTGTGACTAAGTTGGTCCACTCATTTGAATCGTAAGAAGATACATTTGCCGGAAGAGCTGAAAAGTAATAAGTCGTTTAGTGCTTACTAATAGCTAATCAGAAGACAAGTTCTTCTTTGACTTTGGTATTTATTTCAACTCATCAGTGTCCTTACCTGTACGATTTATATACAGACCGAGAGCCGACTCTGAAAATTGAAAACTGACACTTTAGATTTATTTTCATTCAAACTGATTTCGTTACACCAAACAGAAGATGAGAACTTACCACTGCCACTTACCTTCAGCAGTTTTAGCGGCATCTCTGATTTGTTTCATTAGTCTAACGATTTCCTGGACATCTGTTTCCTGACCTAGACAAACGAGATTAGACAGAAAATTGTAAAACAAACAGAAATATGAAATTTAGGACTGTATACGAAGAGTTGTGAACCAGAAGTTGGTAGTATTGGGTGTTGGGAAGGGACTGTTATTTTATTTTATTTTTTTAGTTGGTAGTAGCTGACTACTCAGCTACCTTCAAGTACGAGACAATTCGTTGGTAGGACCAACCTTATGCCCGGAACAAAATGGCGTCCAAAGACTCCGTATATCCGTACTCAATATAAATTCATTCATCAAAAGATTTTGTTTCTAGTTTCTTATAAAAAATTGATTTATATTTTAATAATATTGGAGGGCATTCTATACTTTATACTATGAGAGTATATAAATAAGGAACAAATTAACGCCACCTGGTTTGTGTTGCAGAATTTACTAAGAATTTGCAAAATGGCTTGAAACCTCCCACCTAGTACTAAGGGTTATCTGTAAGAAGACTGTGTCTTATCCCCAGGAGCGGATAAAGGATATGATTATAAAAATCGAAAAGAGATTGACGTATTAAAGAGTATTAAAATGAAAATGAGGAAGGAAGTGGGACTGGAAAACAAAAGGAAGAAAGACAGAACAAAGAGGAGAGTTTTGAGAGAGCAGTGGTCGTGTCTTTCATTAAGAAGAGAGGCTGCGGATGAACAGCCAGTTGAGTATAAGGGGACGTCATCAAATTGTCAGATTCTTTTGAATAATATAGTTAGGATGAAGTGAAATAATTATGATAATAAGACTTACGGACGCTGCGGGATCCTGATCGTCTAGATAAAGGGAAGCCAAACTGTTGTAACGCTTTCCCGACTTTTTTTTCCAGTGCGTCAACCAAATTTTTTATGTCTTGTTCTTTAGGGCAATCGCCACTTCCGGTAGAGAGAGATCCCACTAAAAATATTTCAGTTTGTTTAGTTTTTTGTTGTAGGATGGTACCTTGGCTCATTGGGTAATAATTAAATAAAATTAAACTCACCCTTACCGTATTTACTGCCAGATCGTCTTCCTGAAAAGTAGTATTGAAATCAAATCATGCGATAAACAATAAATAAATAAATAAAATTCAAAGATGGGGACAAGAGAAATCTAATTATTACAGTCGTGGGAAGAGAGGAAGTCATGTCGTTTTATTGGGATACATTACTCATTATCTTCTCTTCGACAGGGAAACATTTTTTGTCTCCTTTGAACGTATTATCCATCGCACTTATTCTATCACAAACAGATTCCGGGTCGGCCATTAGTTTATCATAGTCCCTCGTAACCAGTGGACCGAATTTCCATCCGTTTTTCCAATAGTTTCTTGCTACCATTACATTGACTCTGGTGCTATGAACTACAAAGCATAAGGCATTGTAACCAGTGAAACCTCTATTTCCGCATATATATTGACAGTAAACACCGTCCGCTCGTTGAGAAAGTGATTTCGTGGCTGTTGAACTGATCTGTGAAGGAATAATCAAAACCGAATTGGTGTAGTTATGGGATTACATAGCCGGTGGGTGTTGGCCTAGGTTCTTCCGATATCCTAGTGAGAAGGTGTTAGAACTTTGTTTCCGTTTTGGATTTTTAGATGAATCCTTTCGTGTGGATTCTTAAATCGATAAAAGCACGGAGAACTTACCTTGGGTACCGCAACCAGGGAGACGATCAACAGAAACCACGTGAAATAAGACATTTTTCGGTTGGCAACTCGACAGCGTGTAGGTGTTTAACAATTTGGCTACGAGTTTGGCCCCTTTAATATTGGTTGATAGTTGTGATTGTGATATCAAAATATTTGTAAATAATTTTGTCACGAATAATTAAGTATAAAAGATTTTATTACCCATTTATCAGGTCGTTAAAATTCAATTTTTTTTTCTATAAACAATTTCTCACATTTCATTATATTTATATTATACGTAAAGAAGTGGAGTCTTAGGGCTACCAACTTATTTATATTACAAAACGTAATTTTAACTCTGGACTGAAAGAAACTGGAAAAGATAGTATAGAACGAGAGGAAATAGGAAGGAAATGTTGTGGTCAAAGAATAGACGCTAAAGGAACACTGTATATAGTTCTATATAAATTATAAGAACAATGAAATAGAGGTGGGGTGAGAAAGAGATGGAATTGCTATATCAGTAACGGTTCTGGAAGGTTGTGAAGAGGCGAGGGGGCATAGTAAATTACATCCGATACGCGAGATTGGTTTAGAGTAATCTGTATAATGTATATATTCACTTGGGGAATGATAATTGGTGAGACAAATTGTTGAATTAGTGCTTGTTTCGATATTATAGCTATCGTTTTCTACGTTTTGCTCTCGAAATGTACTAATCCTGTACAGTCATTTACGTTTCAGTGTTCACAAATATTATTTAATATGATATAGGAACATATTCTAAGAGTCTGACGTCGAGACAATTTCAGATTGTTATGCCACGATGGGAAACAAAATCCCTGGGAGTCAAAGCACCTGAGTATCTGTTAGAGAATTGAACATTTTGGGAATGATAGTCTTTCTGGTAACCGAGGAATATCTCAGTTCAGTATAACGCAGGTCATGTCAATAATATCGCAGATTGGTATCAGTTATACAATTCGTGATGTTGTTTAGTTTTGCCTGGTTTAGAATGATCTGTATGAATACAGTATGTTGTACTTATTGTGTTCAGTTGGGGAGTAACAGTCAGTCGGTGGCAGAAAGACTTTTGTGGTTGTTTTGAGATTACAGTTATACTATATGTCAAATTTTGTCGAAATCAATTTTTTATGTTTGCTCTCAAAATGGGCTGATCCTGTACAAACTGGATCAATGACTGAAGAGTAATTATGGAGAACGACATTCTGTAGAAGTGATAAATGATTCGCTCTAGTATAAAACGAGGTCATGTCATAATCATCATTGATTGAGGACACCGATGACCCCAAAAGAAGATCGTATTCAAAGAATAGCGACGTTCTTCTCAAACGGGTTGCAGGTATTAATAGGATATACTATAAACTAAAACAATCAAACAGCGTCTTCAATATTGTCAGCACAACTGGTCATAAATTTGTGTTTTGTATTGTGCTGTTGTCTTTCTTTTTAAGAAACACACTAATTTTGCGATACAGAAAGACGTCAGCAAGATTTTATATACAGTCCCTGACGTATATACTGGTGCCATCTTCACCATTGTAACAAACAAGTCACAAAGACATGCAGAAACTTGTATGAAGACTTGTAGGAATGAGTCTATACGAAGCATATAACACGCGATCAGCTGAAGGTAGTCGGTGCAGTACAATGACTTGGCGACGTAACTCGAACGGCTCTCGAAACGACCGCTCCATTTTGGTTGATATTCTTCATTCCAATAAATTAATTTTCGTCTGCTTTGTTTCATCAATACACCTGATTCCGACAGTGATTTGGTTTGGAACTTTTCACAATCCGTAAAAACAACTCGAGAATTCTTTTCCACTTGACATTAAACCATTTTATCAATAATTTGTTTGGAAATGGTTAAGATTTTTGCCAGGTCATTAAGCCATTTTTTACGTCTCTTAAATCCAAATCGGTGACGTATGTGTAGAGGAACTGGTACAGCTAAGTTGATTGGATTTACTCAAGACAGTTGTGAGATATTCCGGCCAAAAGCTCAATCACTGGTTAGTAAAGTTAAAAAAGTGTTTTCATCATCTTCGTCTTCGTCTCCTAATGGTATATATAAATATTTCTATCTAATCAGTATAATTATCATTATCACAACACCTTCAGCCAAGTATCTTCTTTCATGTCGAACATCAAATAGATGTTCAGTTAGATGCATAGATAATACAAATTAATTACCTTAATTATACCTGGACATCTTTTCTTCGGCTTATAATATTTAATTAAATGCAGTTTTAGTAATTTTTCACATTATAGTGTTCAATATTAATATTTTTCAATATCACATCCAGTAAACTTAAGAGACACTAACAAAAACTGAGTGGAGAGTAAGAAATACCTGGGTCTTCAGGTTCATTGTTTTTGTGATTTTATTTTATGCCGTCTGCTTGTCCATGTGACGTCTTCGCATCGTCTACAAGCAGACGATAGTTCTTTTGTTCAATGCTCAGTGTGGTTTTGTGGTTCATGTCAGCAAGTCTGTGATTTGTTTTATTGATAAGTTTTTAGTGAATATTTCTGATACGGGAATTTTTAATTTATTTAATTAAATTGTTATCATTTTCATAATTTATTTATTTATTAATTATCTTTTTTTTATTGTTGATTGGATATAAATGGGATAGTAAGATGATTTGTTACTTCTAGGAGGGTTGTATTTGGAGAGTAGATCTACGTTTCCGCATCGGGGTTTCTGATTAGTGGATAATTGGTAAATCACATGGATGCCAAATGGCTGAATTTTGGGCTGGTTGTCGGAGTCAACGCCTCAGTTACAGGTAAAGTGCTCTTAAAAGCTATCTTAGATTATTTTTCTAAGTGATTTGTATAATTTTTGATGACCACAGTCAGTTTCTTAGTCTTCTAAAGTACAGAAGACACGCGAATAGTTTAATAGTTCCTTCATTTTATTTTTCACTTATCTAAAGTTCAGTTATATTGTCTGCATCTTTATCTGATAGTTTTGGTTCTAGTTGTGATCTTTAAGCTAACTTCTTGGGGCGCGGGTTTTCATATAAAAGATAGACCCGTGTTGGACAGTACTTTTATCAAACAGAACTAGCCAGTTTTGCACTTTTTGTGCTGACATCACACGTGTTCGGTCGGTCAGATATCTTCTTTCTTGTCATAATTTTGATTTTTGACAGCCGGCTGTTTTTTTCTAAGACAGTGACTTTTGTCTTTAGGGCATTCTGGATGGTTCATTGACCTACACTCTGGTGTATTTTGTTTGGGTTGTAAGTCTTGTACATAAAACATTGTTTGAGGGCATTATTAACAGGTTACGTGAATAGGAGGAAGCATAAACATATGCAGATGTTCGAATAAATTCGGATACTCATGGTGCGATTCGTAGAAATTTGAGATCGGCAGTTGAATATCCTTTGACTTCATCGGCGGCATAGACAGTCAAAGAGAATGTGAGTGAGTGAAGAGTTTCTTGACAAAATGGTTCTATTTTTAGAAACAAAAGGTTTTTTATTTATTCAGTTTCCAAGACTTAGTCTGGATATTGTTTTCGTTCGGTGTAGAGGTGATCGTAAGATGCTTTTATTTGGTGTAGGGCAACCTAGATATTGTGTTGATTCGAGAAAGACGTATTTGGGTGTCACTCTTATTTGGTGTTGCTGTAGACTCATTTGCGATTGTCTTTAGGTTCAATTTGTGACTCGGGTCAGGTTGGACTTCCGTAAATTGGGTTGAACTTGGTCATCTGGCAAGTTTTTTTCAGACTCGAGGTTTAATTATATATTAATAGATATCGCATGTAAGAGTAGAAAATGTAACGGTTTAAGAACAATTGGTGTCTCTGTCTTTTTGTCTTCTTGCAGCACATAAAACTATTGGAAAATTTCGAGGTGGGACTGAAAATGTCCGGCCGTGTCGCAAAGGACGACAGAAAGGTGGGAGGTTTTTCATATGACTAATCCGCCAACTAATTTTTCAAGTGTCATTCCAAAAACGCAAGTGGTTGGGGCGATGCGCAGGTTAGGCAATTTCAACACAGTAAAGTGTAAATGCTAATGTTAATCTAAACATCGTTAACACGGCGCTTTTTATTGACTTCTGAAGAAATTTTTCTGAAAATGGCCTAATTTGGCGTCATTCGATTCAGAACGGGCTAAGGCGAAGCGGACCTGATCGTTGATTTTGCTGATTACGTCTTTGGTAGATAGACACTTTCCTTTCTGAGTTGATTCTGAAAAGAGAAAAAAAATTTTGTGAACCGGAAAATAATGTCGTTTCTCTGCTTTACATAATATATATGTCTAGGTAAAAGTGATCAATCAAGTGAATATATATAATTGTCGGCGATTATTAATAATCACCAGCTAGACTTGGTAAATATCAGAAATTACTAAGTATTTATCACATTTACTGGCTAGTTTTTAAAATCACCAACTCGCAAAGGGAAGTTTTATCAAAGTCAACTCTTAACTTCTGTCACTTTTCTGACGAAGGACAACCAATCGCCGATAACAGTGAACGCACATCATAACAAGAAGCTGCGAATTCATGAGATGTGACACAAGCCAAGGATCTGAGTCAATTTTGACTGAATGCCCTAGTAAGAGTTGGAGATTTTATAAAACACCCAGTTCCATAGGCTGGGTTTCGTACAAGTGTCGAGTAAACCTTTTCGTCGTGTGTTATGAGACATCTGGCGGTTCTACCTGTGATATCAGGTCGATTTTTGCATATCGGAGTGCAGAAAAAGCCATCGGCAAATATAACCTGTCTGTTGGTGTTCAGCTGTGGAAAAGTTCCAAACGAATCACTGTTTCGCTGTAGTATACTTAAATAAATGTTTGTTGGGTAAAAAGTGAATATGTTCTGGGAGGAACAGTAACATGAACTCTTGGTCACAGTCTATTTCAAAGATCAAATTCTATGTGAACCGAAAAGTAATATTGTATATATGTTATGGTAACCGTGATAAATATGTATAATTTTCGGTGATTATGAATAATCACCAACTACGCTTAGTAAATGTGGCAAATCACTGATTATTTGTCACAGTCACCGTTTAGTTCCTTGATACTTAAAAGTCGGAGCTCTGCTGAGTGGCCCAGTGGAAACTTTGCTAAGATTGTTTCATTAACATATCTTTGCGAGGCATCTGAAAAATTCGGGTGTCTGAACACCCCACCGATCCAACGTCTTTTTTTTGGCAAATGGTGTGGCCCAGTACCAATGGTCACAGCAGAAATTTGGCGTGGGAAGGAAAAAGCTTGAGTACCAAGGTTCTATATTATAAAATATCCAACTCTTAATCTGAGCAAACTGTTACTAAATTTAATGTTAAAAATTGGAGATTATAAACTAGCCAGTATATGTGATAAATATATTTATGTATTGTAATTATAACCAAGAGTTAAGTCGTAAATGAACCGGGAAACGTGATAAACAGTGAGTAATTTGTCACAATAACCAAGTTCAGTTGGTGAATATAAATAATCTCCGGAAATGGTATATCTATATTCACCTGATTTATCACTTTTACCGCAACATATTGATGTATATTTGGTGTAACTCAGAGAATCGACATTATTTTCTGGTTCATCCACCAAATAGTTATGTGTATGACAAACACTAAGAAAAATTGGAGAACTTACCCCCAGTGCCGTAACTACACACACGCGGCCAGTATTAGCCCTTTAAAATCAATCATCTTGTTTACAGGAAAGAAAGCTCAAAAGCTCTTTCCTTCGGGCTTCTGTACTTCTACTACTCGCGATTGGAAAATATTGTTTCTTTAATAGTGGCAATTTTAGGAATATTTGTCACCTATCTGGTCGCGAGTAATTAAATTTGTAAAATGATTTGTTGCTCCCCCCCCCCCCCTCCATGTCTTAGGTCGTTAAACCCAAATTTGTTTTTGATTAAAGTTTCCTGCAGGTAGGGATAAGAAAAGCGACACTGTTTAGGTCATGTCTAAAATCTATGGATTATTATACTTAACACTGGTGTTGGGAAATTTCATCATTTGAGGGCGATGCAACCAGTGGTTGGTCACTGGTTGGATCGGAAATGTGGTTGCCTGACCTAAATTGTGTGTCACTATGGGTTTCTAGTGGTAGCCCTGTGGTTGACAGAGCAAAGCTACTAGTATTTGTTTCCTACGGTCTGTTGACTGATTCGTTCTTAGTTCCGTGTTTGAACAGGTACAGTTGTTACCAATTTTACGTTTCATAAACTCCTATCAAGTCTTGGGAAACGAACCAAGTCATTAACTTGTAATGAGGTTCCACTGACTTCCGATGTTAATTGTCCTCGTCAGCCGATATTCTTAAGACGTAAGCAAAGGTTTTAAAAATGCCGCTGTAGTACAGTGGTTTGTCCTTCCGGTCAGTTTGTGACTTCCATCAAAACCTGTGAACCAGATGAATGTTGTAACGTTCATTTGTCATGGTAGGGAAGGAAGACATGAAATATTTCTACAAACAAAGTTGACAACAGTTACTTATTTAATACAGAACAAAATATTTTAATACCACTGTAGAGATTGTAAAATGTAATTAAGGTCGCGGATGCAGCTATCTGAATGATGGTGGCATGCGAAGTTGTTTTTCAAAGTGGTTACACAAAAATCATTATCAGAGGTATAAAGCCAAATGTCTGTTGAATCGCATAATTGAGTTCTGGCGAGTTGGCACACTTCAGGCAAGCGAATGTCCATATTTGCCGACAGGCTTTTGGGGTTCGTAGGGTCTGCAACTCCATGATCGATTCCGGCTGGTTTTTGTTGTTTGGATGTGGTGATGCGTATTCTGAATGCCTACAAAGGCTGAACCAGTCAAAAAAGTCACAAACGTATGACCAACATGAGCTACAACAGTCTGAAGATTCTGAGCCGCATGGCTTTTTACCACCTGGCTTCTTACCACCTGGTTGGCCTGGACGATGTTTGCCGCCTGGCTTTTTACCACCTCCATGGCCTGGACGGTGTGGACGGTGTTTGCCTCCCGGTTTTTTACCACCTACATGGCTAGCAGTGCTTGGAGGACTTGGAGTAGTCGTAGTAGTAGTTGTGGCTTGAGTGGTGGTCGTGTAGTAGTAGTTGGTGGGCTTGGGTGGTGGTCGTGGTAGTAGTAGTTGGTGGGCTTGGAGTGGTGGTCGTGGTAGTAGTAGTTGGTGGACTTGGGGTGGTGGTCGTGGTAGTAGTGGCTTGGTGGATTGGTGGTCGTGGTAGTAGTAGTTGGTGGGCTTGAGTGGTATCGTGTAGGAGTAAGTGGACCTGAGGGTAGTCGTAGTAGTAGTAGTTGGTGGACTTAAGGTGGTCGTCGTAGCAGAAGTAGTTAGTGGACTTGAGGGTGGTGGTCGGCAGTAATAATTATATTGAGCTTGGAATGGTAGTGATATTAAAATAGTAAACTTAGATTGTAGTCATAATGATAATGAGGCTTAGAGTAGTGAAATAGTAATGATTAATTGAACTTGGAGTGGTAGTCGTAGTAATGATAGTAGCATAATTAGAGCTTGAGTAGTAGTCGTAAGTAATAGTATTGAGTAAACTTGAGTGTGGTAGTCGTATTAATGAATTGTGGCTTGAGGGTGGTAGTCGTGGTAATGTTGGAGAGCTTGGTAGTAGTCGCAGAAAGTAGGGTAGTCGAGGCTTGGGGTAGTGATCGTGCAGTATGAATTGGAAGTACTAGAGTAGTGAGCAATCAGAGATTGATTGGAGGATTGGAGTGTTAGGAAGTAGTTGGGGAGGGCGTGGGGTGGTAGACTTGGGAGTAACTGAATGGGCAGGAGTGTATGGATGGTGTGGGGCGGCTGGGTTGGACCCACCTACATGGCTAGGAATGCCTCCAAAGATAGAGGCGGCAGGCTGCGTATCACCTGTATGGATAGAAAAGGCTGGATATCCAACATTTCCAAAACTTCCACCAAGTTGATAGTTATCAAAATCTGCTAAATTTACAGAGTCTCCAAAGTTTACATTTTGGTCAAAGCTTCGATCTCCACCATTTCCATAACCTCCATACTTTTCAAAATCTCCAAAATTGTCAAAGCTTCCATAGCTCTCATCTCCTGCATGGACTGGATAGCCATTACCAAAACCTGACAAAAAACATTTGAAACTTGAACAACAACTGTCACTTCCGGGGCTAGTACATTTTTCAGGAAATCCCACTTTGTTTGTTTTTCATTGTTTTTTCTGTAGTGTGGTTCCTGGGTTCCCTCGGTAATAATTAAAAAAATTAAACTCACTCTTACCACCCTCGTATCCACTGCCATAAGGATGTCCTGAAAAGTAGTATTGAAATTAAGTTCCGCGATAAACAATAAATGAAGAGAGGAAGTCATGTCGTTTTATTGGGATACATTACTCATTATCTTCTCTTTGGCAGGGAAACACCTTTGGTCTCCTTTGAAACTGTCCATCGCGCTTATTCTATCACAAACAGAATCAGGGTCGACCATTAATTTATCATGGTCCCTCGTATTCAGTGGACCGAATTTCCATCCGCTTTGCCAATAGTTTCTTGCTACCATTACATTGACTCTGGTCTGGTATACTACAAAACACAAGGCATTGTAGCCAGTGAAACCTCTACTTCCGCATACATATTGACAGTAAACCCCGTCTTTTAGATCAGAAAGTGATTTCGTGGCTGTTGAACTGATCTGTGAAGGAATAATCAAAACCGAATTGGTGTAGTTATGGGATTACTTAGCCGGTGGGTGTTGGCCTAGGTTCTTCCGATATCCTAGTCAGGAAGAACTTTGTTTCCGTTTTGATTTTAGATGAATCCTTTCGTGTGGATTCTTAAATCGATAAAAGCACGGAGAACTTACCTCGGGTCCTGCAACCAGGGAGATGATCAACAGAAACCACGTGAAATAAGACATTTTTCGGTTGGCAACTCGACAGCGTGTAGGTGTTTAACAATTTGGCTGAGTGTTTGGCCCTTTAATATTGGTTGATAGTTGTGATTGTGATATCAAAATATTTGTAAATAATTTTGTCACGAATAATTAAGTATAAAAGCTTTTATTACCCATTTATCAGGTCGTTAAAATTCAATTTTTTTTTCTATAAACAATTTCTCACATTTCATTATATTTATATTATACGTAAAAGAAGTGGAGTCTTAGGGCTACCAACTTATTTATATTACAAAACGTAGTTTTAATCCTGGGCTGAAAGAAACTGGAAAAGATAGTATAGAACGAGAGGAGATACGAAACAAATGGTGTGAAATGGTAAAAATAGACGTTACCCGAACAAACCTTATAGTTTTATATAAACTAGAAGAAAAATGAAATAAAGGTCTAGTGAGAAAGAAATGGAATTGCTATATCAGTAACGGTCCTGGAAGGATGTAAAGGGAGGAAGGAATATAGTAAGTTACATCCGAGACGCGAGGTTGGTTTAGAGTAATCTGTATAATGTATATATTCACTTGGGGAATGATAATTGGCGAGACAAATTGTGGACTTAATGCTTGTTTGGTGATTATAGCTATACTATATGTCAAATTTGGTCGAAATATTTTTAATAAACACATCGATGTTGTGATACTAACAAAAATACATCAACATTATTCATTCTGAATTGCTTTGGACTTTATATACACTCGATGGTCGAGCAATTCGAACGGCAATAGTTTCTTAGAAACTCTGCACATCCCGCGGCGACGTACGGGCGGCGAGTGAGTGGAGACAATAGGCGGGTTTCTGCGAATTAGGCTATTTTTAGAAATAAGTTTTTTGGTTTTTGTTGCTTTTTGTTGAGTTCTCAGGAATTCAGTTTTGAGATATCCTCGGTCCGAGAAAGACGGTCGGTTGTCTGCTGCGATACCGGTTGGAGTTATCGGCCAGAAATGCTCTCTATTTAGAGCATTTTGTCAAGACTCAGAACATTGTATATGCGCATCTGAGAAAATATGATCAATGTATGACAGTTTAAGTATAGTCGGTATTTCCTAGTCATTTCGTCATCCTAAGGTCATACTAGTAAAGTTTCTTACAGTCGATGACGTTTGGATTATTGCCATTTTTACGATTGGTGTATGTTGTAGTAATTTTTCACATTATAGTGTTCAATATTAATATTTTTCAATATCACATCCAGTAAACTTAAGAGACACTAACAAAAACTGAGTGGAGAGTAAAAATACCTGGGCTTCAGGTTCATTGTTTTTGTGATTTTATTTTATGCCGTCTGCTTGTCCATGTGACGTCTTCGCATCGTCTACAAGCAGACGAAAGTTCTTTTGTTCAATGCTCAGTGTGGTTTTGTGGTTCATGTTAGCAAGTCTGTGATTTGTTTTATTGATAAGTTTTTAGTGAATATTTCTGATACGGGAATTTTTAATTTATTTAATTGAATTGTTATCATTTTCATAATTTATTTATTTATTAATTATCTTTTTATTGTTGATCGGGTATAAATGGGATAGTAAGATGAATTGTTACTTTTAGGAGGATTTGATGTGGAGAGTAGATCTACGTTTCCGCATCTGGGTTTCTGATTAGTGGATAATTGGTAAATCACATGGATCCCAAATGGCTGAATTTTGGGCTGGTTGTCGGAGTCAACGCCTCAGTTACAGGTAAAGTGCTCTTAAAAGCTATCTTATATTATTTTTCTAAGTGATTTGTATAATTTTTGATGACCACAGTCAGTTTCTTAGTCTTCCAAAGGACAGAAGACACGCGAATAGTTTGTCTTTAGGGCATTCTGGATGGTTCATTGACTTACACTCTGGTGTATTTTGTTAAGGGTTGTAAGTCTTGTACATAAAACATTGTTTGAAGGCATTATTAACAGGTTACGTGAATAGGAGGAAGCATAAACATATGCAGATGTTCGAATAAATTCGGTTACTCATGGTGCGATTCGTAGAAATTTGAGATCGGCAGTTGAGTATCCTTTGACTTCATCGGCGGCATAGACAGTCAAAGAGAATGTGAGTGAGTGAAGAGTTTCTTGACAAAATAGTTCCATTTTCAGAAACCAAAGTTTTTTTACCGAGTTTCCGAGGCCTAGTCTGGATATTGTTTTCGTTTGGTTCAGACGTGATTGTATTTAGGTGCTAGGCAATTTCAACACAGTAATGTGTTTAGGCTGATGTTAATCTAAACATCGTTAACACGGCGCTTTTATAGGCTTCTGAATAAAATTTTCTCAAAATGGCGGATTTAATGAACTCAAGGTTTGGCAGTCATCGATGTCTTTGATTCTTTAGAATTAATAACGTAACGTTATCTAAACCTACTCGTAAGTGGCAATGAAGATTTGTTCAAGGGCCATTGTTCGAGTATGTCGTTCAACACAAAAACAACAATCACTATAACACGCGTATTTAATTTTTATATTTCCGGTTTTAGATTTCTTGATTATAGGAAACCACAAATTCGTTAAGAAATTAGGAGAAAAGATTAAAACAAAGATGGCTGCAGTTTTTTCGAAAAGCCTGCAAGAATATATTGTGACAGTAAAAATGTTTCTATGTAATTATTACATTGGTATTAAAGTATGCTATCCATGGCGGCATTAAGACCTGTGTAACACTCATCGTACTTTTTCATTTTTTCTGGTGTGACCTTTTCGGGGTCAAACTCTAGCCAACAACACTTTCCGTCTGTCTCGCAAGTTACTATTTTCTTACGGTCGGAAATGTCCGTCGTGACTAATTGACACATCTCGTCCATTGGAAGAGTTTTATTGTTTTGGTCCTTTTTCGACTCAGAACGGCCTACTGTGGAGTGGTGTCCTGACCGAGACGATGGTTCTTCGGTTTCTGTAAAAATTAAGAAATGGATAAATGACGAAAACGTTTTTAGCCCTCCTGATTGGAGTATATATAGGCAAAATGAAAAGAGCTAACCTTCCTCTGTTTTTTCGGGCTTTTTGTGGAATATTTTTGAGACTTGTTCGTTGATTTTGCTGATTATGTCCTTGATAGATAGACGCTTTTCTTTCTGAGTTGATTCTGAAAAGAGAAAAAAAATTTTCCTGAGGCGAACCAAAAAATAATGTCGATTCTGTGCTTTACTTTTACTATATATGTCTCGGTAAAAGTGATAAACCAAGTGAGTATATGAATATGGCGGTGATTATTCATATTCACCAGCTAAACGTTGTAAATATGAGAAATTGCTAAGTATTTATCACATTCACCGGCCAGTTTGTAAAATCTCCAACTAGCAACGGGAAGACTAATCAAAGTTTGCTGTCACTTTTCTGGAGAAAGACAACCATTCCAAGGGCTTTTGTTTGCCAATAACAAGACAACAAGAAGCTGCGAATACATAAGAAGTGACAGAAGGCAAGGATCTGAGTCAAATTTGATTAAAGTCCCCATTGCGAGTTGGAGATTTTATAAATTAGCCGGTAAATGTGACAAAAAGCAGTAATTTCTCATATTTGCCATTTTTAGTTGGTGGTTATGAATAATCGCCGGTAATTATGTATATGCCTGCCTGATTCATCACTTTTACTGGAACATATGTTCGATATTATGTTCCTCATATTTTCTCTCAACCAATTTTAGTCTAAAACGGTAGACATAATTAGTTACCCGAAGACGATTCGTTATCTTCCTTCTCTGCACTGGTTGAATCTTCCGGTGCCTGCGTTGACTTGCCTGTTGGGGACAGTTCAGTTGTCGCATTTGATTCATTAGTCGGGCATAAGGTCTCCGTTTTGTTCAAGTAGAACTTGTCACCGTTGAGGGCGGTTTGGCATATGCTTTTCAAATCAGTGGTTTCGTCGACTTTGTAAAATCTCCAGACGCCGTAAGATGGGTTTCTTCCAACGAGCCTGTGGTATTCTCCATCGTTGGATACGAAACACATGAAAGTGTTACCTTTGAGAACGTGCCATTTTTGACATATCGAGCTGCAGAAGAATCCGTTGGGGAATTTAACTGCACACTCGTCTGATTTTTCGGAAGAAGTCTTGTGTTTAGCCTATGAAAAGGGAGGAATGTTTAGATTGTTTTCTTCGGGGTGGTTGATGGATGGTAGTGAATAATTTGGATGTTAGTAACTGAGTATCAGGTTGGTGTAGATTTTTTGGTGTTTTTTCGAACACATTTTGACGAGTTAGTTTGTGTTTGTACGTTCCAATTCGTTGTACTGACATTACCATTCCAAGCTATAATTTCTACAGATAATGCACTTAACGATTATAGCGCTATAGTATATTGAAACTGAACCTCATGGTAGACCAGCTGTTAGACAGCTAACCCATTTCCTGACGTGAGTGGTTTAACGTGTTTAGAACGTCCTTCTGACCTTGAGAAATAAAAATTCGACGTGGTACATTCCACTGTCATCAGTGATAGGACCAAAGCTGGCCACGTGCATGCTTCCCCTTGAGCCCACAAGTTCATTTTCTCTGTCTAATCGTCATTTTTGCACGATACTTTTGTTTCTAACAACAGGAAAACTTCAGATAACTCAAAGACCTAGCTAACAGACTGAACGTTGAATGTGTGACTGTATCACGTGATCTAGGGGCTAAATTTTGGAATTGAATTGTTGGCACTAGAACGCTGTAGTCAAACAAGAGTCGTAAACCAGCCACAGCAATAGGCAATATTGGTTTTGTATTATTATCTGTTAAGAAATAAGTTTTATCTATCAACGTTTATTACAATTCTATGAGAAAATTAAGCAAATTGGATTTATGGCCACCAGACGATTTGTTTTTGGCAAAATCCTCTAACCCGACAGGAGTATCTTTCTACAGTCACTTCTTGAGCGAGATAATATGTCACTGTCATTGTCACTGGATGTTTTATGAATTGTAAAAAGAATTTTCGCTGTCCGTCGGAACATATTTTGATTCAGCATCCACCCTGATGTAAGACTTACCTCGACTACCAATAGGAGAGAGACAGTCAACACGAATTTGTATAAACCGGTCATTTGTTTTATTGCTGACTCACTAAAATCTTTTCTCTCTGATAAATCTACGTCTACTACCTGTGAGTAAAGGAAAAGATTCCTTTAATACCTGAATAAAACAAATTTTCCGGTTCTTAAAGCGGCTCGTAGATTATTTTGTTGCGAGCAATTAAACGTTTATAGAAATGATTGTCGATTAGAATCGAAAATCTCTCTCCTCCGACAAAGATTTGTTCAGATTGTTGGTGTCCACCTTTCGATGGTAGTGATCTGGCCAACATCCGCCATTTTTGGTGTTGGTTCTTGTATTTGGTTGGTATAAATCATACAAAGAGGCTTAAGCCAGTTTAAACAGTTTAACCGGGTTTTTAGGTTGTGGTGTAAACTTGAACTAAAGCTGAATCGGGTGTACTTTGTGTAAAAAATTATCTACGTTCGTAGTTAATTATCCTTGACAATCTTAACATTAATTAAACAATAAAAAAAGAAAACATAAAAAGAAGGTGAATCGAATTTACAATGCATTTGGATTATTCAAAATAAAATGGCGGCTGTGACTAGGTACACTAAATACCGTTGGTGTTGGTGGTAACTGTTGGGCCTCTTGTCCGGAAAGAGGGTAAAATGCGCCATTTTTATCTACCTCGTTGAGTTTGGATTAAGCTAGCTAATAGTCTGGAATGGAACTGGGTGAAGACTTTGAATCTGGAGTCAAGGTACACATGTTGAGGATGATTTGGTGGAGGTTGTACAGGAAAAATGGACGTGACGTAACCATAGGATTAAGAAAAGAGCTTAGTGGTAGGAATGTTAGTCGTCTAGCTATTTACTCAAATTTTTGGATGAGTATAAGTTTTCTCTTTCGCTGTCCTCGTTCACAACAAAAGTCATCCTCAATGGTAACAGACTTGAGAAGAATAGCACAATGACTCAAAGACATACACTTCTCATATTGTTTGGCTCTGACAGATGAAACACTAAATCAAGAACAGAGCGCGGTATTGTTTGGTAAAAGCACAGACGAAGAATTGTGTCTACAGCGTAAAACAGGCAGCAAAAAGCTAGACTGTAGGAACCTATTTTCAAAAACGGTAGTTCTGATTAAGGTTCGAAACAATTTCGCGAGTCGAAATTAGTTTAAATTAGGTTTGGTAGCTTAACCATAGGTTTGTGTGATGGTTCTCTTTTGCTAATGATGACTTGACGATCGGAAGCCTTATTCCTCTGATTCAAAACTTACTTCCATTTCTTCGTAAAAATTTCTCGGAAGAAACATGTCTGGTAATAGAAGAACCGGAAAATAATGTCGGTTCTGTTCGTTACGTCTAGTATGTATGCTACGGTAAAAGTGATAAATCAGCCGACTATGCAGTAAAACTTCCAGAGATTATTCAAGGTCAAGCAACTAAGCTTTGTAAATGTGAGAAATCACTGGTTTTTCATCACATTTACCGGCTAATTTATAAAATCTCCAACTCTTAATGAGGAATTGATTCAAAATTGACTCAGATACTTGGCTTCTGTCACTTCTCATAGATTCGCAGCTTCTTGTTGTGAAGTTCGTTCACTGTTATCGGCAAACACAACACCGAGTATCTGAGCGGACTTTGATTAAACTTCCCATTGCGAGTTGGTGATTTTGAAAACTAGCCGGTAAATGTGATGAATACTTAGTCATTTCTCATATTTACCAAGTTTAGCCGGTGATTATGAAAAATTGCCCCGTAATTATATGTATTTCATAGATTTATCACTTTTACCGTAGTATATTAATATTAATATTTTTAAAGTATAAAGTAAACTTTTTAGATTTGTAGGCGTGATCACGATTTTGGTATCTAGGAATTTACACACAGTCTGAAAGGAAATAGTTATAAAATCCCCACGTTTCGCCAAGTTTGAGCTTTTACCATCATCGGAGTAGAAGCACGATGGGTTGAGAATACCCAAACTATAGTGTATGTCCTTGAACATGGCACAGAACGACCGTCAAAATTTAAACAATATTGTAAACAAAATAATTATTTATTTTATTTAATGTTAAGAAGTGTTCGATTGGAAGTTCCACTAAATTTTCATTTAAATACAGAGTAAAGTGAATAAGTCAACTGTCAACGGTTCTTAAATCTGTTTTAAGTTTCTTCTGCTGTCAGCTTTAACCTTGAGATAAGGCGGATGTCTCCGTTTGTCAATCGACTTCAATCTCAACACATTCGAGGCTACAAATTTGTCTAAGCATTGTTCGCAAGGCTCTGTTACCTTTAGTTGATGTGCTTTAAACTTTGTCCGAGTTTGTTTCTGATTTACCACTGAAGATGATGTTACGTTGAGGGTTGGTTTTGATTGACTGTTAAAATCGTTCATGGATACAGAAAGAATTTTAGGTTTGTGGATGGGAAAGACTGTATGGGATGGAACAGGGACCAAAAAAAGTTAAAACTTCTTCGTAAACGTCACTTGTTTTCATATTTATTAAAAAGAAACATGTTCTGCAAGTGATTCCTCCAACTATTCATAATATAACGTGTTGTTCATGACATTAAACAGAACCTTGTAGCAATCACTGAACTTACTCATATTCTCTTCATGGCACGAAGAAGAAGTCACATTTTTGTAACAACATTTGTCATCCATGCAATTGACCAGTTTGCCTAGTCGACAGATTTGAGATGTGGCCAATTCACAAATGGCGTCCATTGGAACACGGGTGTCAACGTCACTTCTAACTGCTGGATTGTAATCGTCGTACTGGTTGGTTGGTTCCTCGAATCGGTATATCGAATGTGTCTCTGTAAGGGAACAATAAAATGATGAAGTAGATTGTTGAAGATGTTGTTAGGCCACACGTCGATGTTTGGTACGTACTGTGTGGGCTGTAGTAACGCTTTTTGAAAGGTTGGGGCATAGAACACGCGGTGTCAGTTTCGTTGAGGAAGAATTCGTCACCGGCGAGTGCGTGCTGGCAAAGAGGTCCCACGTCGGAAGTGATGTCGACTTTGTAAAATCTCCAAACGCCGTACGCTGGATTTCTTGCGACAAACCTTTCGTATTCACCCTGGTGGGATATGAAACACATGATCGTGTTTCCGGTAAGGATGCCCCACTTCTCGCAAATTACGTCGCAGAAGAAACCTTCGGGGAATTTAATCGGGCCATCAAGTTTGTAACTCTTAGCACTGTTCGAGGTCAGCTGTAAAAATGAAACGGCTCGTTAGACCCGTCGTGTTGTTCCTTGGCTTGGCTTCTTTTAGCCGATGGTTAGCCTCAACTTTGACTATCATAACAATATGAAGGACTTACCCCGAATGCCATAAACAAGCTTATGGCAACCAAAAAGTTGTTGAAGTTCATCATGTTGAGTGCGAAATCGTTTCTTGGAGACTTTTGTCCGTCGACTACTTCCGACAGCAGAAATCGGAGCTTTTAAATAGGGAGGAGATGATTTGGTAAAATTATTTTTACAATTTCGTGTCGTGGACCATATAATTTGATTGGCTTTTTTGTCAGGACCGTAAGAAAACCAATTTTCTCCTTCTCCTCCCCTCCCCTCCCTCGCCTCTCTTTCTCGTTAATGATTTAAGCAGTATTCCAAGACGAAACATTAAAACGATTTTAGAACCCAATTATGGTTGACTTATGACGTCGCAAACTTATATTTCTGAACCGAAAGTTGGTTCCTATTCATCTTCTTGTCTTTTGTTTCTTTTCTTTTTGGGTGTTTGATGTGGTGAACTCTTGTCGTCGAATATTCTCTTGACAAAACCGAATCCCTCATTCCGGCCGTTTTCCTCGAGTTAAACTTTCATGTTTGGAGAATTAAATTTAGTGTTAGAAAGAAGTAAAACACTGCAGGAAGGCTGTGAGGTGTCTGGAGAATGAAAAAAATGATTTTTTAGACGTAATAAAATGTAAATATCAAGACGTAGTTCTCGAATGACCTATACAGTGATGAAGAGTGACCATGACCTTTATGATGGGTGGGTCATTAAGTCATTGGCGACAGCCAGAAGGGGTAGGGGTGCTACCAAGAATAGCCAAGAAATGAAAATTTTGACATTTCGTGGGTTTCATTCTCACATTTAAAGTCTTAAGTTGCCTTTTTGTTTTGAAACTTTCATGTTTCCAGCCCAGTGTTCGAAAAGAACTTTTGAGACAGTATGTAGCCCACTGGTTATGGGTTTGCTATCAGAAAGAAGTGAAAAATGAAAAAAAATTTTGCAGTCGTAGACAGAAATTCATTGTAGCGTTTAAGCGTTTAAGTGTGACGCTTTCCGTTAACACACCAGGAGCCATTAATTAAAGCACATATCGGATTTACCTGATGAAAAGTTTCTGCAGATATCCACTTAATTATCCTTGACAATCTCAATAATGTAAATAACGAGGCGATAAATAACGGAAGTAAAATACGATTCGATATAATCGACATAATTAAACCGACTGTTGAGGATTGGAAAGCTTAAAAGGTGAAGTCAGCAATTGGAGAGCATAGCCCTGGTTCTGAATCCCCAGAAGCTGACAAAATGTGATGCGGAGATACAATTCAAATTAAGGTTCAATCGTCTTTGTATGAGTTGGTATATATAGCTTATCATCTGTCTTTCGATTGGTTTCTTAAACGTGTACATGAAAATCTGATGTCATATTTGTTTCAATTTTTTAAATACTGTTAACAGCCATCTGTCACTAAATGCGAGATAGCAATCTGTAGATCTAGGGTTGAGGGATTGAATGTAGAAAGTAGAGTGGTGTCTTATTATATCCAGGAGAGGGTTAAGGATATAGTTTTGAACCCAATTGGGACGAGAGATTGAGGTAGAGATATTAAGAAGAATTACTAGCCTGAAAATAATGAGAACTGTAGATACAAATTTTTTAGAAGCTGAAAACGCCGTGTTAACGATGTTTAGATTAACAAACACATCTCGTGCGTTGTGGGTTGCCTAGTCTGCCAAAATTATGAGAGCTGATGGCTCCGATTCCAAGAACTCAGGCGGCCAGATACAAAGCTTCTGTCGAAGAAGGCTTACTGGCCGCCCAGACAGAGATGTTTAACTTATGTAAAGTTATTTTTTGTAAGATTAGTCACAAGACGGTGTGCGACATTCCATTTTTCTATTTTTAGTTTTGGTTTTGCACAAGTCCGTGTTTTTGTAAATTTTGTTAAACCAATTTCAGTCTTTGTTCAAGTCTCGAAGAGCAAACATCTCATTTTTGTCAAAGTCTACGGAGTGTTGATTTAGGCCTTTTCATTTTTTGGAAACCGGCCGCTAGGGCAACTTGTTTTCGCTCCACGTTGATGTTTCCCGTGGTAACAGTGATAAATCAGCCGAATATATGTGATTCCCAGTTGTTATTCATAATCAGCAACTAAGCTTGGTGAATATGACAAATTACTGAATATTTATCACATTTACCGGCTAGTTTATTAAGTATCTGCTTAACAACCAGCAACTATCTCCTGGTTTCAGATTTTGAGCTCATACTCCTGTTTCGGTGTCAGATTGTAAGCTTCATTGTTTAATTTTTCGAAAATTTCCTGGGAGTTTCAGTTGAAGTGAGAAGTGTCTTTATATAAACACTGGAGCTATCTCTTTGTCACGTGTAACTTTATCTAAAACACCACCCTGAGGTTCTTTACAAAAATTCTGGACTGGAGGAATACAGATCCTCTTCAGAGTTTAAAGAACTTTCTACAGAAACATGATGAGACTGACCACTTTCTTCATTTCCTTCGATGCTGGCTTGAGGTCTATTTCTGTTAACTTACAGCTTGGATTGGTTGTCTTTTGTCATTTAAGAGACAGAAGTAAAGTATTTGAGCAAACTTTTATTAATTGTTCCGTTACGAGTTGAAGATTTTATAAACTGGCCGGTAAATGTGATTAATACTCAATAACTTCACATTTACCAAGCCTAGTGATTATGAATAATCGCCGGGAATTACATATATTCGTCTGATTTATCACTTTTACCGCATAACATGTACGAGGGGGACTAAGCAAGAGGAAGGAGGTAAGGAGAATGTTCTAGAAAATTTTAGAAAGTGGAAAGTTAAAGGAAGAGATAGGAATTTGAGCTTTATTCAGTAACCAATGTTATTAGTTTTAGTCTAATTAGATCTCTGGCTACTACACTGCGTCAGTTTCTCTTCTTTAATTAAAAATTGACTGGGCGTAACAGCCAGAGATGTTCTTTGACTAAACCTAAGAGGGATAAAATCAGTGAAGAAGAAAGCCAAGCCAAAAGTAGCACACCGTGAAGATTTCGATAAATAAAATTTTTTTCCTTTAAGAGGAAGGTTTGGAAAAGGTTTCTGGTAAACCACATCGATAGTATAAATGTTACAAAGGTTTATAACGAAATATTGTTTACGTTTTTGTGGTCGTAACGTGTTGTTTCTAACTGTATACATTAAACTCTTGAGGGTTTAACAAACCGCGTTTCGGATTTCAAGATGGTGACGCGGTTTGCTTAAAAAAACTCCAAAAATTTAGCGTATAAGGTTACAAAGCAAATATTTTGGCTGAAGGAGAGGAGTTTTTGGTATGTTGAACTCAAGTATTGTTTATAACTTCGTCAGCATCCTCTTCGCAACAGGAGTCTTTAACCACGATCAAGGGTTTTAGAGTTGTTAAGGGGCAAACTAGGCAACCCACAACGCACGAGTGTATTTGTTAATCTAAACATCGTTAACACGGCGTTTTCAGCTTCATAAAAATTTGTATCTACAGTGCTCGGCCTTGATTACAAAAAAATTTGTTGCTGACACATACCGAACTAAGGAAAGAGTTAAAATTAATAATGATGGTGAGGTTAATGTCTAATCGAACCACGAAAACGGGGAAAGAGAAACGAAATTTAATCAAAAAGGGCAGTAATCTGATTTTTTATTTCGGCGAACCATGCACTATGATTAGAAACCAATTTTTGTCGGGTCGTTATCGTCACCACCTCCGACAGAAACGATAACGGGAAATGAATTTTTAGTTTTCTGTTTTTGTTACGACGTTCGACAGAAGAAAACAATGGAACAGGGTTTTCGAGAAAAGAATGCGTACGCGAAGAGAGGAGAAATGATTTTTCGGACGGTCGTGATGTTTATGGTTTTGGATTTATGGGAAGGAGGATATGGTGAGGCACAGGTGAGGTTTGAGTTCTAGAAGAAAGGAGGAGTGAGAGATGACGTGCATGCAGTTGTTTAATGCGAATGAAATGAGTTTCCGGTTTGAAACGAAACAAAAATTATGGTAAAATGTGTTCTTCCGTGATTGTTGACGAATATGCGTTGTTTGTATAATGAAAGGAACGCATCTACATCATAACTGTTACGTATTAATACGCCTGAAACACAAACGGAATTATTAATTGAAGTTATTAATCAGTTTTTAATTAATTTGGTTCAGTAGGCTCTGGTTTCTCATGCTCAGTTTCCTTGAATGAAGTTTTGATTTTCCCTTTAGAGCTCTCTCCTTGTGTATTTTGCAGACTGGTTTCTCCAAACCTGAAACTCGTTTCCGGTTTAACGAGTTAAATTTAAAGCACGATCACTGCGGGTATCCGGAATATTTAGATAGGGACCTGTGGTCTTGTGTCTGTCCGATGCCGTATACGAAGATGGGACGAGAGTGCGTTTGTCAGGGTTGTATGGCGGAAGTTTCCGAGGAGAAGTTCTGGAAGAAGGCTTGGGAGAGTTTTGAAGATTTTGCCGAAGATGAGCTCAACGATGATGGAGAGGAGGGGAAGAAGGAGGATGTTGGTAATGTTGGTGGCTAGTTTTTATTTTTACTTACTTTGGGTTGTGAATTATGTCTTCCAACAGGATTTTTATTTTTTATTTTAGGCTCGAATCATTCAGTTTCGAGAAATGTGAGACAGATACCAGTTCGGAGGTATATAAGTCCTTTTTTGGAATTGAAGACAGCAGGAGGTGGAAATGCAGAAAGTCATAAAGTCTCAACGAGAGGACTCTTCACACCAGATTCGAATAATTTGACGATTTTGAGAACAGACGGAAGACCGGCTCCTAAAGTGTTGAGACCCTCTACATATAGGCCTCTGAAAATTTCAGGCAATAAAAATGAAATAAAGGTGTTATGGTTGAAGAAGAAATCGGAGTCGAACAATTTGGAACAGATTGAGGCTTCAACTACAGCAAAGCCTGAAATGACTCCTGAAGTTCCAACTCAGACTGGTATTCAAGAAGTTCCATTAGAAGTTTCAACAGAACTGTCAACTGAACAAGTCAAAAATGAGTCGGGATCGTTTAGCGACAGCGTCATCTTCGGCAAAACGTCCGGATCAGCTTCTTCCGGTTCAGACAAAGCTTTTGGAACGGTGTCAGCCTATAAAGGAACCGGTTCCATGGCTTTGGGTGCTAACAGAGGAAGCGGAGCAGCAGTCGGTTTCACGGGTGAAGGTCACTCTCGCGCCGGAATCCAATCTGACGGAGCTGAAGCTTCCGGTTCCATAATGGTCGGTCCCAAAGCTCGAAAAGCGTCTTCTACTATGACTATGTTGGCTGGAAGGGTGATGCTGTCGCGACTAACACTCTAACGGATGATGCCTCCGGATCAGCTGTCGCACTGGCGACTCAAGGAGCCGCAAGTTCTTCGTCAGCGGCTTTTGGAGCTGCGGTTGCTGGCGCGGCTGCAGCACCTGGAAAAGGGGAAGCGGGAGGATCATCCAGTTACGGAAGTAATACTGCTATCTCGGCAAAGGTGAAAGGACGAGACATGATTTCGGAAACTGTTTCAGTTGGGAATGCGAATGATTCTCTCCGAGAAGCTTTGACTGCTGAGGATATCCAAAGACGCAGAGAAACTCCTGAAGTCCGACAGCAAGAGGAGAAAAGTTTAGAATTTTTCGAGGGGAGACTGAGCCTGACGAATGGTTTGACTACTAAAATTTCCCGCCGACATCTTTTATTTTAAAAAAATGGCAACCATGCTCTAATAAACTAAGATTAATTTGAAATTGCTGAAAAGATTTCTTAGAAACACAGTAAAGAAGATGAGAGGAGGGAAGAGGAAGAGGAGGAAGAAGGAGAGCAAAGACTTTGAGGGCTATTCCTTGAGATTCTCAATCTTTTGCCGGAATTCAAAATCGTAATTCCAAAACTGCTGACATTCTCTATTATTCTTAGGCCCGGGCGAAATTGGGCTCCGATATTAATTTTGCATACACCATCTTCCTCCTCCCTCTCTCCTCCCCTCCAACTTCTTTTCCTTATTCTCGTTGAGAAAATAAGCGAAAGGAACTTGGAAAATAATTAAAATGGTCGGGGATCACTGATGATAGATCGTTTCTTCCTTCCAAAAACAGAGGAGATGGAAGAGCAAAACAAGAAGGAGAAGAAAAGTTTGTTCGAAAACTTTTTTTCACTCCACCTCTTCATTGCTGTTGTTATTATTATCATCGTCAGGATTTTCGACTGTTTTCGGGGGGGCTTCTCAGATGCGCCATGTTTGACATGATTGATGCATACATATGGCGAGAGATGTGAGAAACCGGAAAAAGGCGTCCAAGCCAAATTCTCGAACCGCGGGAGGGGAAGTAAGGCGCGTAGGAGGCTGTGGGAGTGGGAGGGGGTTGGGAGAGAGGCTTCTTTGGTCGGTTCCTTTTGTCTTGGATGTTCAAAATCAATCTAATCGACCCAGTGGACTCATTTTGTTTTGTTTCCCTTTTATCTCAAGAGTATGTTAGTTCGTTGAGGAGTTTCGGTGGAGGAGGAGGGGAAGAGATTTTTGAAGTATACTGTATGAAAATTGGGACAAGGAATGAAGCGGTGCTGAATACTCAATTTACCGCCGGCGGCGAAATGCCAAATTGACGCCTCCGCCATCTTTTTTATTTCTTCTAATGCTTACTTAAAATTACTTTTGTGTGCTTTTTGGTTCGGAGGGCGGGGGGCGGTTGAAGATCAAAGGTTTCTGGTTTTTGTTTCCGGTTCTTTGGGTAAACCTCCCCCCAAAAAAACTTTATTTTGAAAGTAAATTAGAGTTCTGGAGAGTGGAGGAGAGGAGGGGGCGGGAAGGAAAGTTGGGAAAATTTTTGTTTCATTTTCACTTCCGTTTTGCATCAAAAGTTTTTTCCCCCAAAACTTTTCGCTCTTATATATACAGTATATATTTGTTTTTTCTTGTGGCAGATCGTTACCCCGGAAATTTTCCCGGTCGAGACATCTGGCGTTATTTGTTTTCTTTTGCTTAAAACTAAATTTTTGCTGTCGTCAATTCGGGTTTAACATGGAAAGAAATAAAAATAAATAAATAACCGGGTTATTGCTTTACGTCTTCCTTCCCTTCCCTCCCAGTTTGTTTTTATCCGCTCGTAAACTTTCATTTTTTTCTTCTCTCTCTCACTCGTTTTGCTGTCTTTTTCCGTTTGCTAGGGTTTATCTTTGGTAATAGTTTCCCTTTTCTTCCTTTTCGTTTGTCTTTTTATTTGTCAAGTTAGTCGTTAAAAATGATTTTGTTGCTCGTCAGCCGGAGGGAGTATGTGACGGAATGGGATTTTGGTTGCTGTTGTTCAGATATTGTCTTTAATCGTTAATCTCGTTTTGAATTTTTGCTGTTGTTGGTATGGTTTTAGCTGCTGATCTTTGATGCGGTTGCTTTAATTCTTTATTAATCTGTCGGTGATTAAATTTTGCTCAAAGGTGTCGTAGAGTTGTGATGAAGGTTCTGTGCTCCAAGAAATCAGCTGTTGATTTGAGAGAAGGGAGACGATAGAATCAGCGATTTTTCAAATTGTTTGGTGTCGTCTGATGAGACAGGAATCGTTGTCAGGAGCTATAATTCGGTATATACCTTTAGACCTTCCTCGACGCTTCCCTCTTCCAGGTTAAATTATCTCTGAAACTGTGCAATATTTATGAAACGAATTATCCATGCGAGTGGGCAGTGTTTATGAAACAAATTCTTCATGACAGTGTGCAATATTTATGAAAGGGGTTACCCATGCCAGTGTGCAATATTTTTGAAAAAAAATTCTTCCTGCCAGTGTGCAGTATTTTTGAAACGAATTCTTGTGCAAGTGTGCAGTATTTATGAAATGAAGATCTTCATGTAAGTATGCGTTCTTTCTCATTTGTACTCCATCCCTACTTCCTTTCTCATTTTTTCAATTTTGCTCTGGTCCGCTCCTCGGTCGGAGATGCTGATCTACTCTTCAGATAACTGTTATTAGCCCTTAAATTTTCGACACAGAACTGCTTTGTCTTGCATTCTCAACTTTACGCTCTCCAAAGACAGTCTTGTAGATATCACTGGGAGATGTCTTGACAAAGTTGTTGCTGACGGAGTTAGGACGAGAACCGAGGCACCCGAAACCAGAAAAACAGTCAGTACTTCACCTAGTCTGATTTGTCTGCCTAAAAGGCAAACGTATTTTGGTTTCAGAACTCGCAAAAGTAGTCTAAGCCCGGAGCTCACCTACCCCGTGCCAGTAAGCTAAGATTTAGCCCAAATTTCTGAATTAGTCTAGTCCTGAGGTTGTCCCCATTATGTTAAGCTTTGATATGCGTCGCATAAAAGGACATAATAATTGAAGACAAGCGGCAGATAACTGTAGAAGGGGAAATATGTGAAATATTCCTGTGGATAAAGATAAAATTGGAAATTTTTGGATTTTCCTATTTGCTGTTGGCAAATTTTTGGCAATATTTCCCTTTTTCGAGTTTTTAGCCTCAAGCCATTACGTTCACGTATGAATCCAACCTCTTTGAGAAATTTTTGTCTATCTCTGATGTGATCTATAATTTATCCTTTCAGATGAGTAAAATTGCTGTCAGGGTTTTTTTTTATGCGGTTTTGAACTTTTTCAATTTATACTTTCTCTTCAAACAACTTTTATTACAGGGATGTAAGGAGATCCATGACCATCCTTTGGAAAGGCGCAAAAGTGGCACCGAAGCGCTCCGCAACCTCGTTTTTGGTGGTCTTAGGTTAGGAAATTCCTCCGAAGAGATCCAAGATGGCGGTAAGAAATTCTGACTTTGTTTATTAATTCAAAAAATAATTTTTTAGAAGAACAGTATATTGGATTAAGCGATTCGGTGAGTATAGAGTCAAGTTTAGATTTAAGCAGTTAATGTGAGCACGAAGAATCAACTTAAGCAAGGGACCAAGTTCTTGAGAGACTGCCTTTTCCGAATCAGGAGACAGGAGTTATTAAACTTTCAAACAAAGGAAACAATTATTTGGAAAAGAAAGACAGAAAGAAAGAGATTAAAATATAAAAGCGAGATGACAAAAAAATAAAGAGAGGATGGAAGAAAAGAATCGTTTCAGGGCCTTGGCATCTTAATTAAAATGGTTTTCCGGGAATCAGAAAAACAAATTGAATCATTCTTTGTTTATATTTTAGCTTGGAAATGGATGAAGTGAAAGAAAGAAAGTGGCTCAAGGACTTAAGAAGGAAAAAGAAAGATGATGACAAAGGAGAAAAACCGAAATGAATGAAATCATCCCCCGAGGGGGTAATAACCGAAATCAATTGGTTCCCAGTAAAACTTATTTACTGGAGAGAGAGAAACGAAAGGAGGAAGCCATTTTTTCAATTGAGGAGAATCGTCGTCGGAGAGGCTGAAGGCCCTCAACTATTTCCGGTCGAGCGATTAATTGAACGGATATTTCGATTTGAAAACCCCGTCCGTCGAGCCCTGCCAACTTGTCCGTCACGTTGTTATTAATATTCTATCGGACGGGGAAAATGTTTTTGTTTTGGGTTCAATTATTTTAAAATGGCGGAGAGTCTTTTTGTGTGTCGCCACGGTTTCTTTTATTATTTTGGGGGCGGGGCGGAGGGGTAGGACAGGGAAGTGAGGAATTTGGCAGAGAAGAAACTGACAGACTGTGTGTCTGCATCTCGCGTGTTGTATTGTGTTTTACTTCCGGAATTTGTGTTTCCCTTTTCTTACGTGGCCCGTTACGTCGCGTTTAGCCTAGTTTTCTCTTCGTGCAAAGTATAGACCCTCGTTGATATGCGTGACACACTAGACTCGTTTTTGAGAACTGGGGAATGTTTGCATCGTTCGACTCCTGTGTAAAAATCTCTGTCGCACCTCCTCTAGTTGATTTTAGTCACCTTCGATGAGTCTTCTTTCAGTTGTTTAGGTCTAGACCACTATTAGCTGACCTATAATTACCCTGTTAAGTGTAGGAGGTAGTATTCAATACTAAAACAGACTAAAGATGAATTGAGAGATCGCGTATACCTCATTTTGTGTTGGGATGTGACTATCACTTGGTTCAGATGAATGACTCACTGGTCTTGGTTGGGTTACGGCAGTCGTGAGAAGAGGTGGCAGAATTATTGACTGTTATTATAGCGATAATCTCCCCATTATTAGTCTGAATCCACTGCCTTGTCTTAATTTTTCTATAAGTAGAGCTGATTTAAACAAAAAAACGCGACACCAACCCTTCCGTCAACAGTTAGTCACAATATAACGTCATACTCATAGCGACTGACCTTGCCCCATCGGTTTCTTAATATCACTTTACAGTCTCTCCGACGTAACAACGCATTTTACGTCTGTCTAGTGAGATAGTACCCGTATAATGGCACAAGTTCCACGAAAAACTTTAATAAATAATAGTAAAGTTAGATATCGTTGCACCCGGTGTCGGTCGAAATCATTGAAACTGGAAATTTAAGTTGACAAGTTTGCAGCCTGTTGGTTTGGTTTTGCTTTCCTTTGTTTCTATGTATTTGTGTTTATGTTTGTTCTGTCTGTCTGCATGCCTCTCTCTCTTCTTTGTCTTTTCTCTGTTTTTCGTTTCCTCTTTCTTCTTTTTCTTCTAGTTCTTTTATTTTGTGTAACTGTTTTTCACTTCTTACTCCTCTTTGTTGCTTGAATTTCCTTTTCCGACTAAATTGACCAGCAATTTCTGTTCTTCTGCCATGATACTGGTCTGTTGCCTTGATGGAACCATTTATATTTAGATCTAAAATTATTTTTGTTTTGTGGTTAGGGAATGGTGGCAGGAGTAAAACAAACGGTAGAGACAAAGGAGAATATGTTGGAGGTAACAGTCGCTAAAGGTAGAAGATGCCTGAAGTAACTGGGGGACAAAATTTACTTAAACGAACTCTTATATTAATATAATATTACTCGAACCGTCTACTCACAACAACAATCAAGCGCGAACTTCTACTGTACGTGGTTGTCAACTTTATTCTACAACAATATAGAAACAGTCTTTCGACAACTGAGCGAACAAATCTGAAGGACAAACTGAGACACTACAGCACAGTCATCAGATTGAAGGTTTGGAAATGCTTAAAGTAGAACCAAAACCGAAGATACAAAAGGATTATGTGTGTAGAATAAGGCTAAAAACCAGACAACAGACCTAAACTCTTAGATCTCATCCAAAGTCAATTCAAACTCAAAGACAAGTATAAAAGAGGTTCCATAAACTCACTCTCATACACCAGACAAACTTTTCATCCAAAAGGAGCCAATATAAACCATACTAACTTGAAATTGATTCAAAAAGTGATTTTATACTATATATATACTCTCATAACTTATTTAAAAGCCTTTAGTTTAGGTGTTGCTTCAGTATAAACATTTTTAACGTAATAATTAGTGTTAAAGGTATATCCTCCAGTTTACTTTTGGTCAGTACTGTATGTCTTAGCCTAACTAACGGTATTGTTATAGAACGAATTGAGTCCACTTGGCTTCCCGTTTTGTATGAAGCTTCTTGACGCTGCTGATCCGGGCCCGGAAGTTGTAGCTGTTGGGAGCTTCACTGTTGAGGTTTGATTGTTCTAATTTATGTGGTAAGACGGCGCAAAACTGTTAGTTAGAATTTTAGAGTGTTAGAATAGAATAGTACTGTTAATAGTTTTAGAATTTTACGAGAAACACACGATTGAACTAGTAAGTCGTTCAATGAGGAAAATCTAATTTGCCAACCAAAAGAGAAAAACCGGAAGTAGTGCAACGAGAAAACCTGAATTGAGTAGTGTAAAGAGAAAAGTAGAGACCTGTACCGTACAAACGGTCTCCGAGGTTGCAGGAGTGACCAGGTATGTTAAATAAAACTTGGTATCATATTTATATATAGATAATATTTAGTTAATAAATTACAGTCTGCAGTAAACATTCTGTGGAAGAGCCACAGCTAAGGAATAAAGAGTAGAACTATGGACCCCTTGGAGAATCAACGTCTTGGCAAAGGGATACTGAAAGAGTGCTACCGGAAAGTTCTAAAAAAAAAAGTTAATCAGAGGTTAACACGCTTCTCCTGAGAAATATCTACAAAAAAAATTAAAATTCTGGTGAATTTCTCTTTCCTCTTTCCCCGGAAGCAGAAACAATTTCGCCGGAAACGATAGATAAAAGAGAATGAAAGTGAGAGAGAGAGTAAAGGAAAAGCGTCGAGTGTAAATTAATTTTTCTCATTCGGAGTTGCTGGAAATAAAAGAGATGAGAGAGAGGAAATAAAGGCGAAAGAAAAATACGAAAGAGAGTGGAGAGAGAGAGAGATAAGAGGAGAGGAGGAGGAGGAGGAGAAAGGAACAAAAAAGAAATTTCGGCCGGGATATTTTTAATGCGAAAAGAAAAAAAAAGTTATTGTTGGCCGGATCGTCGAAATCCATTGATAAAAACGTGGAAGAGGAAACTCAAAGACCAGTTGCAAGTCGCGAACCGTCGCGGAGAGATGTTCGTCCAACTGCTTCAGGGCCGCCAACTACGAGCCGCGAAAATAAACACGTACCGGACAAAATACTAAACGCCTGTTTATAAAAAAAATTTTAAATATTCCTCTCTAATAATATCATCTACAATATTTATTTTATTTATTATTTATTATATTTAATATTATTTCCGGTTGGTGTTCGCTGGTCGAAGAATTCGAATTTCCCGCCAAAAAAATATTTTCTAATTTTTTCCCCTGTTTTCGGGTTATAATTTTGGTTTTGTGGTTATCATCGAATATTTATTTATTTGTAGTGAGAGTGGTGATCTGGTCGTGTGTCTGTCTGTCTGCCATTTTTATCGCGGGTGTAAAAGCAAGTGTTTCGTGTTTTGTGTTTGAAAAAATAATTTTTGCCTAAAAAAAAATTCTTCGGGAATATTTTGGCAAGGAAGCTAGTCACAAAAGGTTTTTATTTGTTTATTTATTTATTTTTTATGTTAGTCTGTAAATTTTTGAGAAGAAATTTTTCCCCGGAAAAATATTTTGTTTGCTGTTTCCGGTTTTATGAAATTTCTGGAAATTATTTTGGGTTAGAGTGATTTGATTTAAATTTAATTCAAAATGAAAATTCTCTTTTGTGTATGTGTATATAGTATGTGAGTATATATATGTTTATACTGTCGTGTGAGAATTTGGTTTGTGTTTTGCGTGATGTTTTTGTTTGGGTTTGATTTCGATCAATTCTGAGAACGTTTCCATTCGAACTCGTGAACCTTTCTCTGTTGCCCTTTCGTGGGAATTTCTCCCGGGATTTGTTTTCCTTTTGACAGAAATTTGAAAATGGTTTTTGAATAATTAACACTCTCACCATTTGGATGAGTTTGAAAAGACTATCGTGAAACTAGAATGAGGATAGTAGCCGTATTGCTCTTCACCACAATCACTGTTTACATTACTTTACAAACCAAACTGTGGAAGGTCTTTGGTGTAGTGATCAAACTGCTTGACGGGAGTTATGGTCCTTCATTCTGTTAAAACGGGGTTAAAGCTCAAACACAAAACTATTTCACAAACCGAATTCTGTCTTCTCAAAAACTTCGCTGATGTCATGCTCGGTCTACCACTTCTTATCTCACTATTCAGGAAGGTGACCAATTGAAGTCCCCTGACAGTTTCCATTTGAGTGATCTCACAGTTTAAGGGTAGGACATAGAGCCAAACGAACGATGCGTTCAATTCAATTTAAATTATCCAAAGACAGCTTGAAACGCGGTTTGTTAGAAACCTCGAATACAGTTGAAAACGATACAGAACGACCACAAAAATTTGAACAATGTTATGCGAGGACTTTTATTTAAATTTTCACTCCTTCCACTGCTTTTATTAGTATTTAGTTTAGTATAACTACATATTTGAGATATGGGTCACGATTAATCCCGTTTTTCACCCTTAATTTTTGGGTATAACAGGATGCGGGAGGAGGATTCGAACTTGAGGTCATTGGGTCCAAGTCAGGAACTTTAACCAATACACTACTCCTCCCAAAATTGGTCACAATTAACAAATTTTGAAGAATTATCTTTGTGTAATTTAAATTTTCTAAAATTCTAAACTCTTCCTCCTTCTCCTCTAGTTGTGGAACAGTGTCGTTGATAGTGGTGTTGTGGTTAGTTCAAGAGCCCAAAAGTTTAGTGTTTAGAGCAGGGGTGAGCAACCTTTTTAATGAACTTGCGAATTTAAATTTTAAAATTTTTTAGCGGGCCTCACAAATTTGTAGGGAAATTTAATTTTGAATAAAAACTCTAATATTATCTTTTTGACAATAATATGGCACTGACGCCTTTCAAGAAACACAAAAATTGCTGAAATTGGTAGCTAACAGCTTACCAGTCTCACTGATTGTGTGACAGAAGGCAACACAAACAAGCACAGACACGACGCGTTCGTACTGCTTGTTTGAACAAGTCGCCGACAAGTAACTCGTCACAAGAAATTGTTTCAGTATAGTATATACTACCATTATATTAAAATTAATTTTATAACAATATACTGATGGGGGAAAGTCGATATAACAAATCGAATTTTAGAAATGTTTGGCGGGACGCATAAACATGTTTAACGGACCGCGTGTTGTTCATTCCTGGTAGACCACCCCTCACACCCCTGGTAGACCATTCTCGTTGGTGGTTTTTATATTTAACTAGCAATCGCTTAGTAGATAAATTTAAACGAAGGTTCTGAGGTTTAATGCTTAACAACAAGCGCATGCGTATGGTTAGCGGTTCAAAACACCTGCGAAATATTTTCTGATAAATTCTTTTCGTATTCGCCCAGAACAGAAAAGCTCTAAATTGAACGCATTACCTGTCAACTAGATAAAATTTATGAATCGTTAAATTAATTAAATTCAAATTGTTTAAATAATAAGAAGAACGGAACGGAGTTAAAAGTTTTCTGAGGAGAAGTGTTTGTTAAGCGATATTCGGGGAAGGTAGAAGATTGATTGGGTTACAGGAAAAACGAAAAATGTGTTCAGGTGGACTTTAATTACGTAGACGTGTGTTAAATGAAGAGGAAACAGTCGAGAGATTGTAGATAAAAAATTTAGGAAGGCAGAGGAAGTGAGAGGAGTGAAATGAAGCCAAGCATTAGACGAAATTAGCCTGATTCGAGAGTGTTACGTAACCAAAACCGAACCCATTATCGCGAGGGCCCTCAAATAATAATATTAATAGCAGTTAAGTAAATAATAATATTATACCGATTCAACATAATCTAAAAGTTTAATTGAACCTCAGACAAGCCCGAGGACTTTCGCCTAAGTTAAATACCGCTCTTGTGATATTTATGAAATTCGTAGATAAATAAATTTACAAATTTATCTGAGGGATTCAAGACGTATTAAATTATCTAACTGTAAAACTTTAATGAAAAATATAATTATAACGGAAATTTTTAAATAGCATTAGATAATTAAATCAAGTAGATAATTATGCCTACTGATCTGGTAGATTTTTGAGATTGGATACCGGCACTCTACCACTCTTTCGCCATATTCATCGTTATACAGTCTTCCTATCGTTTCTGATTTGTGCTGTTCTGTATGGTTGACGTTTTCAGAAAGTCCTTCAGCAGTATCTAGCACCTGTTTATGATACTGTTGGTAATGTTATTCTTCTGACTATTACGCCTTGGAAAGCAAATTTTTGGGTGCCTAAGGGAATATTTTGTCGAGACGTTGAGAGCTATTTATGTTATCAGGTGAAGCATTAATTTCAAAAATATTGCACACTTTTACCGAGAACTAATTTCATAAATATTGCACACTTTCTTGGAGTTTTCATTTCAAAAATATTGCACAGTTTCTAGGAGTATTCGTTTTATAAGTATTGCACATTTTCTTCTAGAATATATTTCATATATATTGCACAATATTATAGGGAACTCATTTCATAAATACTTTACGCTGGAAGAGTGTTAAAACAGTATGACGTCCAATATATGTTATGTAAAAGGAACCAGCGTATAAATAAATAAATAAATACATACATACCACATCGTTTCTCTGACCTTTCATACCAAACCAATAAATCCCATCTGTTGGTCAGTTTCAGTTCAAATTTATTATCTAGAGTGAATAATATCTGACAAAATAGAAATTAACAAGGAAAGAAATTTCCTGAACCATTTTTTACTATTTCAAGGTCGTTGACACTTCATAAATCTAAGAACCTGATCTGACAGGACATCTCAGACCTCATTCTAAAGTCCTAAATTCCTAATCATGTTGATGGGTTCGTGAATAACATCAGAGAAACGGGGATTCCCCTCATTTAAGCAATCTTCACACCAAAGATGACCTACCGAGACTAACATCCATGTTCGACTTCTCGGTCCGCTTTTTGCTCACTCCTGTCTTAATCAAGATCCAAATCGCGAACTTCAAGAAACTCGATTGGCGTTCAATCACGAACCAATCAATAAGGAAGTCATTAATTGGAAAAATTAATTAATAATTAATTTATTAAATTAATAAAACGGAAATGACAGGTTTGATACTTAATTCGTTGACTGAGACGCAGGTACATGACTTTGGGAGAAGAAGAAGTTGAAGACACGGGAAACCGTTCCCTCATTTTAGTATTGTGAATTCGTATAGACAAAAATTGTTTTCAGGCCATTTTAACGGTTTCTTCCTGACCGACAAAAACCTCAAAGGCCGATTTAAAAATATTTTCCGGTTGGTTTGCTTTAAAAAAAACCGCGGAAAACGTATTCGCCTAACTTTTTTTATTCACCAGAAGAGAGGAGGAGGAGGAGATGGTGAAGGTGGAAGAAGCAGCAGGCAACTCCCTTTTCCTCTCAGCCAAAAGCGCTCGTGGCGTTTAGTCATGACGAATGCTTTTCTTTTCTTAGCTGGTTGTTGCCCTAAGAATGGCGCACGCGCGCGGTTAGGTACCTACATAAAGGTATTTCCAAGCCGTAATCCTGACTTTCCTTCGGTCCTCCTCCAAAGTCGTTTTTGTCTTTCTTCAAGGTTGTTCGTTGACCGTTTTCTCCCGACCGTTCTCCAAATCTCTGATTAGGTCAAAGTCGGAGTTGATAGATAAATGTGCGAATTGTTATTGGCCAAATATCGGTTTCTATCAAAAGATTTTTGTCTTTGTACCTGACATCTGCCCTCACTCGTGCCGAAACGTCCATGACTAAGGATTTCATTGGAATTTTTGTAGGCGCGCGGATTGTCAGTGAGTAAACGAGTTTATCGGCAACGCCACCAACGAAGCAAAACTTGAACTCTAAGAAGAAGAAAAAAATTTTTTAAACAAACCCAACCGACTGATGATTCGTGTCCTGAGCAAAACAACAAATTGATGTTAATTATATGCAACTAATTCATTAAATTAATTAATTTATTTATTTATTCCCCCCTCCTCCCAAAGACATGACGAAAGTAACTTTCGACATGACAACATTTTTCTAAAACTAAATAAAAATCGAAATTCCGGGAAAACAAATTCTGCCTACCAACTTCTCTGCCAATAAACTTTTCCAAATGATAAATACAATTCTGGGAACTTTCAGGACTCATCCTACATATTTATCATGACACTAGTGAACTAGAAAAAATTTCTAAAACGAAAATGAAGGAGAGTTAAGTCTGTAATTAGTTCTGGAAGTGAGAAGTACAGAAGAAGTGTCGCAAACAAGTCAAAAACGTGTCAGATAGGCTGTAATAAAGACAAAAAGACAACAACAAAGTGTGTCTAAAATGTATACAGTACAGTAGAGACTGTATTAAATACTTAAATGAAAGAGTTTCTCAGGGAAGCCATATTTATTATTATTAATTAGTTACCGCCTCCATTTTGGAATAAGAAATATACGATAAATTGAAAAACAGTCAATTGACCGGTGCAACATTTACAAATTGAGCTCTCCACGAAAGTGTGCAGTATTTATGAAACAAATACCTCTAGAAACTCAGTGTGTAAGTAATACTTGACATAGATTCAGCAAGAAAGTATGCCATACGCATAAAACGAATCTTTCAGAAACTGTTCAGTTTCTTTGAGATGAAAACCCCAACAAAGTGTGCACTACTTATGAAATTACTCCTCGTGAAAGTGTGCAGTATTTATGAAATGAATGCCTGTAAAAAGTGTGCAATATCTGTGTCACGGATTCTGCAAGAATGTGTGTAATACTTATGAAACGAGTGCTCCTAGCAACTGTGCAGTATTTATGAAATGAAAACTTTTTGACACAGACTCTGCAAGAAGCTGTGAAATATTTTTGAAATAAGTTCTCCTAGAAAGTGTGCACTACTTATGAAATGACTTTCTCGTGAAACTGTGCAGTATTTATGAAATGTATTCTAGAAGAAAGTGTGCAATACTTTATGAAATGAAATCTCCAAGAAAGTGTGCAATACTTATGAAAGGAACACTCCTAGAAACTGTGCAATATTTATGAAATGAAAACTAAGAAAGTGTGCAATATTTATGAAATTAGCCTCTTATATCGATGTAGCTGAACCTGAACCATAGCCAGCTAGCTTCAGTATAGTCTTGCAAACTACTTGGAAGAACAGCCGACTGCGGCCTGTTACTCTGTTATATAGTTTGGACACCGACAGTGAGCAGAAAAAAATTTTAAGCACATCTAAAAGACCAAGGAGAGTGAACTAATTTTGTAATTAGTTCCGGAAGTGAGAGGACAAACCAGTAGAAAACCATCCTCGAAAGCAAATGAAAACCTTGTCAGAGAAGATGTAAAAGGGCGTAGTTAGCTAACTAAAGATGCAAAACCTTAAAAGAAACAAAAACTATAAAAGGAAACAAACCTAAAAGGAAAAAGAGTTCACCACAGAAAAAGCCAAAAACAGAGAAAAGATAGAAATCAAAAAGAGACAATTATAGAATGATGGACAGCGAATGAAACAAAAACAGAAAACAGAGAAAAATGGAAGATAAGGGATCTTAGACAAATGGAAGAGGAATGAGAGACTCAACAACAACAACAAAAAACCGAAATAAAGTCTCGTGAAGACTGTGGGTGTAGAACCACATAGATAATATCTGATCTGGATAATTTAGAAAGAAGCGGGAGAGAGGAGTCGGGTGTAGATAATATTCCAAGAGAAAAATGGCGGGAAAGTTAAACGAAATGGAAAATGGCGGACGAGGATTTCGAGAAACAAGGCGGAACGTCAATTATTTGTGTACATATTTGCTCTGGGAAACTCGTTTCAGGGCAGCCAACCGATTTATGTACATAACGTATATATTAATAATGTCATAATGTCGATATATTAAAACTTTTGAAGCGGGATTCGGATTCAGCATTTCCTGTTACCGTCGTTTGGTGGGAACGCTCGCCCTTTGTCTCTTGATTTGCTGTTGTTCGGTTGAAACTTTGGGGAAAATTTTTCTGCCGTTTAAGATATTCTTCTTGTGTGGGGGAGGGGGTAAGATTTACGGCCTTTTTTGAGCTTTTTTTAAAAGTTTCGTTTTTCAAGGTCATTTCTTGACATAAATCCTGCGAGTTTATCGTTGTTTCCCTGGAAACTTTTCTCATAAAAGCAAATTTTTTTCTTTTCTTTCTGAATTTATTTTCATTTTTGAAATTGTTGCTTTCGTTCTCAACTTTTGCTCTCGTCATGTTATTAATGGGTTAGCAAGTTTTCTGCGGTACTTAACCCCCCCCCTCCCTCCCTCTCGCTCTCTGTTTTATCGCTTTTCCAGCGATTTTAATCTCCTGTGCTGTCGTTTTTCGTTTTAATGCTGGGCTGTCTTTTAATGTTTTGAAAAATTGCCTTCAATTTGTAATAAAAAAATTTTTTTTTCTGTTTTTATTTCAGCAGAAGATAACACTAAAACAAACTTGGTCATGTCTACCGTGACCGGTTAATTGACCGCTCTTAGCAATTTTCACAAATCTCAATTGCACATTTCCTTTCCTTTACCCCCTACAAGCTTTTTTGTCTTGTTGTTTGTACTGTATCTTATCTGACATGGTTTTTCGTTTGTTTTCGAGAATAATTTTCCACTTGTCTGTCGTCCACACTTCCGGAACTAATTACAAAATTAGTTCACTCCCCTTGGTCTTTTAGGTGTGCTTAAAATTTTTTTCTGTTCACTGTCGGGGTCGTAGTCGTTTCCAAACTATTTTTAACAGAGTAACAGGCTGCAGTCTGCTGTTCTTCCAAGTAGTTCCAAGACTATACTGAAGTTTGCTGGCTATGATTCAGGTTCAGCTACATCGATATAGGAGGCTAATTTCATAAATATTGCACACTTTCGCCGACATCTCATCTCAAAAGTATTGCACACTTTCACCGACACCTAATTTCATAAATATTGGACACTTTCTTGGAGTTTTCATTTCAAAAATACTGCACAGTTTCTAGGAGTGTTCCTTTCATAAGTATTGCTTTTTGCACATTTATTTCATAAATACTTTCACACTATGCACAGAGTGTTTTTCATAAGTACTGCACACTTTCTTGGAGTTTCAAAATATTTCACAGCTTCTTGCAGAGTCTATGTCAAAAGTATTGCACATTTTACGAGGAAATGATTTAATAAATACTTCACAGTTATTTGAGTACTCGTTTCATAAGTATTGCACACTATTTTTAGTTTTGATTTTATAAATATTGCACACTGTCTTGACGGTATCAGGCACATTGTCTCTTTCTAAGAGTGCACGTGTCGATGAAAATGGTCAAGACAAATAGATTGTGACGATATCATAAAACACGTATAAATCGTATGGCAGGTCAACTAACTTCTGGTTCTAAAGACGACATTAAAATCTGTTCCAAAAAAATTTTTTTAATCGGTCAGATGACCAGTTTTAGAGTTAAGTGTCATTGACGAGTTTTGGACAACCGCCATGGATGATGGACTGACACCCGATTGACAGTCAGACGGTTCGTCTGTTCTTGTTTTAATTATGCCGAACCTGAAAATTTCAAGGATCACCCTTTTGAAATGGTCTTCCACCGGTTCGATGTTAATCATCTTTTATGTTACTCGTGGTTTTCCTCTACTTTCGATTCCTGTGTCTTTTACCTTCTTGCGCTGTTTACTGTTGGATTTATCGTTTGTCTGGTTTGTTCAATTGACAGTTCCGGGACAGTCTCCCTTTGTGGTAAACTGTGTTTTGCTGTTATAAGCTCAACGACGATTTTCTGATGTAAAACTTAGAAAAATCAATATTTAGCCGGTGAAAAAACAATTTGGACGAATAAGAAGAGTGTAGGAGTGAGGAGAGAGAGGAACGTCAGGAGGGAAAGTGAGATGGGAGGGAGGTGATGCGTCGGAAAGGGAAGAGGAAAAGAAATCTCACATTTCCCGCCAAAAAAACGAGAAAACTTCTAAATTACAACGTCAAGTCAATTTAACGTTTCTCCTGCTGTCTGAGCTTAATTCAAAAATTAATTAAACTCGTCAGGAAAATTTTGCCTCAATTTTTTTAGGCGCGAGTCGACTTTGCACTTGAAATAAAAGTAAAGGACAGGCGATGAGATCATCTTTTTGTTATCTCCTACTTAACTACAATCTGTCTTCAAAGAACCTAAGGAATTGAGTTTTAACATCCAGTATCGGCCAAAGGAAGAATTTGTTGCGGGCTAGGAAAATAAGACAACAGAAAAGAAAGTGGGGTTGGTAGATAGGAGCGAAGGAAGGAATCAAGAATTTCAGTCGAAGTAGCAAGTAAAAGACGAAGATAACAACATAATAGTGAAGGGATAAACCGGCGAGGTTAAGAGATGCGCGTTATTGAGTCCATAGAGAGATGCTGCGGGGACTTAGACATAAACCATCAGTAACTGAGAGAAATTTAAACTTCTCTCCTGTTACAATGGGTACTGCTAGATTCTTACCAACAAGTCATCATCATAATTGCATAAATCTAGTTGAAATTGGACTGATCTCAACGACATTCGTTAGCTAGAACTAGACGAAAAAGCCACACAGTAGCAGATCTGTGGATGAAAACGATCGCTACCCGTTCTGTCCTGCGAAGAGTTTATTTGGTGCCAAATCGGAAGATCATTAAACACAACAAACGCTAATGAGGAAGGAAAAGAACATGAGACGCCCTGCCTTCGTCCCTGATTAACGATTCACGGGGCCGTAATTCGTGTAAGAAAAATGTGACGTTTAGACTTATCAGAGGTTTTAAACGCGACGAGATTTTTCTCCTGTTCATATTCGGAGTTATGGCAGATCGTAATTAATTGAGGTGCATCAGCAATTATGAGCGCGGAGATCGATCAAATCAAACGAGATCTCTTCCCTCAAGGTCCTCAAGGTCGTTAAATCACTTCTCTAAGATCGTTGTTGCCTTTTTTTGAAAAGTTGTAAAGTAATTTGTAATAAATTTTTTCTTTTACAACGCCCTATACAACGGGTGGTTGGCACGGAGATACAAAATGGATGGAGGATAATAAAAATGGAGACGAAAAAGGGCAAAAGAAAGAGTTTTTGACAATTATTGCCAGAACTCGTTTTGTAAGGTGCGGTGGAGATGAAAGGAGTGAGAGAGAGAGAATGATTATGAAAAACAAATGAAAAAGAGGTCGAAGCAATCGAAAGCAGGAATCGAGCCGAGATTGACAAGATGGAAATAATGCCGGTCTAGTCAGACAAAAGAACGAGTCGAGAACGATATCACAATGAATCCGTAACAAGAACGAGGTCGATATTAATTGTGACATCGAAGACAGAACGATATCGGTGAACCAGAGAGTGGATCGTGACCAAGAAGACCTACAACTGGAGGAAATGAAACTAAAAAGTGAGAATCGGACACCAGACGAAGATGTGACAAACTATACGACCTGACGTGATCCTGAATAGAATGAACTGACCAACCAGGTCTTTAAACACTTCCTTAACATAAAGCCAGCATGATTCGTGGAAACTGATACCTGAGAGAAGCTGGTCCGAAGGTGTTCTGATCAAAAAAATAACACAGGAGGGAGAGAGAGTGTGGCGCTCTAACACCTAGCCAGTCAGAAGAACGCAAAAGTTAAGAAATCATGAATGAAGAAGATATCAACTAGTCGAGAGTAACAGAAACAGCAGACACGTGAAGGTGATCACAGAAGAGAAACCAAAAACACCATCATCATCACCTTGGTGGAATAGGCTGATGCGGCGGGGTCCAAGGAACCCCAAATACAAAAACGGACATCATGCTCGTAATCTCTTCATCTCGTCTCTTATAAGGATGAGACTTGGATTCGGCTTCGGCGACCGTCAAAGTCTCTCTCACTCTTTGTACAAAAACAGCGCAAAACCATCCTCAAGGTCAATGCCTCAACCAAAGACCCGTTGTCTGTGACTAACAACTTTTATCTTTTATCCATGGTGGCGTTTCAATCGTAAATTTTTTTCCTTTTCCCTACGAAATGATGAACGGGAATTGGAATTTGTGTTTATGACCCATTTTAACGCTTCTGAAAATGTCCTGGAGGAGCTTTCCCGGGAGCCTTCCCTTCCTCCAAATTCTGTTTCCCTATCCTCCCTCTAAAGTTTTCCAAGAAACCATTAATATACCCACAGGCTGTACCTGTCAACTTCTTTTGTGAATTTATGGATGTGATAGTGTCAATGAGTCCCGTCTGACTGATAGCATAACATCGGGGTATTCGTTGACCCTCCATATCCGGGAGGAGGAGGGATGGTGGAAAAAGTTGGCAACGTAAAAGCCGAGCTGTAAAGATCTGGAAACGGGTTCTGGAGACTTTGGAACCGATTTAAAAGGTTTGTTGACATATTGTTTGACGCCCAAACACGGAGGACCTCCATAACCGGAGACTTGGAAACAGCCACAGATTGACGGATTCTAATCTTCTTTATTACGAATACCAACCGCGCCAAAATAAGAAACCACGACCTCTCATTAAATTCGTAATTAGTATAATGAATGAATAATAATAATAATAAAAATTCCGTTAACACATTCCGGTAGCTGAGATCTCCGCTTTTTTTTGTTTATGGACAAGTTGAAGCCGAAACTCCGACATTCTTCGGTCGTAAATATAAAAGACGAGGCAGGGAGCCTGCAAAAGATGAAAGGAGCGTTGAAAAGAAAAGAGGAAAAGATAAAAATAACAGCTTCATCACTGCGCCTAAAAATTGTCGTCGATCACCTCGAAAACATTATTTAACACTTGACCCTAGTCAACAAGTTGGGAGTTGATGGCTGGCTGTTGCTTTTTCTTCCACTTAAATAAAGCACTTTGGACGGGTGAGAGGAGAGGAGAGGAGGAGTGTGTGTGTAAAAAGGCAAGGAAGGAGGAGGAGAGGGAAGAGGAACATAAAACAAAAATTCCACAAAAGACTTGGGGGGACATTTTTGATTTCTCGGTATTGTCCCAGAAAGCCTCGAAATTCTAACTTTTCGATTGGAAGTCGAGGAAGATGTGACCTAACCTTGGGTTCTGTGATTTAAGAAGTGTTGGAAACTAAACGCTGTTGGATTGAAGTGGATAATATAAACAAAGAGTATACCAGTTCAAGTATCTTTGTCTTCTGCTGTAGCTAGGCTATGACCACAGCTCTCCTTTGTTAAGCCTTTGCACTCGAGCTCTTTTCTGTGCCAACGAATCCACAAATTAGCTGTTGCATTCGATGAAATCCTTCCTGATACCCTAAAATTATAACATACCACTGTATATATTTATAAATTTATACATTTAAACTATCGCTGAAACAACCGTGAGCGATGAAGCTGCTGTTTTATTTTTCTTATAAATGTCACTCAACCGAGAAAGCTTTTGTGCAATATTTGTGAAATGAACTTCATGTAAAGGTGTGCAACATTTATGAAATGGATTCATCAAAATAGTGTGCAATATTTATGAAATGGGTTCCCTAGAAAACTGTGCAATATTTATGAAATGTATTTCCCATCAAAGTGTGCAATATTTTTGACACGAATTCCTCGAAATAGTGTGCAATACTTATGAAATGGCTTCCTTACAAGAGTGTGCAATATTTTTGAAATGAATTCTACGTGAAAGTGTGCAGTATTTTTGAAACTAAATCTTTACAGAAGTGTGCAATATTTATGAAAATCAAATAGTTCTATTCGCACAACTTTAAGTTCTGGAAATGCAGCCCCCAATTCGTGGTTGTAGACGTATGTCAGACAAAAAAATTCTTTTCTCCATTTAATCAGATATATTATGAGACATAATATAATATTATAATCATTATAGTCATAATATTAAACATGGAAATAAATTAGAAACTTGTTTTAAATAAACGAAACAAAAAGAATCGTCCGAAGATCAAATTCGCGCATCAGTGGTGAGTGAGAGTCACCTTTCGAGTGCAAAGGATTAAACTACAAACCGTGTAGATAAATTGGTGCTAAGAGTAGATAAATAAAATTTTCCGGACACTGAAACCAGAATATAACTCTGCGTATGAACGGGTGATAGTCCGATCTTTGTAGGCACCGATGATTATTAAGTGGTTTCACCAAAAGACCTAATCGTTCATGGTTAGCTTCTCGATGTTTCGTTCAAAATAAAAATATTCGAAGGCACTACAACCGTTGTGCGCTATAATTGGTTTTGTCGCAAAGTCTTTGTCTAGACTCCCCAAGTCTCAAGACAATGCCTAATGAATATTGTCTAATTGCTAGAAGATAATTTATGACACAGATCTAAACGGTTGTCATCGTCTCAATGTGATTCGTATACGTGCCTAATTAGGTGTGAGAGGGCCTCAAGAGTTTTTGACTTATGCGAGTGCAGACAAAGAAACAAAAATCTCCGTGGAGATTTGTGCTGAAAAACTTTGGATGGAAATGAATCGGAAGTGGATGCGTAAAAGGATTTTTCTAGTCGTGACGCAGAATTAAAAGACTAAGTGAGAGAGAGAAGTTTTGAGATTAAACCTGATAGACAGGTTTATTCCGTAATCAGTCAATCAATCAATCAGACGCTTGTGTCGGTGTATTGAGAGGTATGATGACGTCGTCTCGAATTAAAATCATTTTGGTGTTTTGGTTTTGAGTTCCACATTTCCGGTTTTGTAATTGTTGTCTTTTATCGGTACAGGTTCTGTATCTAAGATTCTATAAGCGGATTCTGTATGTACAAAAATTGGCTCGCATCCTTGACTTTTCTGACGAAAAGCTCGATAGTAACAGTGAATCTCCCAACAAGAAGAAGCGGCGATTACATGACAATAAGTGACAGAAGCCAAACATATAAGCAAACATTTACTAAATTCCCCAGTACAAGCTGGAGATAACCGGTAAATGTGATAAATATTCACTAATTTGTCAAATTTATCAAATTTAGTGGTGAGTTAGAATACTCACCAATCAATTATTATTATATACTCAGCCGATTTATCACTTTTACCGTAACATGCACAATGTACTTGTCGTGCCGGCAACGTATTTTTACGTTTTTCAAAAAAATGAAGTCAAGGCTCTAAACAGCGGGTCACGTAAAAATACGTATTTAATAGATTTGTGGTGAACAGCGGGTATTCGTAGCGTCGTCTGTTTTATTGGTTTTAAATAATCTTAGAGTATATATATTTAAGTATAAAATATAAAAGACGTTTCGTTGATAAAGACGAAGTAGTCTTCGATTAATCAGCAATTTCACCGAGTAATCAAACTTACGCGCGGATTAGGGATGAAACTCCCCCCTGTACGCATAAGTTGGCGGCAAAATATACCCCCATTCCGACTGTTGATAATATATCGTATATATGTTATGGGAAAAGTGATAAATACGACGAATATATATTTCTCTCGCGAATTATTCATAATCACCTACTAGATTTGATAAATGTGGCAAACTAACTACTGAATATTAATCGCATTTACCGGGTAGTTTATAAACTATTCAACTCGTAATGTGAAATTTGGTAAAAGTTTGTTCAGATTACGAGTTGGATATTGTATAAAGTAGCCGGTAAATATGATTAGTACTGAATAATTTGTCACATTATGAAATTTAGTGGTGGTTATGAATAACCGTCCATGTATTATGTGTATACTGGTCTGATTTATCACTTTTACCGTAATATATGCACGACGTCACACAAAATATATCCACAGTTTTGTAAATTTATAGAATATACCCCCCACGAGGATGGAATTTTACAGTATCTCCACTTCTTCCTTCCTCCTTTCCAACTCTTCACACCATATGACAAGATGGTTAATGGCCCAACAGCAACACTTTCAATCTTTTCTCTCGACCATTTTAATTGACCAATAAAAGAAGAAGAAGAGGAGGAAGAAGTGTTCTTTATTGCCACCTCGGTTTTTATTTTTGTCTCAAAAGCCATTAAGATAGGAGAGAAGGATGCGGGAAGGGAGAGAAAAAGCTCAGGAAAAGATAAATCTTCCCTTTTTGGGAGCGGTGGTGGTGGGGGAGAATTTTCCGGCGAAACTTTCAACGAAGATTTTGGCCACTAAAACCGGAAATCTCCAAAATCCTCTCCCATAAATTTTACTTTTGAGTGACCGGGGGTGTTCCATAATCCAGGCGTTGGAGCCTAAAAATTTGTCGTCTGCTTTTCAATTTAACGACCAAAATCTTTCTCCGAGGGGGTAGGTAGAGATGGTTAGGTGGGTAGGTTGGTGGGAGTAAAAAGTTTCCACGTCGAGATCATCTTCTCGCTCTTCCATCCACGCCTACGAGTGTCGTCTTGACTCGGTGATGGCTTTCTACATCTGCTGCCTTCTTCCAAGCCATAAAAACTGTACGAAAGAGTTCAAAAGCTCGTTTTTCTCGGAAATAAAAACTGGTTTCCTCCTCCTCCGGTTTTATGTCCTCGTTTCTTTTCCCGAAACAGTTAACACTTCTCCTCTTCCACCTCCCCATCTCCCTTTCTCACCATTTTGACAAACTTTTATTTAATTTTTGCTCAAGGAACAAAAAATTGCTGTTGGTCAGTGGGAAGGAAGTAGAAGCGGAGGGATTTGACCTTTTGATCTTCGGTTTCTTTAAAAATTTTTCTGTCGTTAAATGCCTCACCGGCTGTTGTTGTTTTGATGTAAATCGATACAGTTCATCGCGATATTATAAAAAGAAACATAAAATTAGTTTTTAATTTATTTTTTCATGGGAGAATGATTTTTATAATTTTTTATACTTCGGAATTTATACTTGTTTTTATACACTCAAATGCTCACTAAAAGTTGGTTATAGTCAAGTAATCATGGCGGATGGAGTTTGAACCACTTTTTTCTCTCTTTAGTATTTGAGTATGAGACTTAGAATTATAATAAAATAATATATATATAATTATACTATTGATAGTATTGCTAGTTGTTATACAATTTAGATCTCTGGTGATTGGTTGAGAGGGAGAAGCAAAATTTTGGCAAATGTAGTCAAAACGTTGTTTTGGTTTGATTGGGTTGTGAGTATGCTGTACTCGCTGTTGGCTTTGGACTGCTGACAGGTGAAAATGTTGAGTGTAGTCCAGTCCCCAAAATGATGTAACGGGAAAATCGCTGGGTATACGGTACTGTATATCTACATTCTGTATAAAGTAATTATGAATGTCTGTAAATCCTTATTAAAACAAGATGAACTTTGAGTCTCAAACTTGAAGAAAATTTTTTTACCAACAGTGTGCAGTATTTATGAAATGAATTCCACTTCAGACTGTTCAATATTTTTGAAATTAGGTTATCAAATTAGTGTGCAGTACTTATGAAAGTAGTTATCGAAGGAAGTGTGCTAATTTTATAAACTCGGTTTTGCTTCAGACTGTGCTATACTTTTGCAAATGATTCTCAAGAACGTGTGCAATACTTATGAAACGAATTTTACTCCAAACTGTGCGATATTTTTGAAATTAGTTTATCTAATCAGTGTGCAATACTTATGAAAGTAGTTAGTTATCAGAGGAAATGTTCAAACTTTATAAATTTGTTTTTGCTTCAAATTGTGCAATACTTTTGCAAACAATTTTCAAGCAAGTGTGTAATACTTACGAAGTCAATTTCACTCCAAACTGTGCAATATTTTTGAAATTGACTCCTCAACATAGTGTGCAATACTTATGAAAGTGGTCATCAAGAAAAGTGTACAAATTTTATAAACTTCGTTTTGTTTCAAACTGTGCTATACTTTTACAAACAATTTCCAAGAAAATGTGCAATGCGTATGAAACGAATTTTATTCCAAACTGTGCAATACTTTTGAAATTAGGCTATTAATTTAGTGTGCAATACTTATGAAAGTAATTATCGAAGAAAATGTGCTGATTTTATAAACTTGGTTTTGCTTCAAACTGTGCAATACTTTGGCAACGAACTTTCAAAGCAGTGTGTGTATATGTGGAATTAGTTACCAGAAAAGTGTGCAATATTTATGAAATGAAACTCTAGGCTAAAGTGTGAATGCCCTCTTCGTTTTTCATATTTCCTTTCTGGAATGTATTTGGTGGTGACAGTGTTTGAGTCAGAAATTTTTCTCCTTGGCCTTCCAGTTGAAAGACTAATACTACAGCCCATCACCAACGGAGAGGTGAAGCATCAAGTGTCTAACATAACCAAAAGACAGGAAACGGGTGGCAGAAACTAAATTTTGAGGTGGATAGTAGCTAAAACAGAAAAACGATTGTTTTAGTACGAGCTGCTGGAAAATCCGCTGCAGCAAAATGAAGAAGAAGGAAACCTAATCCAAATCAAACCACAGCTAACTGAAGACACTCAAAAGCGACAAACAAATTTTAAAGTTTGAAGTTACTTTCACTCTCTGAAGAGGAAACATTAAAAACGAACCATCACAACTGATCTAAACTGAGGAGATTGATCTCGTGATTGACCTGAGGCATCTTCTCATCCAAAAATTGCAAACAATAATTCGCTACTAAAAGAAAAATGGCGGGAACACATGCCCCATAGCCTTTGCCAATATTAAGTTTACGCTACTTGGCCGAAGGGAAATCGTCTTCCGGCAACCGTTACAAAAAAAAGGTTTTTAAAAATTTTATCCGCTTCTGTGGGAAAATTTATTGCTCCAAATTGACGTCTAATACTCTGTTGGCTTCCGGGAAATTTACGATTCCATAATGTATTCGTTTTATTTATTATTTATTTAAATTCGAATTAGTTCGCCGAAAATTGGACCGTGGGCGTGGAGGGAGGACTTTAGATTGAGTGCATGGGCATGAGGAGATGGTGGTGTTGACTTGTGTTTAGCTCTCGTTTTTGGGGCCTAATGATTTTTGGGAAGGAGGGTTAATCTGTGACCCTCCCGGACTATTTTATTTGTTTTAGTTTAAGGAGGAAGAGGAATAAGTGTTCGGGGAGGTTAGCAGAAGATTTTCACAAACCGATAAGAATGAGGTTAGAACGAATCCGGGAAAAAATTTGAAAGAGGAGGTATAAAACGAAAACGCGCCTAAAAAGTATAAGAGTCCACCGCCCTCGAGCTTGGTTCGTTATTTATGGGAGGTGAGGACCCCGGTGGCCCCAAGTCCATAAAACGCCCTGTTTTCTATTTTAAGCAAAATAAAAATCATGAAAACCTACGCCAACACCGAAGACGAAGACGTAGATGTAGTAGATAAATGAGGAAGAAAGAGAGAGAGAGGAGAGAGAAAGAAAAATTTCATTCATGATGGGACGCAAATATTGTAGGCGCGGTTAGCGTAGCCTTGAGTACCGATTGGGTAGAAAACGTGGAACGAAAGAAGGTATTGTCCAAATCGACGACGAGGAGTTTGAGGTTGTTGCTCCCGTCTTTTCCCCGATCGACCTTTTTATCTAACTCGTTATCTCCTTTTCTTCTTTTCTTCTATTTCCCTTTTGTCAACGCGGCCATATTTGTTTTTCCGGTTTCCGCAAATGACAGGTGGGTCCGAACTACAAACTGAAACTTTTTTGTTGCCCTCCCTTTCGGGCGTCGGACCTTATCTATGACTGATACTCATCTATTTTTTATCTATATCTATTCTTCTCTTATTTTATCTACCTTTTTTGTTGTGATGTTCTAGTCTTATGTGAGCTAGATGATTAATTACCTTTGTGACACCCTGTATGAGAGTCTGCGTGGACGTGAGGAAGAACACGAAAGGAGTAGATGGATGACGTGAATGGGAGGACGAGAACATGAAAATCATCGAAGAGAGTAGGAGTGGAAGGTAGAAGAAGAAGGGAAAGCCAAATAAGGAAGGAGGAGTGAAAGACCTTTTGCTGAAAGTAACCTAGTTTTTCCAAGATGGCGGTACTCTACGACAGGCTTCACTCAACGTTATTGTAATCTCTTCGGAGTAACTCAGCACGGTTCTCAAGCCGAAAATTCTTGTGCATAATTTTAATTCCTTCATAGATAATTAGATAAAAAGCAATTAGACAATAATGAGAATTCTATTAGCGAACGAAGAGTATTTGAAGAGCAAAGGTCAATTGAATGTTAAAGCGTCTGGGGTCAGAGCGAGAGCAAAGAGTTCGACGTGGAACCGGTTTGGGAACAAATCGGCCGTACCGAACAGAATACAGAGAGAGACGGAGAGCCATCGGTTCGGGTGAGTTGACGGATAATAAAACAGGGACGAGATGCTTATCAGGGACATATGGAGAACTGGATTCTTCAAAATGGGCGAAACTAATTCGATTCCGTTGTACCGTAAGTCGGGGCTAACAGCCAAACGACCTTCTCCGGTACTATTGACCTTGAATTTGAATATTTTTCTTTTATTATCTGTTTGCTTATTTGTTGTTTGTTGTTGTTGTTGTTGTTGCTGCGTTTCAAGATGATTTATAGCTCGTGCGCGTCAAAAGACAATTTTTTACGCAAGCGTAGTACTTAGTGCGATGCTTTAAAACTTCGCCATTTTTATTTTGAGTGTCCGGTCTCCTCTCTCTCTCTGATGAAAGATGATTAGAGAAGCGTAAAATTAAAATACGATCTTTTAATTGAAAAACATTTTTTTTAGTTGATAGAATACTTCTTCGGCGCCATTTTTGTTGTTCTGCTTCCTCCCTGCTGAGGTTCTTTGATGGGTTGTCACGAAGGTTCTTTCATTTCCATTCCCTGAGTTCTATGTTTGGTTGTCTGGCTCTTTTGGGTTTGGATTTTGGTTAATCGGGTTCCTACTTTTGTGGTTCATTGTGTTCTGGTCCCAGTATCTTAAAATTGTTTCCTTCTTATAGTGCTTGGTATATAGCTCTAGCAGCTCACTTCAAGAGAACTTTCGGAAGGTGATACTATGGATCTTTTATACTGATCATAAATTCTAACTTCAGTCCGAGTTGTGTCCTCTGTTTTAGGTTGTGCTAGTTTCTTTTGAAATTTACTTTCCCCAAGTTTGGATGTGTACTACAATTAGTGGAGTGTCTCTCATTGGTGTTAGAGAGGACGCTAAGAAATTTATTAATAAATCAAAGTAAACACAAAGAAACTCAACGTCAGGAAACCTATTTCTAAATATAACTTTGTATATACTAAGTATACGACGGTTTCTTGATAAAACTGTGCATTACTTATGAAATAAGCTCCTCATAAAAGTGTTAGGTGTTCAGGAAATTGATTTCTCAAAACAGTGAGCACCGCTCATGACGTGAATACAGCGTTTAGGTTGATATACTTTCCCAAAAGGAAGTTTTTAGTGACTTTGAGGTTGTGGTTGTGTCTAAAAGTAAAACTTTTCTGCTAATAAAGCTGTTTCCACAGCTTTTGAGAAGGCTCAGGTCTGTTAGAGAGCATTTCTCAAAGCTTCTACAAAGTTCTGTTGAAGCTATATACAAACAGTACGAACACAACTGAACTGATTGAAAAGGTTTGTCAGTGTCAGGTTCAACGCAACGAATTCTTCAAGAGTGTGCATTATTAATGAAATGCATTTGATTGGAAGAATCGTAGTCTCATGGTTCATTCAATTTTATTTTTCTGCCTTTTTGCCATTCCATTCGTGGAATGGAAAGAATCCTGACTTTTAGCGTATAAAAGTTTTTTGCTGTCGTTGCAAAACCTCAATCGACCCCTGTCAAAGTCATTAAAACGGAAGAAGAGACATGCGAACGTGGCTTTAGAATTTTTTTTTGAATTTTTGTAAAACTGGGTGTTGTCTCTTTAAACATTTTGAGTTTTGCTAACCCTTGACCGTGCGAGTTGTGATTTATGTTGTCTTTGGGTTTTAGGTTTGTTCTGTTTCCTATTTCAAGATTCAGTGGGTTTGCTTTAGGTCAGTTGTTCTGGTGGTAGTACTAATGTAGTGTATCCTTTATTTGGTTTATTTGCTTTTAGTTTTCGAGTTTAGTCGTTAGTTTCTGATGACGGTGCGTGGAATATGAGTGTCAGCTACTCAATGCCTCGCTTGGTGGTAACGCTGACTTGGTGGTAAAGATCGTTAATCGACAGTGTTGTCATCTCAGCGACTCTTAGCTAGATCTGGCAAGATTCTAACTTCCTTTAGCTACGAAAAATAAATTATTTGACCAAAAATTTCTGGCCATACTTTTAATAATTTATGTTTTAGTCAAAATTGTATACAAAATTTCACGAATCTAGCCATTTTTCAGGTCATAATCTACAGGATGCGGTGGCAACACTACAAAAAACACTTCAACTTGGTTTAGAAGTGATACTGTGATAGTATCCTGAATATTACACCAAATTCAAATTCCATTCCACCTTTTCCTCTACTATTCCTGTACTTTCTCTTCCCTTCTCCTTTTCGACGCAAAAGCACTTTCCGTGACGTTATAATTTGAAAATTGTTTTTCTTTTAATATATTTTACGTCAACGTTGAATTCCTTGCGTTTAAAAACTCCGACTAATATCGGTTCCAGTCCTTTCTCCCTTTCCAAAGAACGGAATCACGAATTGCTGAAATTAGCATAAAGTTGGTGGCGGGGGATGGGAGTAAGGTAAACACAAAATGGTTGTACCGGGAGCCATTTTGAAATAAAAGACTGTAATTTATTTTATTTATAAGATGTGGATTACAGTTTTTTTTGGCAAGGTCTCGATTACACGGTAACCACGACCAATTACCGAACTAAAGTGGTTTGGATGTGAAAACGGGAAGGAGAAGTGTGAGACATAATAAATCCAGGAGGAAGAATGATGACCTTCTCAAATTTTTTTTGAGAGCTGCTGTAGTCAAGTTTCAGAGAGATCCGTCAAACGACGCCATGATGAATGAGCGGAAGTTAATTTCTTTTCTTTTAGGAATTTTTAAAAAAATGTCGCACATGCTCCTGATGTTGACAGGTTACCTTGCGTGACTTTTCCCACCTAATCCTTTACCTTTTTGGGTTTGCTGTTGTCGAAGATGGAATTTTGGTAATTTTCAGTCGTGATTCTCTCGTGAAGAGACTTAAATAGCGTGTTTGCGATTTTTTCCCTTACTTCTCTCTCTCTGTCGTCTTGTCTTTTGGCTTCACATCTCTAAAAGTTTTTAATTAAAAAGAAAATGACGTCACAGTGACGTCGTTTCTCAGCGAAGAGAAAAAAAACAGAGAAATTGAGTTTCTTCCAACATTAAATGGGAAAAGTCGGTGGGGAAAGTCAAAATTACTCAACTTACAAAGCTTTCTCCTTCGAAAAGTGGAAGGAAGAGGACAGGCGGGAGGTTTCGAGAGAGAAAGGCTTAAGGCCCCTTTTTTATGGAAAGGTCAAATAACGAGTCGCCATTGGAGGAAACTAAAGAAGAACTTCAAGGTCGATTATTTCTCCTCACTCCCTTTCATCCTCCTTCCCATCTTCTACCATATGTTCCTCCTATAACTCTCTCTGCTCTAAAAGTTTTTATGGTAAACTTTAACGAGAAGAAATTAAGATTTTTTCCTCGAGTTCTGGTCCTTTTCTCGCCTCCCACCTCCTCCTCCTCCTTCTCACACTTCCTGTTTTTACAAGAAAACTCTCTTCTCTTGGGGGGATGAGTGGTGTAGATGGGAGGAAGACACGAAATTAAAAAGTTCTTTTATGAGAGAATTTTTTTTACGCGAAATTAAAAGTTGTTTTCAAATTTAATTAGAAAATATTTTTGAAAAGGAGAAGGAAAGCTGCTGGAGAGAGAGGAGTGGAGGAGATGGTAGTGATTATACTCTGGAAGCGTTGGGTTTACCCAGAAACAGGTTGAGGAAGTCAAGTTTGGGTTACCGGTGTGAGAAAAAAATTTTGATTGAAGAGAAATTTGAACTGCAGCAAATGGCCGGGCTCATTAAAAATAATCCTCGAACATTTGTTACAAGATCCCCCGAAAAGTTGACAAGAGCAAAAGTTAACGACTCTAAAAATCAATCATAAGTTGAAGGTTGATGACGGTAATGGATGACAGAAGACTGAGAGCGGATATTAGGTTTCTTTTTCCTCGAGATCCATTTTAAGAGTAGTCGAAGAGGATAAAAAGTCGATTCAAGCTGTAGGGAGTTGGAAGAAGCAGAAAACCTAACTTGACTGTAGTTTTGAGAGAAAACGTTTGACAAATGTAGTGATAGAACCGAAGAGATACTCCTCAATGATCTGAAGAGAATTCATTTAAGTTATGCAGTCGTGACAACACGTTGGAAGACAAAAGAATTTGACATGTGTGACGAGAAGAGGAACATTAAAGAAACGTCAAAACAAACAGCAAAAGAATATCGCGAAAGAGCGAAATTCGAAGCATCAAATAAGATGTTTAATAAGCACACTACAAAAACGACAGGGAATACAAGAAAAGTATAAAACGAAAAAGAGCAAATTATTAAACCAAAAGATTTTCATCAAAATAGCTGCGGGGAATCTAGATTATGAAGCGCAAAAATTATTTAAAAGATACAAACCGCAAAAATCAAAGTTGGACCATGTTAGAGGCTATTCTTAATGAAGACGTAACGATGGGAGTCTTTCTCGGAAGATGAATCACTTCGTTCAAATTCAAATGAAAACCGCAACGAATGAAAACGCGAATCGGATTTGAATCGTTCGTGCAAAGTGTGAAATTGCGAATCCTGTTTAAAGATGGCACAAAAAATTGATATCAGTGGGATGCAACATGACAATAATGACCGTTTTGATATGATTCTCGCTCTCTTTTTCTTTTCTTCTGCTATTCTCACCTTCTTTATCTCAATTTACGACCATTTTCTGATTTTTTTCTTACGGGGATTAAACGGCGGAAAAAACGGTCCAATCATAGAGTAAGAAAAGGTCGTCAAAATGCTCCGTGACAGTTTCATCTAGGAGGCATTGATAAATTGTCAACATGGCGCCAATTTTTTCCCTGATCAAAATGTCGCGCAATTTTTTCCCTTCATCGCCTTTGAAAGTTTCTTTTCTTCTCTATTTAGTTGTTTCTTTTCTGTTTTTCCTTTACTTTGCTTGATTCTTCTTCTTTCTAAACCTTCTTTACTTTTAGATTTTAGTTACTTTCTTCGTTTTATACTAAATATTTTATTTACTATTCATTTTCTCTTTTTTCCAATTTCTTTTACTTGATTTATGTCTACTAAGTCGTTCTTGGTTTGTCTATCATTTCATTTCTATTTCTACAAATTTGTTCTTTTTGATATGTAATTTTAGGATGATTTGTAATTTTGTGATTACGAATTGAATACTTTGTAAATTACCCGGCAAAGTTGAGAAATATTTAGTAGTTCGTCACATTTCCCAATCTTAGTTGGTGATTTTGAATAATTGCTGGAAATTATATATATACTTGCACGTTTCATAACTTTTAAATATATTTCACGACATAATTAATATATAGTAACAATAGTGATTATATTGGTAGAATATTTATACAAGTATTTATTTTAACATAAATTAGAGTAACACTTATCCACCTGGCTCATCTTGGGCAAAAGCCTCTCCCGCTTTTCTCCATAGTGTCTTGTCCTGTGGTTTTCTGTACCACTGGGAGCAAAGTACCACCAGCAAAGATAACAAGGTCGTCCTCCCACCTCCGTTATTGGCCCTTTTTTCTGTGCCCCAGAATTGGAGTCCAAAGCGTGGTCACTTTTGTCCATCTTCTGTCGTTTTTCCTCATCATATGGCCCACCCATTTCCATTTCTAACCTCTCATTTTTTTCAATTTGTTTTAATTTTAATTGTTTGCAAAATGCCGAAAACCAAGACAAAATCGAACTCGCGAGAGCTAGACGTGTTAGTTAAACGTTGAGAAAACATTTGGTCCTCGCTCATGAAATTCGGAAACGATCGCGCACCGTCTCGGACGAAAATGCCAAACTTTTTCAAGCGCAATTGAAACATCTGGAGGGACTCGAAAAGGACTTCGAAGATGTCCAAAGCAAGATCATCCACGCCAATTGCCAAGGCGACGAGATCGAGGGAGTCGACGTTAATGAAACAGCCTTAAAATTCTACGACATGGTGTATGAAATTCGAGCTGCTGTTCCTATTGACCAGTCGGATTCTTCGAGGGAAGTGGTGAAAGCCGCTCCTGCCGGGACTTATCCCTTGCCTATTGCTCCCGTTCAAATTCCACCTTTTGACGGGACGAGTAGTGCATGGAGGGGTTTCAAGTCGTTGTACGATCAATTGATTCACCAGAACACTGCCTTTACCAATGTCCAGAAACTCTACCATTTGAAGCTAGCACTCAGAGGGGAAGCTGCTAAACTCATCGATGATTTAGACCTTACTGAAGAAAACTATTCCATCGCTTACGAGGCTGTCATTTTGTGAATCTTGAGACATCATCTACGGTAATATTGGGCACCTTTTTAGCGCAGATACAAGATAGTTCAGGGGAATACCACCAAATCCGATGTGTCATGGATCCGGGATCCCACATCTCGGCCATATCAAAACCACTTGTGAACAAACTCAAACTTAAAACACGAAAATCGGCGAAAAAAACCGAACAGCAGCGAAACGAGTACTAAACTTTAGATGACTGAACTGACACACTTATATTAATTACACTAACGTCTTTTTACAAGTCCGATGATATTTAAATAAAAATTTTTAATTATTGTCGAATTTGGAAACGAAACGAAACGAAGCTTTTCCCGGACCTTAAAATCCGGCTCGAAGGACCAATGTTAATGCCGCTATCTCACTTGGCCGCGAAATATGGCAAGCGTGGCGAGACGATTGTAATAAAATGGACTGTTTTATAAAATACACGAAACGAAGCGATATATTGAGTAATACTACAACTCATTGACAAAAGACTGTCCAATGTACCCACAATTCTATGGGAGGATTCGGGACACCGGAACGAAGCGAACAAGAATGCATCGAATCTTTAACATCAGTTTTTAAAAAAAGTATATATATATACAATACATTACGGTAAAATCTTACAAATATATGTATGTATAATGTTATAAATTACTGAATTTTTAATATTATTTATGCGTAAATACACATATGTGCATATATACACACAAAAGAGAGAAAACTACAGCAATGATATATATACAACAAAATCACTGTTACTGACGATATTTACACTTAAGTTTCTCTAGTAACTGCTAACAAATATCCTAACAGATAGTCATCACTCATTGTCAATACCTCTCAAGGTACAGTTTAAACAAACACCACTGTCTACTATGAAAAATCTACGCAAAAACTTTGCTAAGGAACATATATTAGAAGTTATACACAAATCTTATTTTTTGGCTCACGTAATATATACATTAAACTGAATTACAACAAATAAACTTCAAACCTGTCAAGAGGTTTCAGGTACAAACCTTGTTTCTTCTTGCATCTTTCTCCTTTTTTTCATTTTTGTCCTTTTTGAAACCTTTGTCACTCTTGTGGTTCTTTTTCGAAGTTGCCTATTTTTGTCTTAATTTGTTGGTAAAAGATTTATATTCTTATACATTTATACATCTGTTTTAAGAAGAAAATTTGGTGATTGTAGTAAGTTTTGAATGTTGGCTGAGAAATCCTACGATTTGTTTGAGGAAGACAAAATTAGTTTGGAAAAATTTGAGGAAAATGAAAACAAAACTTAGTTACGTGAAACTCACTGTAGGCGGCGCCACTGAGTTAAAAATCAGGTAGTCGGCAGGTATCCCAGCTGATTAGTGTTACTTCCGTTTCTCTTTATGTGAGTGTCATGTGTCTCTGTGTCTTTTAATTTTTTTTTATTTTCGCACGGGTGTTAACACCATTTCCCGACCTCGATGACCTCCGTTCTGGTCGTTTCAACCTTCTTCCTAGTGACTAATACAAATCCTCAAAGATGGTAAGAAAATTTAATTTAGTGTACTAAGTCGTTGTGTGAGTGACAATTTTAGGAGTGAAAAATGTGTGAACACTATAAATGTATGATACCTTAGTGCAGTTTGTAATCCTCAATATCAGAAGGTGAAAGGACATTTTTAAAGAAATTTATCGGAGACTGTGTTTCCGTTTTCCAAATTTGGGATGTGTGTGTGTGTGTTTAATAAAATGAAAATCACGGTTTCAAGAGCACGTGCACGGAATTTTTCCCACGCTTTTCCCCGTAATCCATTCTTGGAAAGGGATAAAATGGAAATATTTTATGAATCCATTATGTAAAATATATGTTATTGCGTTTATTAAGAGAACCATAAAACGGAAGAGAGAGAGAGAGGACGGGTGAGAATAAAATAAATAAAAAACCCGAGTGAATGGGAAGAAGAGAAAGAGGTTCTTGACGGTGACAGACAACAATTCGTCCGACAGCCAACAGCTAAAGATGTCGCTTCCAAAAACATTTTTTATCTTTAAGAATGTCGGTTTATTACTTTCTCTCAGTTTTTTCTTTTTGAATGGGAAAACTCGAATATATTTCCGTTAAGATCTCTCTTCTTCTGTTTTTGTTTATTTTTTTTTTTGTTGTATAAATTTTTTTTCTCTTCCTTTGTTCGAAAGGACAAACACGAAAAAAGAATTTTTTAAATAAGGATTCGTTCTCTCCACTTCCGGTTTCTTCTGCCTTTTTTTTGTTCTGTGAATGAGAGAGGGATAAGAATTTTGAAGGAGTTTTTGGGAGTTTTCTCTCTGTAATCCTTTTCCGGTTTGAGCCGTGGCTTGGTTTTATCATTTCCGTTAAATATAATCAAAATTGTTTTTGTTTGGATTTGTGAGCTGTTGGCTGTTTTCAAACACCACTTTGAATGAGTGTGTATTGAATTGCTGTTGTTTGTGGCGTCGAGGGAGTTTTCTTTCACCCTCTCCAGACGTTGTTTTTGTATTGTTCTTATGAGTAACTTTTATTTCATAAATAATGCACACCTCTGTGGTACTTTACTCGCTCGCACTCTAGAAGCGAAACTGAGACCACATCACTTTGTTTGACGCAGACATACCAACACTTAGGTTCGTGGCGGGTAAAATCTGTATTCGAATGTTTCCACGGCTTATTTCTCTTAACACTATTTACGTATTTACTGTCTACGGTTGTATTACACTGTCTATGTCTCTATTTAGTCATAATTATACACTTCACACATCCTCCTCTGATGTATACTTTGTTCTTTGGCAGGAAACTGGTGCAGGAAAAGAATGCGGGAAACGCGAAAGGAGATAAAAACGAGGATGAATTCAAAATGGCGGTTAAGTGAATACAAAAAATCAGTATAAAATGTGATGAATAAGTATAAATATATAAATGAATAAAATGATTTCGTCGCTGACTTGGTTAGACATGAACGTGACGACAGTGGCGGCTCTTCAACAGTACAACAACATCACCAACAATTCCACCAATGACAGCTACTATGGGAATTCGCCTGTCTTTCCGCCGTACATTAGAACAACAGCAACGGTAAACGTTTCTTTATTATCTGTTTCCTTTGGGCTTTAGATTTTCCTGCTGTTTTCCACCTTTTTTCTTTTGATTGTGTCATCTTTTCTCTACGGTATTTTGTTTATCTTTTTATATAACTTTGCCTTTTTGTTTGGAATGGCGCTTCTGTTTTAGATACCCCGGCGCTTTTTGCTTTTATCGTGTTTCCTTTCAACTTTTTTATCGTCTTTTGTTCTACTTTCAAACTCTGCGTTTTGTTCTTTGCTGTTGTGCTGATTTTATTATCCTTTGTTCCTTTCTGTATCTAATAAGTACCGTTTCTTGTTATGTTCAAAAGTTTGTTTTGTCTTTATCCAGGTGATTTGTTCTCTCATCATGGGGATCGGAGTTCTAGGGAACGTCATGGTTCCCATCGTCATATTCAAATCGAAAGACATGAGAAATTCGACGAACGTGTTTCTCATGAACTTGAGCTTCGCCGATTTGATGGTTCTTCTAGTCTGCACGCCGACGGTTCTCGTCGAAGTCAATTCTCCACCCGAGACATGGGTTCTCGGCGAGGAAATGTGTAAGTTTTTGTCTTTTTCCTTTCACCACCTCCTCCTCCTCCTCTCAATTCTCGTCGAAGACAATCGACTTCAGGCTCGTCGAGTTTAACCTGCTCAGTAGACTGTTAACTCGAAACTTATCTCCTTTAGGGTAATGACCCATAAACCGAAAATTCTCTACGAATAATAGGGGAGGACTTAGCCGGACGAAAGTTAAACATGACGAAGTGGAGTCTTTCTTCGTGGACGGGAACTCTTTTTAAAGTTTTTCACGAGGAAGGATGAGCAGGAAGGGAACACCGTAGTTTTCGTAGATAAAAATAAAATTGCGGCCCTTATCTACACGCGTTCTAAATATGTAAAAATAAAAAGGAAACAACGGCGAACGGAAAGAAAATCCTCGGTGACGTCACGAGGTGTGGAAATTATTTTTCTTTTCCTTCGGGATCCTTTCTTTTAGCGCCAAACCTTCTCCCACAATAATAAATACGAGGAAGTACCTACACCTACAAGATTTTGGAGTATATGTATCTGTCGGAATTATTTGTATTGAGGAGACAAATCACTCGAATTCCGAACGGATATAAATTTTTTGAAATTAAAATTATCTATGAGAGTATATACAATAACTCGAGCGAGCGTTCTGGTAGCCGTTCGAGTTACTTCCCCGATTCGTTGTAATGTACTGACTGCCTGATCTGGTGGTTATTTACATGCTTTGTGTAAACTCTTTCCTGCAAGTCTGATCGTGTCAACATGCAAGCTTCTGCTTTGTCTTGTGACTCTGTTAAAAGTTTGTTGCCTTGGTCGTAACAATATTCAAAGCACATTTCCAAACCACAGGACTACTGTTGTACAAGAAAATACGTCTGTGTTCAAACAAAAACACCAACAGCAACAAATTAGCGCAAGGAAAAGCACATAAGTATACTAAACTCCACTTAATAAACTAACTGAACTAAAACTAAAAACTAAACCTAAAGTTCAATTAAAAATCAGTTGGTCTAAGAAACTAATACAGAATCTGTCCCAAAAGTTCCCGAAAAAATTTTTTCTTACTAAAACCATTTATCCAGTATCAGTTTATAGTCTTCTTGAGTCTGTTCAAACTATTTTCTCCTTCCGTTGATGCACCGGTGCTGAAACACCCGATCGCTGTAGTAGAAAGGGAACCCAGGACTACGACTATCTACCATACCTACCGTTAGAGACCTCGTACTAGAGATAGATAGATAAGAGGACACTACCAGGCATTATACCACAGCTTAGACATAAAGACTCTATCAGAAAGAGACCAAACAACTCAAAACACCATTCCGGAAACTTTTGGGACGGGTTCTCCATCACTTTGGTATGGCCGAACACTTTCAAAGAAGAAGACAAAAGAACAAATGATTTGGAATAAAATGGAGAATTTGGAGAATGAAATCATTCATTCATTCACCTCAATTGTACAAAAGGATTTGAATGAATTAATCGGGAAAAGATTAGAAAACTTTTGGTTGTCTTTCTAAACCCCTTTCGCCCCTCCTCCCCCAAACAAAGTCTGAAAGTTAAAGAAAGAACTCGAAAGTCAAATCTGTTAACCATTCTCACGGCTTCGACGAAATTAATTTTGGATTTGGAGGGAAGGAAAGAAAACAGCGAATCATTAATTTGAGAAACTTTTTTGAGTTTATTTCATTTCCTTTTGTTTTTCGGGGGTTTTCCTCACCCCGCCGAACGCTGAACCTAAAATCCCCTGTCGGAAAAACTGACGAAAAATTTGAATCCAACAGAGCGGAGGAAAACTCGAATCAACCGAGGAAACGAAGGAAGAGAGAATGTACGTCGAGGGATTCGACACGTGTTTCAATATGGCGGACGAGCCTGAATTTTAAAGTCGTCGCGTGGGTTTTTTATTCTTACTTACTTACTTATTTATTTATTAATTCGGTTCTTGTGTAATTCGTGTCAATCAATAAACGAGAAGCCCGTGCCTGGTTTTTGCTTTCGACTTGGGAGTTTAATTTAATTTTCTGTTTAAATGTCGGGGGAGGTTGGGTGGAGATGATGAAGAGAACACGTGTTGAGTTTTTTCTGCTTCCACGTGGGCTTTTTATTGTCATTCAGCGTTGGTTGCAACCTTTTTGGGTGATTTTCGGTATATTGTGTCAGCACACTGTGACTGTTGTTGCTTTTTTCTGGGTCTTAATTTGGTAGACAGTTGGTAGTTCTTGTGAGGAAGAGTTGTATAGATCAGTGTTTTATCTCCAAGATTAGTAGGATGATGTTAGAAGGAGTGCTGTCACCGTATTATCTGAATTAGTGGTTAAATAGTGTCCAAGACTGGCTGAAGTGACTAAATGTGCCTGAACAATTTTTTATTTATTTATTTAATGTTTTACTCTGTTGTCTAATTTGTCTTATCATATAGCCAACAAAACAACTTAGCTGAGTCGCCAACGTACTTTCAAATCCAACTATAAAAATGTAGTCAAGCAAAGAAAGTCAGCAAAACTCTTGTGTCATGACTTCAAGCTGCGTTTGGAACCTTGAACGCAATACCAACACTAATATAAGTTCGGTTCGATTAATTAGTCAAGAAGATACTGGAAGCAAATTATTTTTGTAGCTAAAGGCATTGAAAATATTACTAGACCCAGCCAAGAGGTTGGTGAGATGGCAACACTGAGTAGAAGAATGCGAAATATAGAGGACGAAATCTTAAAAATATAAGAAAAAGAAATGCAACGAAAGAGAGAAAATAAGACCACTAGAGATAGTATAACGAGAGATTAATAAATAAGATACTTTTAAGTATATACTTTACTACAAAATGTATGAAATTTCAGACTGTTGGACTCGTATGTCAGCTTGTAACTATGCTTACTGCACCTCTAATTATCTGAGATGAAATACAGACAAATATACTATCATAAAAGAAAACTAGAGACGAGAGGGGAACGAAAAATATATAAGTATAATGAGAGATTAATAAATAAGATATTCTTAAGTATATACTTTATATTAATACTTACCCCCATCAAAATGTAACTAGATAGTTTTCTTAGTTCAAATTTTTTTTAATCTCATTTTTCTCTCGGGCATTTCGTCTGAGGTGAAGAATAAACAAAAAACCGTTAAAATAAGTTGATCACGTGACCCACACACAGCGTCATCATTAAATAATATTATAAATAAACCAAATTGTATTTCGATCGTTGGAAAGAATCGATTTCATTCATACTCGTTAACAAATCACTCAAAATTTACGATTAATAAAAAACTAAATAAATAAATCAATAAATAATAATAGATGCAACAGTTCTGGCGTCGAATCTCTCTTTTTGTTTAATTCTTCTATCCACTTCCTCCACACAAATAAATAAATAACCTTCAGACAATAGATAAAATACAATTTATAGAAAAGAGACTTGAAGGAAAAGGAAGAGAAGGAGACGAGAAGATTTTACAAAGAGAAAGTGATAAATTTAGGTGAGGTAGAAGTTGAGGAAGAGGAAGAAAGGTAGAAGACGAAGGTTGGGAGAAATCTCTCGTTATGTCGAGTGGTTCGTGTCATTTTAGTCGTTTTTGGTTATGAAGTTCGTCAAAAGGAGACATTCCCGAGGGTCCACCAGTTCGGAGAATTATATCAGAGAGAATATAATAATATAATATGATCCTTCTGCTTTATATAGCTCTAAGGCCTTAAAGGGGTCTGGTTTATACAGTTTAAATACAATTTACAAAATTAACAAACTGTTCACTTAAGAGGAAGCTTCGAACTCATAAATTAATAAATGAGTTATACAGAGCCATCTGCTCTCAATTATAGGTTGTGGTTGTAGCTAAATAGATAAATAAATAAATAGATAAGCTAATAAATAATATCAGAATAAATTTACTTCAGTGATAAATTGCCCAGCGACAGATTATGTTCTGGTAGTAAGCAGAAAAATGTTCAAAATATTGGAGGAAAAGCTTTTCGGTGGCAAGACAACCGTCAAATAAGAGAGGAAGCTGAGAGCACTTTTCTATGTTCCAGAATTAATGAAAAATATTTTGGAGAGAAAATATTTTTAGAATCTCACCTCGTAAGCAAAGATTACGAATTTCCCATGGCTACCCTCTACTGTCAGCCCCTTTTTCTCATTTCCATCTTTTCTCTCTCTCTCTCTCTCTGTTTCGGCCACGAGGAATAATTGCATGCTAATCCTAGCGAAAACAGATTTTCCCACCGAAAACCGATTTCTCATTCAATCACCGCCTCGAGCCTCATTTGTTATTCAAAACAACCTTCGGAAACTGTTCCGGAAAATTTTTCTTTTCATTCTTTTCCTCCTTTTTGTTTTGGGTCCTTCACGCCGGGTCCAAATTATCTTCAGACTTGTAACCGATATTTGAAGAGTTTTTCAGTGTAAATATTTCTCTTCTCATCCTCTCTCTCTCGCTCTTTGATTAATGAGATGAAATAAATTTAAATTTTGGAAAAGTATGTCGGGAAGATGATTTTTGGGTTTTTGGTGAATTTAAATTTTGTGGAGGTCAGACAGACAGACTATTTGTCTTCTATTGGTCTCTCTCTGTATATTGATGCTTTGTGTTCTGTTCCCGCCAAAATTTTTTTTCCCGGTCAGAAATCGCAAACTTTTCACTCGACTGATGGACCATACGCAGCATCCCTCTTAAACGACTCTCCATCACTCTTCTCTTGTCCTCATCCTTCTACTGCTTCTCTACTTTTCGTCTGTTGTTTCTCCAAAGTACTTTTCTGTCATTTTCCTAACTTCTCACCCCCTACAACATGTCCTTTTGATTCTTCTCACTCTTCTCCGTTCTGATCTATCAATTTGAACTCTACTCCTTTCTTCTTTTATTTTCATTTCAAATCACCCTCTTCTCTTTTGACTTCCATTCTCTACTTCAAACTCTCTTCCTGACTGAATTCATCTCATACACACTCACTCCTCTGGCATTGGTTTGGTAGTTAAATCGGGGATGAAATAAAAATCAAAAAAAGTTTCCTGCCACCCCGTCTTCCTCTCAACCATAAAACCCAAAGAAACGAATCACTTGACACTATTAACCGCGCCTATAAATATCTGAATAGTAATAACAATAATCTTACGCAAGGTTAAGAACCTAAAAAAAAAGTTAAATGGCTCGAGATGATTATGACAAAGTTTCTCCATAATTTGCTTTTTTAATCTATTTATTGGCTCGAGAAATTTATGACGACAAGGAGGAAGGGAGGAAGGGGAGGGGAGGAAAAGTGCTTAAAAACAGTAGAAGGAGGTTGAGAGCGGGGATGCAACAAAGAGAGAGAGGGGAAGGGAATATTCAAGAGAAGAAGATGGAAGATGGACATCACGGATTGGGTAGATTGAGTGGTTGGAAAAGGGAGGAAAGGTTTTGTAGTTTACTACAAAATTCACTTAGGAAGGAGGAGGAGAGGAAAACTGGCAAAATGTCAGAGAGAAAGAGAGAGAGAGGAACAGGAAAAAAATTTAATGTGACATATCAACATTAATTATTGCGGGGAAACGATGCAAGAAGCTTCTGCTACACGAGAGGGAGGATGAGGTGAAAGGAATCACTATGATTCTGTATAAAATTTTCGTTGAAGGGTTTTGTTAACAAGAAATATGACAGAGCTCGGTGTCGAGTATGAGAAATTTTTTTTTTATCTCCTTTTATCTTCTTTTTTAGTTCAGCTACCCCTCATCATCTTCTACCCCCTCCTAGTTGTCTACCTATTCTTCTGGTTTTATATTTCTCTCTTTTTTGTGAAAGCTGTATCGCGGAAGAAAAGATGATGAGAGGAAAACATTTTTTGGGGGAAAAAAGTTTCTTCTCGTTACAAAATGGCTTTTAAAATACTTCCAGTACAATTCTTAGGCGCGTTTACTACCGAATGAGGCTCTTAAGTTACCGTTTTGGAATTAAAGTTGTTGGGGATTTATAGTATCAGAAATTCCGTAGGAGGGAAAGACGTGAAGACAGCACTCAACAACACATCAAGTGAACCCAGGACAGGAGTTTTGCGAAGATTGTCCAAAGATCATAAGACCGGTTAAATGAGATGCACACTCTCAAGTATGGTCAGAGTATTTGGAAGCTGGAACGAGGCTAAGAACTGTGTGGGAGGGGATTAGCATGGCAGAATCCCACATCGCAAAAATGAACACACACGAGACGAGGGTCAGTTATATTAATAATAATTGTAACACTGATGGTCGAGAATAAAACATCAAGATTCACAAAAATGTTGACACATCGTTTAACGCCTGCGTATAAAAAAAAAAATTGCAAAACTTGTTTACAAGATTTTTTTTGCGCAATTTTTCGACAACCAAAAATGTCGCGAAAACGTCAGAGAACAAAATCCGTAAACAAACTTTATTCGTTAGTTGGAAGTATTTTGAGGTTTGTCACAGTGTTACACGCGCCTACGTGAAATCGCTTTTCTGTCTTAGAAGGCGGTGGGGAGGGGCAGGTTTCATTGTACTTAAATCAAAACCTGGGGCTGTTCCTGCTGACTGACATGATATCTGTCAGCATGATCGAATATCGTTTCTGAGTTTTTCTGTTTCCTCCTCCTCTGCTTTAATTTCTGAAAATTTTTTTAACGGTTTTTCAGGTAGATTAGAGCTCCTTCGTACCTGACTATCAGGTTTTGGTCAATAGTTGTACTAAAACCGCTACTTTTATATTATCAAAGCTTCCTCATTTTCATAATTTTTGTGTTTATCTTTTGATCTCAATTTTACGGTCATTGAAGTGTCAGCACAATCCTCTTGAGAATCCCAGCCCACGTCCTCTCCAAATTTTCATCTTTATGATCTTAATTTGGGGTAGTATTACTGGAGGAGGTTGTAGTTGACACACTACAAGAGGAAGTACACTATTAATTGAGTTTTAAAACATTTTTTAAAGTAATAAAAGAAACAAAGGAAGAAGAGTAAAGTTAGCGAAAATTAATTGCTGAGTTATTGTTCGCATTAGCGGTCCTTTCTGGTTTTGCAGTGTTGCCAACACTCACAAACAATCCAGAAACGACCGGATAGATCTGGAAAACAAATTCTATCTCAATGTTGCCAATTCTTTCAAGCTGGAATATAATGAACAGAATTATGCATACCGGAACCGGATTTGGAGTGTAGTGTTGCCAAGGTCCCGTCAAAAATGGGCCCACAAATTTCGGTTCGCGAATGGAGATGAGAGGGAGAGACGGTTGAAGAAGGAGGGAATTTTCTTCTCTTTTGTTTGTGAAAAAGGCGAGAGTAGAAAACAAAATGGCTGATTAAAACCTGAAAAAGAATGAAAAAGGATTTCAATCTTAATCTCGAAAGCCTCAAGAGAACATGCTCGAGATGTTATCGAAGACTTAAAATGTCCTCGAATTCATAAAATATATTTTCCATCGGATTTGTATTCCGAACGGTTTTTCGGGGGATGAGGGGGTTGGGGTGGGTTAAGCGCCCTCAGGGCTGCTGCCAGCATTTTATATTTGCTTGGTAAAAACCGATTTCCCGGCGAGAGAGATGGGGTTTTTGGGGGAATCGAGGCGAATATCTCATCCGGTTTCTTGCCAAAGCGCCCGGGGAGGAAGGAAGATGAAGAGGAAGAGACTGAGAAGGGAGGGACGGGGATGGCGGTGGTGGTGGTGGGTGGAAGCTCCAAAACAGTTCGAGTAAGCCGAGATCCGGATTTTCATTTGTCTGTCTGTCACCAATAATCATAAAAACCAGAAAAGTGACTGGGAGAAAATGGAGGAAATTGAGCGAGAGAGCTTTCACTGACTACTTTCTCCAGTTTCCTATTTTTTCTCTCCCCCCTCCACCTACCCCTCACTCCTTGCCCTCTGTCCTTTCTCGCCATCGCTCTTTTCTCATTTTTTTTTCCTTCCTCTTTCCCGTGGCGTTCCGGGTCGGTTGACGTCCCGTCGAGTACTTATCTTCTTGTAGCAGCATTTCCGGTGGCATTATCGCAAGTCTGGTTTTGCCACTTTGAGCTAAATATTTTCCCTCGGATTGTCCCATATTACTCCTCGCATCCTAATCCCGCCATCTTGTTTTCTTCTCTCTCTCTCTTGGTAGATATATTTCCTGTTGTTGTTTGCTCTCAGATTGTAAGTAGCTTTCTTTTGTCTGGCTTTTTGTGACCTACTTACTTCCTTCCCAACTCGTTACTTGCTTACTGGGTATCACCTCAACCGAACAGTCTTTCTAGTTATTCTCACTTTCCCCTCATTATCATCCCAAAGGCGTTCTAATCATCCTCTTCGACTGTTGTTTGGATCTTGAACGAATTTACTTCACAAACTTTTGGTGTGAAAGAGATGAAGAGTGGGAACAGGAGGAGAGAGTATGCAGAGACACGTTCAAGTGCTAAAAATAAATTTTTAATTAAAAAATGTAGTCTTTTGCTTTATTTGTACCTTCAGCGGCTCTTTCGTGACTTCCGGTGTTTTTTTTCTTCTACCTCATGTCATTTTCAGAGATTGAAGTTCGTGATTCTAAGGCCAAGGTCAAATCTCAACACTTAGAAGAAGAAACGGTCGAAAGAAGAGTAACAGATTCCTAGGAACAAATCCAGAAATAAATTCTTCAAACGTTAAATTCGGCAACGTTGCATTTCTTTTCTGTTTCTCTCAATACCTTCATTACAGAACAAAGCCTAATGACACGATTCTCCGTTTCCCGCCGCCATCTTAAGACAACACGCTCAGTTTATTTATTTATTTCATTTACTTTCATTATTTGTGTAAAATTTTGGGTGAAAAGGAGAAATGAGGCTGGAGGTTGAGATTCTGTCCTCCCGATCATTCAAAGAAACCAAAAACTTTGAGGAGAGAGAGAGAGAGAAGAGGGAGTGGGGGTAGGATGAGATGGTTTATTAGGTCATTCGCTTTTCTTATTCTTTCTCTTGTAATGAATAATTCATTTCTATTTTCTTAATTAGGTTTAACAAACTTAGCGAATCTCTAATTAATTATCCTCGTGGATTGGGTTGCGTTTTGCTCTTTTCCCGAGTTTTTCCGGAAACTTGCGGGAGGGAAATGGAATGAGTGTGGATCGTCTGCCTTGGAAAAGTGGTTTTTGCTAGTTTTGGTTTTGGCTTTTCATCTCATCTATTTCCTCGGATTTTATTTTGGCTAAATGAATTTTCCGAAATGTCAGTCGGACGAATGTTTGATTCTCGGGATTTTCTTCTGTAGATCATGTTTGGCTTTGAAGAAGACCTCGTCGTTGATATGATGTATGAACTATTTGGTCTTCTTCCCTCTCTTTACACCTTTTCTTCTTTTCTCTTTCTTCATGTTAGTTTTCCTTTGTCATTTGATTGTTATCCTTCTCACCCCTTTAATACTTAGTTACTGACTGTATTACTATATTTTCTGTTAATATTTGGGCTGATGGATTCGGGTGGCGCAAGGTAATCTGTAAGGATTATAAAACTTTATATAGCCTACTGAAACAGAACTGTCATGCGACTACAGCGACATAAAATTCGTATGGCGGAATACTCAACCTTCCTGCTGATTGTGGGTTTATGTTAGGTATAGGCTCGAATCCTTAACCCATTCTCTTCCTTTATAATTTGGTTTTGCTTGTTTATTTATTTTTTATTTGTATTTTATTTCTTTTCTCCTTTTTTGTACTCTTCATTTATGTTTTTACCTTTTGTACAAATTCCCAAAATTTGCCCACAGTAGCCTATTTATTACCTTCTTGTCACTTACCAAGCTCTCCACCACAATATAGATAAACAGTTGATACTGTATATCTATCTATTTCTTTAGTTTATCCTTTTCCTTCGAGTACTGTATCATTATACTCTCTTTACTCTGTTCCTATAGTATATCTTCTCCCTTCCCCGATTCTACTTCTCATCTTCTTCTACATAAATTCTGCTCCTTCACCAGATCCTGAGGCTTGAGCATTGGTCTGCTCCCCAGACAAGCCCCTAACTAATCAGTCCCTTCCTTAGGAACAGGTAGTCTTTACTGGGACTAGGAAAAAAAGGGTATGGAAATGTTCTGCTATGTTACTGTATGATCTGTTGGTAATTTAAACTTGGTAGGAAGTCTGTGGTGTAATGGTTAAGTGCCAGACGAAGAAGTTATTGTCACAAGTTCAAATCCTCCTCCCGTATCCTGTTATACCCAATAAGAGTGATTAAAACTCAACTGTATAACAACTAGAACTATGTTTTAAACTTGGTAGCTGCTTTACACATAACTATATACTGTGTTATACTGAGAGTATTTATAGTAAACACTTTGAGTCATTTAGATCGGTCTTTGAGGATTTAGGAAGTTGTCTTTGGTTTTAGACACCAGAATTGTATTACGATACCAAGAAGACAGCGGCGCAATTTATTTTGGAAAGGTTGAACGCCGTAGCTCATACAGAAACTCAAAACTAATTTTAATTTTTTAACAACCGGCTCATGAATTATATCTCCTGACACAAGCTGGGAGATGAGTGAAAGGATGAAGAGGCGGTGGGAGTGGGGATAAGATAGAAGACAACGGAAGAGAGGAGACCTTAAGTAACGGAACTCAAATTTCCTCCCTGAAATGAAATCTGATCACGTTTCGCTCAAATCCTTAAGGGAGCTGTTTTTTATGGGAAGAAACCTCTGTTCGTTTTGAAACGTCACTTCCTCCGTTTCCTCTCATCCTCTCCTCTCGCGCGTTTCCCTATTAATTATTTATTAATGACAAGATTAAAGGAAACAGGACGAAGAAGTAAAAAATTCTGAGAGGACAGAGTCTTGGTCGAACTTTTTTTGGAATTTCAGGTTTTCCCTTTCGCCAGGAAGTAGTTTTGGGAGGAAGTGAAAAAATTTATTTTATCGTCAATCAAAGAACATTAATCACGCGCCTAAAAAAAACTAAATTTAACTGACAGGCGGATTTGAATGTTTACGATTGTGAAGTGGTTTTGTGTGTGTGTGTGTGTTGGAGGGAAGAGTGGAGGAAGGTGGGCCACCCAATTCGAAAAACCTTAAAATACACGAGCAATTTGTTATTAGAAAATCTTCTTCTTCTTTTTAACACGCTTCGGCGCCATTTTTATTCCATCATTAATTTTGTCGTGTTGAGTTTGGATGAGGATTCATTTCTTGATGGCCTCTTAAAAGCAATCAAAGTCACCCAAGTTTTCCCTTATTGGATTCGGTAAAGTTTTCAATGGGAATTGAGTAAACAGCGGATTTGAATTTTCCCGCCTCAGACTTATTCCGGAAGTAAATAATTCGGGGAAACCGTGGGAATATAAAATCATCTTCTTTTGTATCTCTCTCTCTCGCTCTTTTAAACTTTCTCAAAGTCCCTTAAAAAAGAAAATCAAAAACGGTTTCTTTGTTTAGTGAAAACCCCGGAGTCGATGACCGATTTCTCTTGCCTTGTTCTTTTCTTTTCATTCTTTCTGCCTCTTTGCCTCCCTTTCCTCCTCCTCCTCTTCCTCACTTATTTTATTTATTTCTTTTTAAGTGAGGCGTAGAAAAAGAAAATTGAGAGCTTCGATTCAATTTTTCCCTTCCTCTCCTTCTTTCTCTTGTTGTTTATATGTGTCGGGTGCGTGAAACTTGAAACGACTTTCGGAAATGCATTTCGGTGTTTTCGATACGTCATGCCCTCCCTCTGAATCTTTGTTGTTTCCTTTGTCAGCTTTTTGAGTTTCGCGGGGAGCTGAAGTGAGGCCGGGTGGAAAGAAACAGAAGGAAGAAGGAGGAGGATGATAATTCGTTTGGAAATCTTCGACTGATTTATTTGTCTTGTCGCCTTTTATTTGTCTTATTTATTGTCTGACGTTTCGCCGAAACTATATTTGATTGTCTGCCCTTATTGGGCGTTATGATGTTAAGTTAAGCTTATACCTCAGAACGACCCTAAATTTCGTTTCACTGTTGTACATATTCTGTATGTAAGCTGATAATGGATACTTGAGCACATTCAAACCTGTTTTTGTGCTGTGGATAGGAACCGCATAAAAGAAAACGCATAAAAAATTGCATAGTACTTCACAAATAGCTATAAAATATGTTTTCCGCCACACAATAAAACCAAAGAAAACGCAAATCCAAAAAATCGCACAAAAAGACCGCGAAAAGATAGGTTTGTGTGTAAGTATTACGTTATATGAAGTTAGGTTAAGTAAGAACGAATATACAATATAATTCCCGACGATTCTTCATAATCACCATCTAAATTTCATAAATGTGACAAATTATTGGGTATTTATCACATTTACCGGTCAGTTTATAAAATCTCCAACTCGTCCTGTAGAATTTCATCAATGTTTGCTCAAATTACGAGTTGTAGATTTTATAAACAAGCCGGTAAATATGATAAATACCCAATAATTTGTCACATTTATCAAATTTAGATGGTGATTATGAAGAATCGTCGGAAGTTAAATTCGTATCGGCCTGATTTATCACTTTTACCGTGATATATACACGATATTACTCTTCTGTTCACATAATATATTCACGGTTTTTGTATTCGCGGTAATTTTATGGAACATATCTCCTCACGAATAAGAAAATATTCAGGGATTTATCACATTTACCAGATTGAGGTGGTGATTATGAATAATTTTCGGAAATTATATATATTAGCATCACTCATCACTTTTGCCGTAACATAGTTTACGTGTATATACTCTCAGAGGATAGTTGTAAATAATTGATACACTGGACTCATGTGTTATGACCACACCCTCGCCTCACAGGGAGGACACAGATGAAGCTAATCGAAACTTCCAGAAAACCCGAAGAGACAAATCTGTTGGTAAGGGAAACACATAAAACCCTAAACCAGAAAGATGTACCTGAGTTATACTCAGTTTCAACCTTTTCTTCGCCTGGTGAAAGTGATTTATCACATTTACTAGGTTTTGTAGGTGATCATGAATAATCGCAGAAAATTGTATACATATTAGCCTGATTTATTACTTTTACCGTAACTTTATATTAGGTGTAACCCACAGAACTGTCATTATTTTCCGATTTGTCTAATACTACAGTGGGAATCATCATCATTGTTGATGATGAATGATGATCGATTGTATACACTCAAATTCCGAACAAAAGTATAAAAATGGTGAGTCACTACACTATAATTCAAATACTAAAAGTTAGTTTAGTAGTTACTAAACTGTAGTCTACTAACTAATATTGGCACAAGGAAACAGAAAATAAAATAAATCAGGCGGACAATAACACATTAATCAAACATTTTATATTTATCCTTGGGAGGCTGGATACTCCCTGGGTATAGAATCGGCTTGGCTATTAATTTTCTATGTCGAAACTGAAAGAAAAGAGTTCGAGTTGGGAGGATAGTGAAAAAGTAAATAACACTGATAAGATCAAAGAGAAGATAAAAAAAGACAAATAGTACTTAGGAGAGGAGAGAGTGAAAGGAAAAACGTAAACAAAGGAGAAAGAAGACAACAAAGCAGAAAGAGGAAAAGGATGCGTAAGCTCATCCCAGGAAGAATTATTGAAGACGTTTATCAGGTTCTTGGTAGTCAAGTCCTACAGTATGTGATCTATACTTTGGGTATTGGTTTGATCATGTTGGACCATAGCTAGAGGTACGTCCCATTTCCGGTTTGTTTGTGGACTATTTTTTGAGAATTTGAGTCCTCCAAACCAAGTCCTATCGATGTTATTTAATCTTCTTCGGTCTTCATCCTTAATTTGCATGTTAAATACACACCGCGTAAAAAAAGTCAGGAAACGATTTCTCAATAAAAAAGGCAGGTACAGTTATGAAACTTTTTTTACGCGGTTTCTGCTCTACACAAAACCTTAGGATCTTCACAAAGTGAAAGAGGAAACAGGGTACAAGAGAGGAGATTGGACGGGAGGAGAGAGAGAGATGAGGAAGGCGGTGAGATTTTCCACGTTTAAACCAGAAATTGCTGAAGATTTTCATTTCCAAGTTTACAAAATTAAGTTTGACATGTGAAAAGTCGTAAGTCAAGTCGGCGGAAAACGAGAATGTTTTATAAATGAAACCACGTCTGTCAGAAGAAGGGAATGAATGAATGACTGAATGAATGACTGCCTCTTAGACGGTCATGAATGATGATTTCCGGAGAAAGGTTACAGCTTCAAGTATCCACAGCTCTCTCTCTCTCTCGTAACTCCTCTTTTACATCACCAACGCATTTAATTATGATTTTGACAAAGGCACGAAAGGTGTTAAAAGGAAGATGAAGCGCGGTAGGGGGGGGGTAGAGAAAGGTGGGAAGTAGACAATCGAACAAAGTTTCAGTCCCTTGAAAATTACCCAACCATTTCTCTCTGAAACTTTTTCCCAGCTCACCTTTTGTGCTTGTGAGAGAAGAAAGAAAAATTTGGAGGAAGTGAAGAAAAAGTGACGTGTAATTTGGAATCTGACTCTTTCCAGAACCTTCGCATCACTAACATTCAAAAACAAATTTGAATTCTCAATAAAATAAAAAGAAATCTTTTCTCGGAGCTTTGAAGGAGAAAGGAAGAAGAAAAGGAGAAGAATTTGAGGAGATGGCGGTAGAGGGTCGAATGGGGTGTTTCTATTTTCATGTGGATCACGATTACGATTTCGCTAAGGGCCGACTTTCCCATTTTTCTGCTGACTTATAAAAATTAAACATTTTTGATATCCGATAAAGAGAAACTTGACGTCGGTTTTATGAGAGTATAGAAAAGAGAGGAGAAGATAGGTGAAATGAGGCAACACTGTATAAAACTTTATTATCAAACTCCTGACTCAGTTTTGAACTAGTCTTTAAACTCTGAGATGAAAATCAATTTGTAGACAATAAAACCAACGACTCAGAACTATTCCAATATCGTGTGGAGGCAGAAGAGGAAGGAACCAATCCCCTGAAAAGACAGTGAGAGGAAATAGATGAAAATAACAGTTGGAAGAATCAGCTATTCACGAGCTGACTTTCAGAAAAGACAGGCACTTAAACCAGATAAGATACACTGATGAACACTTGAGCTGGACACGAGGAGAGCTTTCGAGGAAAAAAACCAGAGAAGAGGAAGAAAGCTCTTAATTCCTACAGCAATCCCCCCAGGAATCGACTCCAAATCCATTCATCTTATTAATTTTAACGTTTTATGCTTCCATTCCCCCTCCCGCCCCTGATTAATACTCTTAACTTCCTCTGGTAAGCTAATGTTGGTCCGTTGCGTAATTTCTGTTCTGCCTCCCTTTTTTACGGATCGTTTAAAAACCGTTCTAACCGAATCCAAAACACACAAATCAAATTGGAAGTCTTTTCCACACCCCCCGCCCGCTGCCACCGCCAAAAAAATAACACACAGCGAGAACCGTTCTTTCCGTTTTCTTTTCTTCCTCTTACCACAGTTCTCCTCTCTCTCTCTATCTGCTCTCGTTCCTTTATCATTTATGGGATTCCGAAGAAACAATTTTCTTTCCTTTCGAATGTTTTTTCTTGAATTCGCACGGAAAACGGGAGGAAGGAGGTGAAAGCAATAATGGAACCCAAAAAAAATATTTATTAAAAAGCGTTCGAACGGAACGCGTTCGTCGAAAATTTGAAAGGAAAAAAAATTTTTGTGAATTATTTTTTTCAGTCAAAGTTGTATCTCCTCATTTCTCTCTGATATGTTCGTGCGGAGAAATCTAAGAAACCAATTCGGGTGTAAGAGGAATGAATTCAAGGAAAAGTGTGTTGTACCAATATACAACTGTATATTCTCGATAATATATATTATATACTTTATAAGAGATACCCAAAAAACAGAAAAGTAAAGGAATTCAAACATAAATGTCTACTCTTTGATATCTTTGACAGCCAACTTAGATATCCTTGAAAGAGACACAGGACTGCCAACCTCAAAAATGTATGATTCTATAGAAGCCAAAGAACAGTATATTATTAAAATATACTTATAAAGATGTTACAGTATTTTTACCCTCAAAAGCTCACATCCCGTTATTCTTTGAATGACTCATCCGGTCGATCATAAATCCTAATCTTCAGTCACCCTGTCTCCAAAATGGAGCTCTGTCGTTATTCTGATGGGTCATTTTACAGCTACATCATTGAACTGTAGTTCATGGGTCACTATAATATTAATTTGTGTGACCACTTTGGAATGTTATAGTTATAGTCGAGTTTTTCACCCTTTTTTTGTGGTATAACAGGATACAGGAGGAGGATTTGAACTTGTGACTATAACTTCTTAGTCTGGCACTTTAACCACAACACTACAGACCTCCCACCTACTTTAGAATGTGTTGGGATGAGGTGTGATTGAGTCATCCTGGCTACAGTAAAAGTTTAATGTTTGAAGGAGTGAACTGGTAGTTGGAGTGAGTAGGAATGTTGATTGAATTGAAAAGTTGGAAGTGTATGATAGCTGTTGGTATATTTCTTACACTTAGGTCTTTTAGAGTCATCAGGTTCACTACAGAACACTTCAGACAATTAATCGCTACAAATATGAGAAAGAATGAGATGGAGGAAGATAAGAAAATTTTTCAAACAGAACAATCAAATCAATCAGTCAATAAAAAAATTATTTGAGATTTGTGAATCGGTACACTCAACAGCCTGTCACGTCAGACGCGCTATGATTCAAAAAGCTACAGCAAAAACCGTCGGAAAATGGTCTTAAAAAATAAACAAACCAGTCCAAACAAGGAAATTTTTTTTTTGCTGAAAATGAAAAACCAGAGAAGCACACAGCATCAGCAGCACGTCATTAACAGAAAGGAACGGGGGCGAGTGGGGGAAACATTACATAATAAAAAAGAAAATGGTCCCGGGAAAACACCAACATAAAACAAAGAAAAGGCGGAAAATTTTTTTTTAATGGCGTTGTGTTTTGATTTTTCTTTTAATCATTTCAAAAATTTTTTTTGTTTTCACTATTGAATATTCAACGCGCTACTGGCGATGGAACTTTTGGAAAATTTTCCTTTTTTTATCTATAAATTGTATTTTGTCTATTGTTTGAAAGTTATTTATTTATTGGTGTGGAGGAAGTGGGTAGAAGAATTAAACAAAAAGAGAGATTCGGCGCCAAAACTGTTGCATCTATTATTATTTATTGATTTATATATTTACTGTTTTATTAATCGTAAATATTTGAGTGACTTAGCCATGGGAAATTCGTAATCTTTGCTTACGAGGTGAGATTCTAAAAATATTTTCTCTCCAAAATATTTTTCATTAATTCTGGAACATAGAAAAGTGCTCTCAGCTTCCTCTCTTATTTGACGGTTGTCTTGCCACCGAAAAGCTTTTCCTCCAATATTTTGAACATTTTTCTGCTTACTACCAGAACATAATCTGTCGTTTGGCAATTTATCTCTCAAGTAAATTTATTCTTATATTATTTATTAGCTTATCTATTTATTTATTTATCTATTTAGCTACAACCACAACCTATAATTGAGAGCAGATGGCTCTGTATAACTCATTTATTAATTTATGAGTTCGAAGCTTCCTCTTAAGTGAACAGTTTGTTAATTTTGTAAATTGTATTTAAACTGTATAAACCAGACCCCCTTTAAAGGCCTTAGAGCTATATAAAGCAGAAGGATCATATTATATTATTATATTCTCTCTGATATAATTCTCCGAACTGGTGGACCCTCGGGAATGTCTCCTTTTGACGAACTTCATAACCAAAAACGACTAAAATGACACGAACCACTCGACATAACGAGAGATTTCTCCCAACCTTCGTCTTCTACCTTTCTTCCTCTTCCTCAACTTCTACCTCACCTAAATTTATCACTTTCTCTTTGTAAAATCTTCTCGTCTCCTTCTCTTCCTTTCCTTCAAGTCTCTTTTCTATAAATTGTATTTTATCTATTGTCTGAAAGTTATTTATTTATTTGTGTGGAGGAAGTGGATAGAAGAATTAAACAAAAAGAGAGATTCGGCGCCAGAACTGTTGCATCTATTATTATTTATTGATTTATTTATTTAGTTTTTTATTAATCGTAAATTTTGAGTGATTTGTTAACGAGTATGAATGAAATCGATTCTTTCCAACGATCGAAATACAATTTGGTTTATTTATAATATTATTTAATGATGACGCTGTGTGTGGGTCACGTGATCAACTTATTTTAACGGTTTTTCTTGTTTATTCTTCACCTCAGACGAAATGCCCGAGAGAAAATGAGATTAAAAATTTGAACTAAGAAAACTATCTAGTTACATTTTGCTGGGGGTAAATATTAATATAAAGTATATACTTAAGAATATCTTATTTATTAATCTCTCATTATACATATATATATTTTCGTTCCCCTCTCGTCTCCTAGTTTTCTTTATGTATATTTGTCTGTATTTCATCTCAGATAATTAGAGGTGCAGTAAGCATAGTTACATACGAAACAGTCTGACATTTCATATATTTTGTATATAAAGTATATCCTTAAAAGTATCTTATTTATTAATCTCTTGTTATACTATCTCTTAGTGGTTTTATTTTTTGTTTCGCCTCTGTTTTCTTTTATATTTAAAATTTGTTTACTCCTCCATCTTCTTCATTTCTTTAGGCAGTGTTGATACCTCACTCACTTCTTGGCTAGGTGTAGTAATAATTTCTAGAAACTTTTTGAGAATTTATGTTTTATCCAAATTTTAATAAAATAATAGAACACAACTTATATTAATGTTACTATAATGTTCAAGATTCTAGAATTTTATTAACGCCCTCAACAAGAGTTTTCCTGGTTTTCTAATTTTGCGACTTGCTTTAATTTTAAGTTCAAGGCAGAGGTTCCCAAACTTTTTTAACGGTTTTCTGTTTATTTTGACCTGAGAGAAAAATGAAACAAAAACAAAAAAATCGAAGAAAGCTATCCAGTTACGTTTAGCAGAGTGTAAACAGGTAGAAAGAGCTTTTAAGGAAGCTTCGACGAACACCTTTAAAAATCTACAGGAGGAAGGAGGGAAGTGTTTGATATGAGAACCCATTTCTCCTTCTCAGATAGCAATTAACTTTTGGCTGAGTGTAACAAAATCCTAAGAAAGTTGTTTTGGGCCGAAGAAGAATCTAGGAGAGGGAAGAGGATGACAAAAAGTGGTTTCGATCGTCTATCCCCCTCCTCCTCCTCCGCTTTCTCTTCCAACTTCCTTCCTAAAAGGAAAAATTTTTTTCTTTATATGAACCGGAAAGAGAAGTAATGGGCCTCTAAGTAGAACAAGTGAAAATCCCTGGATCATTTGTCTCGAATCACCCACAACTAGAACAAGTTTTCTGTCTTTGAAATGTGGAAGAAAGAAAAATTTTTGTGTTCCCTTACAAAAAGCAAATCGGGTCAATGGCGGTCGTAAAAAAAACTTTTACTGATTAATATTTTCCTTAGTCCGACCCTGGAAATTCATTTTTAACAGATCAACTTAGTTTCGAAATAGAGACAGCCGTTTTCGAGATGTGTCGGTGGTGTTTTTGTCATGAGAAAAGTGTGCCTCCACAGAAGGTAATACTCAGTCTCCAGATAATTTTATCTAGTCATTGGTTGGGAGTGTAAATATTGATTAGGTCTGTGTGAGTATTCTCAAAATACAGTCGATGTCGTTAAATGGCTTTGGGTAATTTGCTGCGGTCAAGCTTTTTCGTTGATACACTGCAGCTTTTTATTATAGTTTCAGCTAATGGAATGGAAAAACGATTTTTTGTAGCAAAAATTTTTGGCAAACGCCGAAGTTTGGAGTAAATTATAGTTTTATAGATTTATATTCTTCCTAATTATTTATTTATTTGTTTGTTCGGAAATTTACCAATAACGCCATTTTGTGGTATACCAGAGGAAAATTCATCCTCCCAAAACCGGGTAAAAGTTTCGTGGTAGCAAGTCCTCAGTTTTTATGATGACCAAGCGGTTAGGTGGACGAAATGTCACGTGGTTTAAGTATCAAACAGTGACAGTATTAGGATTGTGTTGGTCTCTCTTACGATTTAGAAGTTGTTTAGAGTTTGCTCACATCCTTGTCTTCTCAGTCTTTGCAGTGATTATGAATAATCGCTTAGCCTGATTTATCACTTTCACCGTAAGATTTATGCAATATTATTATGTAGACCGAAAAGTAACGTCGTACATGTGTTATGGTAAAAGTGATAAAAGTTTGCTCAGATCCTTGGCTTCTGTCTTTCATCCTACAAACCTTTTTGGTTTGAGAAATAAAAATTCGCACATCGGAACACAAAAAATTTTTTATCAATATTTAATATGATAGAAATGGGATTCGCATTCTGAATCTCTGTATCTTTTTGTGTTCCACGCTTCTGAAATCTTCTTTCGTCGCAACATATAAAATATTAACAACAGCAATTTACTGACAAAATGCGTTTTCCCTGATTCAATATTTATAAAGTTTTCGCTGTTGATTTTTGTGGTACTGAAATTGTTCTACATCGGATGGCGCCCCATTTGAAAGAGAATTATAAGACATCCAGCTGTTCAATAAAAATTAACTGCAGTGTATACATATACATATAATTTTTGACCCCTTCTAACTACCACTTGTCTCCGAGTGAGTAGTACAAAATCGATTTTGTAGTGAAATAAAATAAATTTGATGACGTCATAGTCTACAAACAGACAATATTTATGTAACTGAAAATGAATATTTATTATAGTATCTGTATGAAATCATTCGCCAATAAAACGACAGATTTTATCTTCTTTTGTGTTTGCTGTAATCGATTCAAGACCTGACTGTAAATCATACGACAGTCAGAGTCTAACTGTTTAAGAAACGGTTGGCTTGTTTGTGATGACTTTTTAGCAGAAGAGCTTTATGAAGGTGAATGGATACAGGATGGAGAGGAGGGAATTTAAGAGGAAAAAGTTACAGTATGAGTTCATCACCGCAAAAAGTAATTCGAGAGAGATGAAGCTGTGGTTTTGCTGTCAGGAAAAGGATTCGTTAAGGGAGGTGGGTGAGTGTGAAGACGAAACCGTGGAGTTGACGTCAGTGAAAATATCGTTAAACCTAACCATCAAGAGAAATGATTATTTTGGAGTGATTGATTGACTACAGCAAATACATTTTGTGGTTCCAGTTGACTGTGATCCGGATTAATGACTCGAGTATTAAGAATATTAGCACCAGTCCTGTCATTTTGTTTTAGAACTGACACCGACGTCGCGTTCGAACTTGCTTTCATTTTTCCTGTAATTAGCTTGGTTGACATATCATACCACCGACAGAGCTGTTGGCTTTGTCATTTTGTGACAGGATACGTTGTTCAGAGAACCCTTTACGGAATTGTTTGCTGGAAGTACCAGAAATGCTTTTCCCAATTAAAATCAAAGGAAAGCCCCAATCATGACCTAAAGGAGATGGTCAGCTTTGATGTTGGGACTTTCATGGTAAACAAATGGTTGAGTCAACGGGTTTTGGTTTCTTTAGGTCTTTGAGCTGAAGGAGAAGGTCGTCCTGCTGCGAGATGAAGATCTTGACGGCTCTTCGGTTGTTTTTCTTGCCTTGTCAACCGGTCCGGGGATTCATGTCGCGATTAATAATGTTTGTCAGGCGTGGACACATCCCGAATCGTTCCTCCAGTCACTTGGAGACTCTGGTCCGTCGATTTGAGAACTCGTTCCCCGAGCGGTTTGAATGATTTATTTAATCCTCCCATTATCTCCTCTTCTAATCCCCCCGCTCGTTATTAATTCAATTAAATCTCGAAATAAAGGTTGACAAATGATGATTGAACAAGAGTTTCCGGTCATCCCACCTGCTATTTCGCCATATGACAAATGTCTTTCTCGCTGACTTTTTTAATTAATCTCCTCTGCCCTTCCGCTTGTAAAAGGTAGAAGGTCATCCAGCGCATAGCCGCGTGGGGCGTTTTTAGTAAGCGAAAGCTTCGACACCAAACATGCGTATCTTCTTCAGACCTCCGGACGTCGTCACAGGTTGTCCTAATTGCACAATAGCCCTGGCGACATTGCTTAAAACGAACTGGAAACATTAATCACTGGCAAAAAAAAAATTTCTTAAGACACAAAAGGATATATCTCAAGATTGATGGAGTCCTGTCGTGAAATATGATGGAATCAAATATGTCGCAGTCGAGTCATAAATAACGAAAGTAAACGACCGCTAAAGTGCCTTTAGCAAATCGTAAATCCTCATAAATATGAATTGCAGAAAATTAAAGTCGTTTTAGAAAGAAGTGATAAAAATATCAAAAATTTTCGCGAATTTCTGGGAGGTTGGGGACGGCGAGAAGAAGAAGGAATTTTAACGACAGGAAACAAATTTTGCTTACGAGTAATAGAAACACAAACATGCAATGCGGTTGAGTAGATAATAGACCACGATGCTCCGTTCGTGCACGACAAACAAGACACAACTGAGACCCACTGCCACCTTTTTATATTAGCACATGATTTGTCCCAAAAGTTCCCGGAATATATTTTTCTTCAACAAACGTTTATCAGATTCTCCATTACGAGTTGGCCATTGATTTGCCCATAACGAGTTGGAGATTTTATAAACTAGCCGGTAAATGTGATAAATATTCAATAATTAGTCACATTTACCAAGCTTAGTTTGCGATTATCAATAACCACCAGGAATTATATACTTTCGCCTGATTTATCACTTTTACCGTAACATACATATTACTTTCCGGTTCACATTACCATCTGTTTGACTTAGTTAGGTCATCACACTCTTCCTGTTGTTTCTTGAATGATTTATTTCGAAAGCATAACACAAAATTTTTCCTTTTTTCCCGATAAGAGAACATGAATTAGAATGAAAGCGAGTTGAGGGGGAGTTTGCCTCTGGGGCAAGTAAAAATGAAAAATTTTTTATTTTCTCTCCCGAAAATAGTTTTTCCATCCAAAATGAAGGGTTTTCATCTTTTTATTTTTAATTTAAATTCCTTCTGAGTCTCGAATTAAAATATTTAAAAAAATAGGTCAAAGAGCTCGTAAAAAAATTTTTTTTATTCGGTTTTCTCGAAATAATTTAGATAACGTTTCAAAAAAAAATTTTTTTTATTTATTTAATTAGAATTCACTGAATTCGAGCTCCCGAAAAAAAAGGAAACGGATTCTAGGAAATAGTTCCTCATTAAGAGTTGGATACTCCTAAACCAGTCGGTAAATGTGATAAATATGCATTAAATGGTCAGCTTGACCACATATTTATCAATACTCGCTGTATATAGAGAGAATATATAGTAGAATACAATAGTAGAATAGAGTTATAAAGAATGTATAGTAGCCTGATTTATCATTTTTACCTCAGAACGACCCGGAAATTTCGATGTTGTACTTATTCTGTATATAAATAGATAATGGATAGTTGAATAGGTATTAGCTTAAGTAAGGACGAATATAATTGTATAATTAATTCATATCATAATCTGGGATAAATATCACAAATTATCAATTTTCAGTATTTATCACATTTACCGGTTAGTTTATAAAATCTTCAGCTCGTACTGTGAATTTTCATCAATTTTTACTCAGATTACGAGTTGGAGAGTTTATAAATAAGACGGTAAATGTGATAAATACCCAATAATTTGTCACATTTATCAAATTTAGATGGCGATTATGAAGAATCGTCGGAAGTTAAATTCGTAACGGCCTGATTTTACCGTGATATACACTATATTACTCTTCTGTTTATATATATATTCACGGTTTTTGTATTCGCGGTGATTTTATGGAACATATCTCCCTCACGAATAAGGAAATATTCAGGGATTTATCATATTTACCAGATTGAGGTGGTGATTATGAATAATTTCCGGAAATTATATATATTAACCTCATTCATCACTTTTGCCGTAACATAGTTTACGTGTATATACTCTCAGAGGATAGTTGTAAGTAATTAATACACTGGACTCATGTGTTATGACCACACTTTCGGCTCACAGGGAGGACACAGATGAACCTAATCGAAACTTCCAGAAAACCCGAAGAAATAAAGCTGTTGGAAGGCTTAACACGTAAAACCCAAAAACCGGATAGATATAGCTGAGTTATACTCTGCTTTTTCGCCTTTGGACACAACAGGATGTGGAGGAGCGCTCAAATACTCAACTATAGGTCTTTGACCACTCAAGCATAGTCCTCCCAAACCCAGGTAGATATCTCAACAAGAAGCAAGAACAAAAGAAAACAAAGGATATGTGAGGCTCAATTCGTGAGAAACAGGGCGGAAACCGGAAGTGAGAAAACTCCAAACGGATTATTGCTAAACGAAAAGGATTTTCATTTCCTGTTTTTTGGAAAAGACAGGAAAAAAAGAATTTTCCCCGAAGGCGGCGGCGTGGGCGAAGAGCAGGGAAAGAAGGAAATAGCAAATGAAAAGCTCGATGATTTCTTCGTTGAGGAAACCGGTAGTGGACTTCCCTTTCGTTCGAAAAGCCCGAAGTTGGCACACCTGTTTGAATATATCATTTAAAGCTAATGACGCAACGACATTAATACGACAGGAAAAACATCTTTTTATTTTTATTTATTTATTTATTTATTTTTAAACGTTTTTATTTTTCACATTTTATTTTATGTTCCATTCTGTTTGTGTCGACATTTTTCTTGTCCCTCTTTTGAACAGACAGACAGATAGGAGATCGCTGACGCTTTCTTAATTGTTTGTATAACTTTTTTTTATCTTTTGTGTTTGTGTGTGTTCTCTATTAAAATGAATTTTTGGGAAAATGGCGGATGGAAGTGAATACTTCTTGTTAGGACCTGCAAAATTTTTTTATGTAATTCAGGGATGAGCAACACGTGTTCAAGCGTCCCGCCAAGCATTTCTAGAATTGAATTTATTTAGTTTATACTTTCTCCCATCAGTATAATGTTATAATATTAATTATAATAAAATGGTAGTTTGTACTAAACCGAAACAATTTTTGGTGGCGAGTTACTTGTCGGCGACTTGTTCAAACATGCAATACGAACTCGCCGCGTCTGTGCTTGTTTATGTTGCCTTCTGTCACACAATCAGTGAGACCGGTCAGCTGTTAACCAGCAATTTCAGCAATTTTGGTGTTTCTTGAAAGGCGTCAGTGCCAATATTATTGTCAAAAAGGTGGTGTTAGAGTTTTTATACCAAGTTTTCTTTAAAATTTTTACGGCCCTCCTACTTTATTCTAAAAAATTTTTAATTTAAATTGGCCTAATTAATTTTAAGTAATTGACTCCTTGGTACTCAAAATGGGCGACATACGGCCCACCAAGCTCTACTGAGTGGCCCAGTGGAAACCAATTGAGTGAAAATATGTGATGGCTCATTGTTAAACCTGAATTCTGGAACATAGTGCCTGACCAGTACGAAAATGTTCGAGCGTGTACTCAGAAACTGCTAACATTATTTATAAAGCAATATACAGAAAATTCATACAGAAACAGACTGACAGATCTACTTTCAGATGATGCCATGAGGTTGGACTGTATGCGTCTAAAGCTGGACTTGTAAATTTTTGGTAAGTCTTACAGGCCCAGTCGCAGAAAGACTGAAAGGCCCGGAAGGAAAAAGCTGGAGTATCAAGAAACTGATTCATCGTCCTAACTTACACCAGACAATGACGACACTTAGACACCATGACAGCACACAAATTTTGAAACAACGACACAAGTTTTAGCTTAATTTTGTTTTTTTTTGCGGTGTGCTGATTTGGTTTCCCTTTCAAAAGTTCAGTAAAGTTTCTAGTTTCTCCGGGTCAGTTTTTGGCAGACTGTATAAAAGAAGGAAGGAGTGACGAAGGATGAAGCTTTACGAAAGAAGAGAGAGAGAGAGGGAAGGAGATGCCAAAAGAAATAAATAATGAGCTCTGGATTTGATTTTATTTCTGTCCTGAGAAGTTTTTCAAATTTTAAATAAGACGATTTGAAATTCCTTTGGCTCTTACTTCCGGTTTTTTAATTAAAATTTTAATTATGACAGGAAAATAATTCCCGCCAGACGGTTTTGTTGTTTGCTTTGACTGTTTTTATGGTTTTTATGGGGCAAAAGATTTTTTGTTTGTCGGTTTCCGGTCAAATTTAAATTTTCTTGTTGTTAAGAAATCATTGTAGTGAGACAGTCATTATTTGAAGGAGGGGCTTAATAGTAGATCTGATGATTCGAAAACAAGTTCAAAAATTTGGCGGCAGTCCCACAGAGCTGTGATCACACAACCTGATAACTGATGTAAAAGACAGGACACAAAGACGGTGAAAGAGAAGAATTACAAAAGTGAAGATTATTAAGAAAGGTGATAGAGCGATGAGAGACGAATAGAAAGATGAAGAGATGGAATGAGAGGAACGTGAAAGCTTGGCACTGTTCGAATCAACTCCTCTCAATTGATTTAGGTTTCCGGTTTTCTCACCTAAGCTGGATCAACTCCAAGGTGGCCAGTATTCCTTTGCTCGAATCAACAGAACAAAAAAGGTTCTTGACCCCTCCTGCATTTCCATCTCTCAAGAAAAGTTTGAAAAACTGAAGAGGGTGGCTCTGACGTCACGGGAAATAAATCTCCGTCGTCTGCTCCGTTTTCGAAAAGGCGGTGAAAGTAATTAATGGGCGATTAGGTTTTAAACTGAGTCATATATCAAAATGAACAGGATGCTGGGGGACACACCGATTTTCATTAAATCTCAAAATCGGACCGGAATTTCGGTCAGTGCGTTCTTCCTGGCGGCTTTTCAGACCTTTCGTTCATTTGTTTTGATTTTCCGGACGTTTGACGAACCCCTCTCTCTCACGGTGAGCTTTCTCGAAATTCCAAAAACTTTCAAACAGGATGGCATGGAAGCGAGAAGTTGTGACTTCGAACTTTCTTCGCGTATGAAAACAAACAAAAGACGGAGACGGAAAATTTTTAAGGAAAATCTGGGAAAACTTTTGGCGAATTAGGAATGAAAACATTAAAATTTACTTTTCTTTTAATTATGATAATTTGATTTTGAAAGTATAATTTGATATTTTCAAATCAGACTAATAATCCTAAATTTTATTTTTAAGGGATGGGAGTGAGGAGGGAAAGAAACGGAAATGAAAGGAGTCAAGATGGCGGGTACTCCTTAGTTTTCGAGTTGGGAAACTCGATTTTCGGTCAAATTTTTCTGCTAAACGTCAAAGCCGACTGTTATTTAATTAAAACTTTTCTTATAAGGAAAATTTGTCAGAGAAAAATTCGAAAGCTCTTGATTCGAAATGAGTTATGACCACGTTTGAAGTGACGCCGAGAGCAAGAGTTCACGAGGACAAAATATCTTTTTTATAATTCAAGACGGAGAATGTGTCCGGATCTATGGGAAAAAAAATTTATGGCGATGTCACTTCACTCCAGCACAAAAAAAATTAATGGGCTTGAAAATCGATGAAAGCTGTAAAATTTTTGGAAGTTGTTGTCGGGAAGGAGGTGCGGGGCGGCGGCGGGGAGGAAGTTGAGTGTTGAGAACGTGCTTTGGAAAATGATCGTCAGCCATCGTACAGAGACTGCAAAATTGTTTAAACGACAGAAAATGAGTTTTACAGAAATATACTTGACGAGACCGAGAGCTCTGATGAAAATTGTTTAGCCGTCTTAGGTTGGCAGCCATGATTTCTAATTTCTCTCCTATCCCAAAGTGAGTGAAAATATTTTGAGGAAGAAACTAATCAGACCGGGAAAGGTGTATCTATCAAATCAATCATCCTATCTTCTTGCGGCATCTCTTGTGTATACGGTCCTGTCCCAAAAGTTCCCGGAATGATTTGATGTAGATGGCAAACCTATCAAAGAGTGATTTGAATGATTGAAGCGTTTGCATCGAAGCCGGGAGTACTTAGTTCTGAAAAGGTTGTAAACGGGAGTTGAGTTAATTATTCCGGTTACATTCCGGGAACTTTTGGGACAAATTTTGTAGAATAAGGTATAGGTAGAAGTACTCTCTAGGTAGTGGGGAGTAGTTCTGGTGAAAATAAAAATTTATTTGACATCTTACAAAGTCTCACAAAGTCAAGGAGAAAAGTCAAACGACAGCAAACTTCTTCTCATACACTTGACGCCTTCGGTCTTGAACTGAAACCTCCAGCTGTGCCTCTTCATAACATCTTTGAGCTTTTTTTTTAGGCGCGAACTTACTGTATATATACTGTATATGTGTGAGTAACTAAATCAAACACAAAAAAAACGTCGACATTTTTCATCAGAGCTTTTTAAAAAAAAAATCAGAGCAATTTCAAAATTCGTCAGAAATTTTGTTCCATCCTATTTGAAGTCAAAAAGGGGACCTAAAAAATTTATCAAAACGCGCCTAGGTGTCATCGCAATCCCTCTCCTTCTCCTCTCCCATAAAAACGGATCAAAATCTTTAAACCCGGTCTTTAAGTCCTTCAGCATGAATATCACGTTTTCGTCTTTTTGCTTTCATATACTTTTATATTTTCTTTCCGTATCATTAATATATAATTTTATACTAAAGCCCTTCAACGGAAATCTGAAATATTATTAATATTATTAAATTGACGCGGGAACCGGAAATGGAAGGATAAGAAACGAAGATTTTCTTTTGTTCATCGGTTTGACCTTTTGCGAAATTGAGAGGACGCTTTTGAAAATTCTCTTCTCTCCTTCTCAGGCTTCGGTGTGAACGGATTTCGGGATAACGGCCTTTTAAATGCCAGTATAAAAGCGTTCGCGAACGGAGATTTTATGCATTATTTACTGTGATTTCACGAAAATGTTTATCACCTCGGAGGATGGAGGACTGACTCTGTTCTCAAGCTCGTTTAACGATCGTTTCTTAAGAGTCTTTCACGATTAAAACACGAAACAGAAGTTTAGAAAATCAGTGGCGTAGGAAAGAAGTGTGGGGAAAATAATATTCAAATCGTAAACGATAATCGCTGATCTCGTTACCAAACTAACAGAAGATATGTTCGGTTGTTTGAAATCAAATTTGATGGTGTGGAAATTTGTTTGAGCCTCTGTCGTGAGACTCAATGGTGGGAGAGGGGGATGAAAGCTACGCCACTGATCTCGACAAGGGACAAATGCGTTTCATCAACAGAACAAAAATCTACTTTGTAACTTAAGTAAACGAACTTATAAATAGATAATCCGTTTTTCCTCTTTGTATTCGACCAATTATCGACTTCTCCTTTTTAAAGCTTTCTGGTTTTATAGTCGTCTACTAGACTTCCTGTCTTTTTTAAAAAGCTTTCTTCTCGGTTAGCTGTTCTAATCGTTTCCGTTTTTATTGTTTCAGGTAAAGCGGTACCTTTCATCGAAATGATGGTCACTCATGCGTCCGTTCTCACCATTTTGGCCATCAGCTTCGAGAGATACTACGCCATTTGCGAACCACTCAAAGCCGGATACATCTGCACGAAAACGAGAGCTTTCTTCATTTGTTTGTGCGCCTGGTTTTTGGCAGGTTTATTAACTAGGTACAGGTTTTTAACCGGATGAGTTTTTCTTTTTGGTTTTCATTGAGGTGTGGTTGAAACATTTCTCGGGACCGGCATTGGAGCTGTTCTTGTTTTATTGCCGCCGCGAATCGTGGTCTAATGGAGCAATAACGGCATAGAATGTTGGTAACACTGACTGAAACATGATGCCAAAATTCTGCTTTTTTTGGTTTTTGTTTTTTATTTGTGGTGTGATTTTGCGTTCAGTTTGCCTCTGCAAATTCTCACTTCCGGTTTTTCTTTCTTTTTTTCTTCTCTTACTCTGTGTTAACGGATTGGGGTTGGCACTCGGTTTTTGGTTCATACAGGACATGCGCCAAACGTTCCCGTAATGAATTTGTAGTTGGGTCACGCTGAGCTTTAGAACTTGCTTTGACTGGCTTTCGAGCTTGGAGAAATTGGTGAAAAATCGAAGTTCTGAAAAGATCAAAGCCTCGATGATGCAAAATATTTTAAAGACTTTGGGCTCACAGTACAGAGACAAACATCAGCACCAACACAATACACGCATGGACTCAAGCACCAGCACTAACACAGGCAAAACACAACACAAACACAAGCAGATGTGTTTTAAAGATGTCCACAGCCGGAGGTGTTACAAACACTAACAGTTGGGTTTGTGCTAGTGCATCGTGACACTGAGCTTGCGGACTGATCCTGTATTCCTCGGTTTTGTTTCTGGTTTCGTCTTTCCAACTAACCGAAGATTAAATAACCTACATCACACTTCACACCTTCATCCCTTAATGACACACAAAACGATCTTAAAAAAGGAAACCGTTGAGAAAGAACCAAAGAAAGAAATCTCTCCTTCCAAAGTCTTCTTATCTTTACGATGGAAATAAGGGAAACAATATGGCGAAAATTAAGAATTTCCGGGTTTTCCGTAAAGCCGCCATCTTGAGATATATACCGTAATTTTTTGCCTGTCTGAAGTGGAGGCGTTCGTTAGATTCTTATTGTTAGAGAAGAATTTGGTTAAATGGTTTGAGAGGGATTTTGAGAGAGTTTGGGGGTGAAATCGGTATGGACTTCCAGCAGTATGGCGAACGGGAACTGAACGCAAAATCGACGCCATTTTTGTGAATCTTTTGTTTTGTTGTTGTTTTTCTTTTTTATGTTTCTGTTTTTTTGTTTTACTTTTCAACTTTTCTTTTGCACTTGATCTATGTTCGTTATTACTCCATGATTCGAATTTTGTTCTTTATTTGGCTTCGTGATGTTTTTATTTATTTATTTATTTTTAATTTTTTTTTTGTGAATTTTATCTTTTGCTGATTCACTGATGAAAACCGAACGCAATTAAAAGGTAAGATCGATTTCACTTACCCTGTTTGAGTTATGTTTCAGTTTTGTGTTACCAAATTTTTTTTTCTTCCTTTTTTTAGTTTTTTTTTAGTTTCTTGTGCTTTCTTCTGCCTTGTGCTCGTTTTGGTTGTTTGTTTCCCCATCCACCGCCTTTTTAAATTTAATGCTTGAATGATTTTAAAATCCTCCCGCAGGAACCGAAATCCAGGTTTCCGGTTGCGATCTTTTCCTTTCGTGGAAATTAATTTGCCTGTAGAAGGGTTCAAGTGTTGTAGAGTCCTAACCTCACTTCCGGGTTGAAAGTTTCCCTTCCGGACTGATAAAACTTATGTATTTGAGCGATAGGCAAGCGGGAAGGGAAGTCAAGAGGAAGTGATAGTAATATACCTAAGGGCTAGGAAGTGACGTCAGATGAAAGAAGGAGATATGAGAGGAAAAGCGGTGACAAGTTACGACTGCCATGTTTGTGTGAAACCTTCCGGTTTTGAATTTAATTTTTAAGTTTTGTGCTCTTTCCTCATGAGTTTCTTCTCTGTCTCACTTTTCAACACTAACCGGTTGGATAACTTGACAGGTTGCAAAACAGTTTTGAATCCATCTGTCACAAAAGGATTGTCTAGTCTGAACGGAAATTCCAAATTTCAGTTATCATAGTACGAGGTCTGTTCCAAAAGTTGCAAAAGTTCCAGCCCGTAATGGTCTCTTTGTAATTGGCAATACTACCTAGCAAGCAACAGAGCTTCGGTAGGAGAGGTTGGTCGGATAACTAAGCTTCTAGAAAGAGCTTTGATAAGTTCAGAATTAATAATTTAAACAAAACTCATTCCGGGAGCTTTTGGGACACGTCCTGCGTCAGCTTCAGAGAGACTTTGTTTTTGTCTCTCCATGTAGCAGTTACAACATCCTACTGACTACCGAATCCATAGATTTAGTGAAGTCAACGTGTTTTGAGGCTGAAACGGTTGGGCTTAAATGAATCAAAAGCTCGTTTGATTAATTACACACTCAAAGCTCTTTTTCCAGTTTTCTCCAATTAACACTTCTGAAAACATGCCTTTGGTCATTTAATACTAAGACAGGAAATAGAAAACTCGGTTCTCTTGTGTTTCCCAGAAAAGGTGAAATCCTTCTCGAAGATTGTTAATTAAATTTTAATTTCCTTCTACCACAACATCAAGGCAAAACAGAAAAGGAATCAAACGGAAGAGTGAGAAGGGTTGAAGTCTAAAGAGAGACAGGGCGGGAGGGATGTTACCGACGTAAATAGTTGGAATCGAGGTAATTAGCCTCAAGACCTCAAAGAGGAAAAGTTTGCAAAATTCACCGGAATCGTATACTTTGATGGAAGCAGTTGAAAGACAAATAGTCAGGGAAATTTGGGCGTTTCGAAGGTTAATCAGAGGAGAAAAAGGACAAACTTCCCAA